>CM050999.1:27581255-27616255 GCA_027704905.1 Muraenolepis orangiensis
AACCAAACTAGCAGAAGTGCAGACAGATTTTCCCCAGTGCTGGGGACTGAACTCTGTGATGGTGGTACCAGTGGGGGCTCTGGTTATGTCTAATTAGTTAATGTAAAATAAAAGTCATTCATGGCTGTGAGCCAGCCGATGCCTTATCAAGTCAATAATTTGTCACTTTATCTTATCTTATTCCACGTAATATTAAATGAACGCAACTCCGATGGGTTTTGGTGTGAATGCGTTAAACTGGTTTTCATTGTTTAGTAATACCTTTTATTGTGCTCCGTTTAGTTTGTTTCTCTGTCACATTGAGTGTGTGTTTAATGCAATAAGCTGGACAAAAAGCTTTACTTCTATGAACACTGTGGTCATGTACAGGTGTGAAGTCACTAGAAGTCACAAGAATTTGTAAACCTTTTCCTGTTAACAAGCTGAATAAACTTTGTGTCAGAAAAGTTTCGAGGTTACTGTAATGTTGTGCACATAACAAAGCAGCATGGGATAAAAACATATGTATCTTAAATATATTGGGTATATTATTTACAAGTGCAATGTGTAGTATTATTTAAATATCAGTGAAACGTTTTTGGTAATACAACTCCATTTAAATGATTTTCATGTACACATAACTAGAAGTGCCCAACTTCAGGGCAGTGTATTATTTAAATTGTATAAATATGAATTTTAAATTTAAAAGTGTGCGATGAGTATGTTAATGAAGTTGCCAATCACCGCAGAAAGAAACCCAAAAAAATGGACTATGTTCCTCCCTCATTGATGTTGACCTCACACGTGGGGACCCGGAGTCTATTGTTACACGACGTCCACGGTAGGATCTATTGTTACGCGTCCAGGGGAGGGTCTATTGTAACACGTTCACGGTAGGATCTATTGTTACGCGTCCAGGGGAGGGTCTATTGTAACACGTTCTCGGGAGGGTCTGTTTTACGCACGGGGTTTTACGCGCTAACTTTGCTTAGCGTTTCTCTTCCAGCGGTGCGTGTGTGCGACATTTCGGTACATTAGGCGGTACACTTGCTTTAATTCACTCTTCTAATTGTTCACAATTGCGCTCATGACATGAAGATAAGGCTCCTTTTCGTTATAGAAGTAAAACAGGCGGATGGGATGAAATAGGATAAATAAGGAGTTGTCGGGGGGCTCTCTTGGATGTTTCACTTGTTTTCAAAAAATACTGTCTAATTAAGCACTAGAGAGCAAGCTGTGTGATTTGGATTCATCCAGTCACCACCCGATCCATCACATCACATGACCAATAGGCGTATTCCTTGTTCTGGTATAAACTGTTTGCACAAGACACGTCCTAATCAAATGGAAAGTGTTTCTTCAACTGGATCAAAGTCATATCGTTTCCATGGATTGTTAATTTGACAACCGGTAGGATACCCTCTTGTCTTGTTTTACTGGGTGTGTGACTATTGTTGTAAATTCTAAATGGGTTATCCTACTAGAGAAGAACAGTGTTGGGGGTAACGCGTTACAAAAGTAACGCAATTACAGTAATGTATTACTATTTGCTGTAACGCAGTAATATAACGCATTACTAATACATTTTCGGTAATATTTTACTCGTTACAATCTAAGTAACGCGCGTTACAACGCATTTTAACCCGTTTAGCTGTTGTTTTTTAAAGAATTCACCAACACCGCGAGACATCCCGACAACAGAAAAAAGCCGGGACTCGGGAGCAAGCGCGATTTCCTGTTGTTTTTTTTTTCTCTCCTGTTGAGGCTGATGATGACAACAGACACGGCGCAGCCGGACTCTACGTTTGCGCGATGGACATTCGCCCATTATTTTCAGTTCCTCAAAGAGAAGGAGAAGAACATCATTGTAAAATGCAACCTGTGTGCGACACCGAGGGAACTCTCGACGTCAAAAAATCATATTATCATTATAATCATATTAAAATCATATTATCAAAGTCATATTATAAGGCTATAGGCTATGTTATAGTGGGCTCTAACTCTATTTTGTTTCATATGAATAGGCCAGGACTTTAAATATTTGCAGCATCTCCATCATAACTTACAGACTTTGATCATTTGTCTGCTTATATGATTCTAACTGTCATTGTTACTCATTGTATTGTGCCATGAGCCTTTACTGTGCCTATTATATTAAGTTATTAGTAGCTTTAGGGGCCTACACAGTCATTATGTTACATCATCCTCCACTGAATGTAAATATTCAGCTATAACAATCTGCAGTTTAGCATTTTTAAATGCTTAGTCATATATTTCTGTGGCTATTTTGTTGAAAGTAACTCAAAAGTAATACACAAGTAGTGTAACGCATTACAATTCAGAGATAGTAATATTGTAATGTAACTAATTACTTTCAAATGACAGTAACTAGTAATATATAATGTATTATATTTTGGATGTAACTTGCCCAACACTGGAGAAGAAGGACTTTAGCAGAACAAAATCCTACATTAATCAAGTTAGACAAAATATTAAACGATGAGCAATCTCTAGATTATTCTAACAATCGTTAGAACAATCTAAATACGTTAAGAAATGGGAAAGCGTTTAGAACAAAAATGTGGCTTTCAAGTGAATCCGTTTGGCAGAGCTTGAATATCAATATCATGTATAGAGAATATAAGCATATTTAATAGAAGTACAACAGAAAATCCACTCTTTATTTTAAAACAACAGTAGATGGAGATTTGTAAATGGAAGAAAAGAAGACAAGAGGAAATGCGTTTAAATGTGATCGAGAGTTAAAAGCAGCAGCGAGAACAGAGTCTAACTTTGGAGGGAGAGAGATGCACGGTGTTAACACGAAAGAAATAATGGGCTGTGTTGCTGTATTACAAATCAAACATGTTCTCTCGACACGGGGTGAGACGGGCTGTGAGGTCCGTTTTCTCTTGAACGGGTGAGTCAAGAGGTCTCCCCTACTCCGCAGCGACGTGTATACCCACCGTATTAAAAGGCAGTGCGTACAATGGACCAAACTGTATTGCCATTTAAATAAATGTTGTGCTACGTTTGGTCGGGGGCTGAAGGCGCCCCAGGTGACCGTATCAGATCATCTGAATCTATGCATGTAATCGCATGTGCTTAACCAATTTACTGCATATAATAACCAGATAGACTGGTTACCAGGAACTACATGTTGAGTGCATTACAGCTGACTGGTTTCCTTTTTGTCCTCCAGCAGCAAGGCTGGCTCTTCCCTGTGGTGACTTTGTGGGCACCACAATGTCTTTGTGTCCTCACCTTTGCTCCGGACCAAAGAAGCGGATCCAAACCCAGGTGGCCATGGGTGTCCTTTGCTCCACGATCCTCCTCTTTGTCTACTCCAACTGGCAGATGGATGAAGCTCACAGGATCCCCGCTGTCCAGGGGCATCTCCGTACCTCCAGTCCAGAACCCCCCGAAGGGCCAGTTCCGAAGCCCAGGGCGT
Source organism: Muraenolepis orangiensis (assembly GCA_027704905.1). Lineage (NCBI taxonomy): Eukaryota > Metazoa > Chordata > Actinopteri > Gadiformes > Muraenolepididae > Muraenolepis > Muraenolepis orangiensis. The sequence goes on from CM050999.1 coordinate 27,584,686, forward strand.
CGCCCGCGGTGCCGGTGACGCCCCCCCTACCCCTTGTCCTCAACGTCACGGTGTCAGAACACTTCCGGAAGTTCTTCCCCCTCAACGGGGCCTACTGGAGCCGCCTGCTGCACTACACCCTGAGGCAGCACGACCAATTGAATGGTACCACGGCCCCCGAGAAGTGGTCAGAGTGCAGGGAGGCAAACCGCGAGCTGCTGAAGACCAACATGCACGACTTTGACGCCTACCCCGACATGCACAAGGACTTCCTGCGCGGGCTGCACTGCCAAGGTCCCCCCCTGCTGATCGACCAGCCCCAGAAGTGCACCTCAGACAGCGACGGGACCTTCCTCCTCCTGGCCATCAAGTCGGCCCCGTCCAACTTTGAGCAGAGACAGGCGGTGCGGGAGACTTGGGGGAGGGAGGCCGTATACCAGGGCGGGCTGAGGGTCCACACCCTCTTCCTGCTGGGCAGCACGTCGGACGAGCACCCCCATCTCCAACCGCTGCTGATGTTCGAGGCCTTGCACTACAGAGACGTGCTGCAGTGGGACTTCCACGAGTCCCTGTTCAACCTCACCCTGAAGATGCACACCTTCATCAAGTGGAGCTGCAGCAACTGCCCGGCCGCCTCCTTCGTCTTCAGTGGCGACGACGACGTGTTCGTCAACACACCCGCCATGGTGGACTATCTGCGCGCGCTGACACCGGCCGCAGCAGCCGAGGTCTACGTGGGCGAAATAATCAGCGTGGCCAGACCCATGCGGGAACTAAATAACAAGTACTACGTCCCGCTGAGCTTCTACGAGAACGTGTACCCTCCCTACGCCGGAGGTGGGGGCTTCCTGATGTCCGGCGCCCTAATGGGGCGTCTGTCCCAGATGTCCGCCCTCGTCCCGCTTTACCCTATCGACGACGTCTACGTGGGGATGTGCATGCAAGCGCTGGGCATCTCTCCAAAGATGCACCGCGGTTTCCAGACATTCGATGTGGCACCCTACGAGCGGGAGTACGTCTGCCGTCACAAGCAGCTGTTGCTGATCCACCGGCGCACGCCACGCAATATCAAGCTGCTCTGGAAGGGCATCAACAGCCCCTTGCTCACCTGCTGAACCCATCGGAGATCTGATGCTTCACCGCAAAATCTGTCCACTTGTGACATCACAAGGAGGAGCATCCAACCCAGGTGCTACACAGGTAGTGCCGACTCCCCACAACCCCTCCCTCGGTGGACTGATAGCGGTTGGATCAATCCACCGTACACCTGGGTGTACGCTTCCGATTCTGATCTGGGGGGGATGGATTGATTCAAAAGGGCTGGTAACAACTCATCAGCTGATCTTCACATCGGATGTGTGGCTAAATGACTAGTCATTGACTTGGGGCTGCGGAGTGCAACTCAAGTTATGTTGCATTTCACACACGTTGTTTCCGGCCATCACAGAAGCCTCTGCGGGAGGATGTACGGCCTACTTTTATAGGACACACGTCCATGTATGGTTAACACATAAGAGCTAAAATGTTATATAAACGGAGGGAAGGTGGTGGTGGTGGTGCACTGGACCAGTTCAACCTTTACACGCTGTGATGGGCCCTTGCTTGGAGAACATTTAAATATTGCTATAAATAAAAGGTCTGTTAAGTCTTTCATCAGGATTGCGATACTTGCCGTTATCTGGTGTATGTTGGGGCCGACAGCTGTGGTTGTCAAATGAATAAGAATGCATGAATTTTAAATTATTATTTTTATTGCGTTAACGTATAAGACAAGTAACAGAAAGTAGGTTGATCTATCTCTATAGGAGGGAAAAGAAACATTAACCCTTTTTAAAATGTGAGTAAATATTAAACCCTTTAACCAACCACTGGAACAATTACATTGCGTTAATTTTGTCAAACTGAATCGAGGGTTATGTAGTAGAGTATGTTGTACAATGATGGATGAACGGAAAAGGTGAGAGGAAAGGTTGGTAACCGTAAAGTCCCTCCGTAACATAAGGCACAAAACCTAGAGCTGGAATACATTGTGAAGGTATACACACACACACCTTCACTTTGTAGAGAAGACAAGGAAGAAACACTGAAGTCTTATCAAAACTAGAATTCTATAGCCCCAATACAATCCCAGCTCGCTCGCTGGGGAGGGTTGGTGTCGTACAGCCGCGCGTGTGCAGCTACTTTTCGAAGGCGTCCAGGGGGTAGTGCTCCTTGTACTGCTGCACATGTCGCCACATGGCGTCTCGCTGCTTGGTCAGGTTGTCCGTCATCTCGTGGTAGACATCGGTGAAGAGAAGGTCCGGCTTGGGCTTGTGGCGGCGCTCGGCTTTCTCAAAGGCCTCCATCACCATCTTCCGGGACTCCTTCCTCCAGGAGCGCTCGTCCTCCTCCGCCCACCAGTCCCGCGCCGTCATGTAGTGACGCAGGCGGGAGATGGGGTGGTCCTGCTTGTCCCAGTAGTTGACCTCGTCCACTGAGCGGTAGGCCGAGCTGTCGTCACTGGTGCTGTGGTGGCCGATCCTGGGGACAGTAGTGGCTTGGTTAGCCTTACCGTCATAACGACATTCACCATACAACAATAACTTGTCAATCATAAACTACTCACAATGGAAAAACAAGTATTTACAGACCGCATTCCAGCAGCAAAACATTCCAAACACCTTCCCGCTCACCCATCCGCATCGTGCCAGGAAGCCTTAAACCAGTTCTGGGAAAGTACGTCAAATAACTCCACAGCAGGATCTAAATCGTTTAAATCTAATCGGTTTTGTTGTCAGTCCCCACACGTCCCCTGGTAGCCCGTTCAAGACCTGCGTTTCCCTGCCCTACTGCTGCTCTTAAGGTTACATCCACATAGAACTACATAAACAAACAAGTTCCGGTTGGAAGTGTGCTCCAGTTCTTGGGTTTAATCTCTCTCTCTCTCTCTAATCATCTGCCCGTTAGATATATAATGCGTCGATTATAACCTGAAAAACTAGGTCATTAAATCTAATAAAATGGTCAACTCGAGTTCCTAGTCGGAAGCTCCTCTGCATCGTAAATGGGATAAAAATATATATACCAATATATATACTATAATTAGCCGTTTTAATTTGCAAGTATGTTAGCTTGCTAATACGCTAGCTGAATTAGCGCAGCACAAAATGTAAGCCACCTGACCTACCCCGTAGGTCACACGACTGTCCGACCCCGTAGGTCACATGACTGACCTGTAGGTCATGGCCTCGATGAGGAAGGGCTGGTTCTCGGCGACCGCTCGACGCCGGGCCTCCTTGGTGGCGTTGTAGACTGCGAACACATCGTTTCCGTCCACGCGGATGGACATCATGCCGTAGCCGGGCCCGCGCGCCGCTGAAACATCGGATGCCCGGAGACAAGAATAGGTCAAAGGTCGGCATAGGTACACAGTGTTGCATAAAATAAACTTAAACATACTACGGCTAACGAAATGGGGTGAATTTACACCACATTCAAATGCAGAATGCATGAATATTCACAGCCTCTCCCACTAGACGACAAGCCCACGAACACTATCACCACCAGCCCCTGACTTCTGTCTTCAGGGGGAAAGGTTACAAAAAGGACAAATGACAAATGCATTCGTCTGGGTATCAGGGCTCCTGCTCAGATCGGCAGCATTGGAAACAGGACACCCTTCCTGTTCGTTTTTTTCTGGCGATTTTGTTCTTCCGAGTTTGAAAGACAGACTGAACAAGTAACGCCGCTAAAAATTCAAAAAATAAGTCACCCCCGTAACATTTTCAAAGCCGCTTTCTACAGTTTATCAACCCTGTTTCGGATGTTTGTGACGTTCAATGTGACACACACAGAAAAAGAAATACATATAAAAGTCAAGCGCCAATTCTTATCGGGTTAATGCCACTGTGTATTGAAGTGGATGGCTTCCAGTTTGAACCCATGCATTATGTACCAAGCAGGAAAACATAACACCCATGAGGGCCTTGGAATGCCTCACACTTCATTTGTGGACACGTGAATGCCTGGCAGCTAAATGATGACATTTCCCCCCACAATAGTGCGTACAACAAAGAACAACTCGTCGCCAGAAGTCATAAGTGCATTTAATTACCTTCCTTGAAACGCACTATTGTTAGTTGCTTTGGATAAAAGCGTCTGCTAAATGACTGTAATGTAATGATACAACAACTAAAGACTCCTGAAGAGCGAGAGAGTTTGCAGTTTGTTGTTTGGGGACAGCCCGCTATGAACTGGGACAGATGTAATGTGGACTGGAAACCTACGCTTAACCCCGGGAAAAGACAAAATAGAGAGGAAAACGTTGAGGTGGCTGCAAACATAATATATATAACAAGCTACTATATAATACATTATAGTTATAGATATATAGCAGCATGCATCTATATAATAATAGTTATAGATACTGTATATAGCAACATGTTACTATATAATACATAACCGTAATAAAGGAGCATGTTACTATATAGTAAATCATATACATACACACGTATACATACATAGTATAGTATAGGATAGTTGGACATTGTATCGTCTCAATGTATGTAGTATGCAGTAGTATGTTCATATTAATATATATAACTAATATTTATTATATAGTATCATGTTCATATACAGTATATATAACTATTATGTAGCAACATGTTGCATTTCCTTGTACAGAGGCTACAAACCCGGACACCATTTGGTTAAATGCCTCCAAGCTTTTATAGGCCTTAAATTGCTGTTTGGTGTAATAGCTGGTCTCCAAAACGAGGTAGCTCAGCACATCTGTAGCCTCACACTGATCGGGATACTAGCGGGGTCGACACCAACCAGACATATTTTTTGTAAATATCTCCTCTTTATATGTATTTCGAGGCATTTTGCGTACTCGGAAAGCACTGGGATATCTTTAGCTAGATATTCCAAGTCATCCTTGGTTTCTTTCTGTGAAAGATCCATAAAAAAGTAGAAAAGAACATGAGAGCTAGATACAAATGGCTTATGTTTACATAGATTTTAACACTGCGAGGGGCTCCAACATGGCCGACACCCAAATATAGCCGGCCCTCTGACTTCATCTGAAAACCACCTATGAGAACCTAGGGACGTTCCGTCAGACAAACTATCCCTGACAACTTAGTCTACTTTACAGTCGACTAACCAGACTAGCTCTGATGATTTGATAGACTAACCAGACTAGCTCTGATGACTTGACAGACAAACTAGTTTGTCCTATCTCTGATCCGCTCCCCGTCTCACCGATGCCGTCCCCACGGTACTGCTCGTTGGTGGGGGTGGAGATGGCGTAACCGTTGTTTCTGCAGAAGAAGATGAGTGGACACTCCAGCGTGGCAGAGAAGTTAAAGCCGGCGTGGGCGTCTCCCTCGCTGGCCGCCCCTTCGCCGAAGTAGCAGATGACCGCGCGGTTCAGGTTCTCTCGCTTCAGCGCATAGGCAGAGCCCGCCGCTGAGAACACCACACACACAACGGTTATACAGTGACAAAGTTAGAACTATAGTATATAGTTATACATATATAACTATACATATATACATATACAAGTAAGTAGTACAAGTAAGTAGTACTATGAGAGGGAATCGGCCAACTCCCCGTAAGGGAGAGAGGGAGCCAGGCGGCTCACCCTGGGGTATCTGGGTGGCGAGCGGGGAGGAGATGGTGACGAAGTGGAGGTCCTTGCTTCCGTAGTGGACGGGCATCTGGCGGCCCTTCCCCAGGTCGTCGGCGTTGGCGTAGCATTGGGCCATGAAGAGGTCCAGGGGGAAGCCGCGGTACATCAGCACGCCTACCGGACCACAGACCCAACAGCCAGTCACCTTCTGTGGTGTTATCATGCACCTTGTTAACTCGCACCCTTTTGATGGTCCAACAGCAGAGAGTAATTGATAGCCATAACTTACAAGAAAGTTTATACTTTTGACACAGAACAACCACCCGTCTTCCTCACTCATAATAGTCTGTCCCTAATTAAAAATGTTTTTTTTTTCCTGCAAATATCACCTCAAATAAAAGTACAAAAGCATTACTAAAATTACTTTTGATTGACAGCCCTACTACTAAAAAAGCCTACCCTCGTCAAGAGAATATTCATGCAGCAACGTGAATGACTCACTTCCCGCCACTGTACCAGACACAACATCTAAAATAATACACTCACTGGGTCTCATGTCACATACTAACTTGAGTATTGCTAAGGCCTGTTCATAAACTTATTGCAAAAATAAAATATTTAACTATAAAAGAGTTATGTCACGCAGCTTTCAATGTCATTACAAAGCAGTTTTGTTTTTAAATATATTCTTGGTTTTAAATGTAGACCACAATGTACACTCAATAAGTTCATATTTCACCAGACCCTGAAGCATACCTGCTTCTCGGTACTGTCCAAACACAAGGTCATTGGGTTCCAGAGCGGCGGCACTGCCAATGTGGGTTCCCTCTTCTCCGTAGTTGGTCATGTAGAAGGAGATTCGACCCTGGAGCAGAACGACCATTAACAACCAATCACGTGTCCTGGTTCTAGTACTGCCCTCAAATGGCATCACAGCTGATGATGATATCATTTACTATAATATTGATTATACTAAAACTATACTATTTGGTGTAATCATTTAGAAGACACTTCTACACGATACACATTTTTTTTGATACATGACATTAAGCAGCAGGTAGGGGTTAGGGGGCATCGTAAACATACATGTTAGACTGCGGACATGGGAGATCGAACACAGACCCTTTTGGCAGGGAGTGGAGAAACCCAACAACACCAAATCAAAGTGTCTTTGGCTGTTGACTTGCCTGTCTCTGAGATTCGTACAGGATCCGATCCATGGTGTTGAGGAGAGTCATTTTCTGGTAGAAGTTCAACACGGTCTCTTTGGAAAGCTGAGGGTTGGGAAAAGGGTCCCAATGAGGTACAGGTATTTTATTGTATATATTATTTTTATGGTGTTGTTTTTGAGATTTATACTGCGGGAGGGAATGATAGCATTCCTATGTACTTGTTACAAATGGCCAATACAAATCTTGTATCTTGTTGAGGTGAAGAATGATTCATAAATTCTAACAGAAGTGAAGAATCATTTGTGAATTCTAACAGAGGTGAAGACTAACAGAGGTGATTTGTATATTCTCCCAGATTTGGAGATGGAAGGATTTGAATGTATGAATGAATAGACTATATTTTCCATTAGAAAAGGGTCAACTTGCAGGTTGGTATCCCTGGTTAATTAATGTGTGGAAAGTATGGCACAAATAGATTTTGAAAACTTTATTTTTTTTGGAATGCAAAGATCACACACTGGAAACTAGGAGTAGGTCAGAATAATAGATTAATAAAATGTTCGTTCATACCACTCACTGATTAGTCGACCATGAAAAATGAGTAGTGCACATCCCTACTAGAAAGTAACTGTACCAGCTTGTGGAAGACACAATAATGGAGCTACAGTGAAGGCAAGAATTCTGAACCTGATTGTCCATCATCTCCACAGTACATATTGCTCAGGGTGTAGTCTTCTAACTGTAGGGTGTAGCAGCTGACATACCTGTGGATCCTCTGAGGGGTTGATGATCTGGCCCTGCCGGTCCATCACCCGGTAAATAGGGATTCCAGAGATTACATTGGGTTGGATAAACTCCAGACGGTCCACAAACTCAGCTGAAGCTCCGGGAAACTGAGGCTTGTCTGTGGGGTCAAAGGACTGCTGGTTAGCTCCCTGCAAAGAGACAAAAGTACATTATACACACATTACATCATACATAACATACACTACATCATACATAACAACATACAACAAACATACCATAATACAAACATTCCTATTATACATAATATAAATATAAATAATCAATTAAATCATGTATATCATACATAAGACACTGGTATAATAGATACATATTGTAGCAGCCACGGGGTCCGCTACGTAAGGGCCTGCCCTACGGGGGGCGCCAAACCTTATTCGATTAGATTCAAATGTATTTTTAAGTACAGTATGGCGAAAATAATTTGGCATCTTACAAGATTGTAAATGTTGCAGTAAAGGGTATGGTAATATATAATGTACAGTGGTTATCCTTCCTATCCGTTAGCCTTATGCATAATGTTAAATTATGTTTAACGTTCATATTAGGGTGACCAAACATCCTCTTTTGCCCGGACATGTCAATATAAATTCATGAAAATGTCCGGGTTTCGCGGACCGTTTGCGTGTACTTAAATTGACTGGCGCATTGCACAGAATACTACGGTACTCTGTTGCGTGTGTGACGTAATCCCTGAGTCGCGCACTAAAACCGAAGCCATTGTCAATGGTGTTATAGCGCCCCACTCGATTGATGTCGCATATGAAGCACTCAAAGAAATCCAGTACTGTGGTGTTTCTACAGACGGGAGTAACCACGGAGCAGTGAAAATATTCCCAATCATAATCCAGTACTTTGACTGGAAGAGGGGTGGCATGCAAACAAAATTAATCGAGGTTAAAGACACACCAAATGAGACAGCAGAAACCATTGCACAATATCTCATTGAAACATTGGCAAAAAACAAATTTGTCTGAAAAATGCATTGCATTTACTGGCGACAATTGCAACACAAACTTTGGAGGAATCCGACGTGATGAAGGGGGAAAGAAGAGGATTTGAAGAGGTTGCTGCAGAAGAACACTGACCGGTGTGGGTTGCCCAGCACACATATTGAATAATTGTGTTCATCATGGGGCAGACACAATAGATATTGACCTTGAGAATATCATGTTCAAAATCTACCAGTACTTCCACATTTACACTGTGCGCACTGAGAGCCTGAAGGAGTACTGTGATTTTGTTGACATTGAATACAGAAGGATGCTTTCCCACAGCAAGACATGGTGGCTGTCATTGTTCCCAGGCATTGAGAGGATGATACAGATGTTTCCAGCCTTAAAGGCATTCTTTCTGTCTCAGCAAAAACCACCCATAGTGATCAAGAAGTTTTTTGAAAACGAATTCAGTGAGATGCACTCACTCATGTCTGCGTTCCACACCCACATTCAAGACATGGAAAAGGAGAAGAAGTCCATTATGGAGGTAAAGAAAATAATGAACAGCATCCACACCATTCTTCTTGAACGCAAGAGCAACAACTTCATGTCCCTTAAAGTTAAGGGACTACTGGCACAAAAGCATAGTGATGGACTTGGTAAGGAATATGACCAGTTCTGTGCTGATGTGCAAGGCCTGTACAGTACATGTCTGGAGTATCTGGAGAAGTGGATGACTCCCATGGAAGAGTTCTCCACATTCACGTGGATGGATCTGAGTGAGCCACCAGAGTGGAATGATGTGGGGGCCTGCATCAAGTTCCTAGGAGAGAAGGGGGTGGTAATTGATGATGTCAAGTGTTTTGACCAGGTCACCAATCTGAAGAGATTTACAGAAAGGTGCCAAGGAGAGGAACCAGCCGTCTGTTGAGTCACTGAAGGGGATTCTATTTGTGCAATACAATTTGAAAGACATGTCTTGCAAAGACTTTCATGCTTATTTGTTGAGAAACCGAAAACTGCTGGGAAAGATCAGCTCCACAGCTAAATATCGATGGGCAGACAAGGAGGATGAAGAAGAAAAGCAGGATGAAGAAGATTGAAGTATGCAGCTATGCAGAGAGAGAAAGCTATGTAGCTGTGGGAGAGAAACTTTAAACTTTTAATTTTAAATTGGGACCCTAGAAAACTGTTTGAAGCTAGAAATATGTGAAAAGTTGTCGTTTCACTGTGGTTGTTTACAATGACAGGGCCTGGAATTGTGTTTACAAACATTTAAAGTAGGCTTATATTTGGTTCATGGTGCCTCAAAATGTGTTTGGTTTGATTTAGGTAATCAAATGTTACAAAGAGATTATTTGTTAAAGCTGGATTTTCTATTTTCTACTATTTCATATATTTTGTTATTTATTTTTGTCCAGTAAGACTTGAAAAGAGAGCTATTATTTTGTTACAGGTTGATGTTTAAGTTATTCTTGTGCATTTGAGATTTGTCAGAGATAATTCTAGGCATAATAAAGCATGTTGATTGTTGAGTAACCTTGGTTTGGTGTGTCTTTGGTTATAGAGAGATATTATTGTGTTATATACAGTAAAATAATATAAATAATAATTTTATATCCATACAGAGGAGGCATACTTTAAAACAATAAGGCATCTTTGAGTAAACGTTGAGTATCATTAAGTATCTCGAGGCTGGGGGCAGCATGTCCTCTTTTTTGGAAATCAAAATATGGTCACCCTATCATAGATAGTCCAGAAGTTCTTGTTAAAATAAAGTGGTTTTAATTAGAAGATGTTCTTTGTGTGTTGATGTATAGCTATGTCATGTACATGATCGTGTATTGTGTTGTGTCAACACAATGATGCAGTGTTGTGAGTGACCACCATGTAACGGGTATTTTTCTGTAGGCTTATTGAAGGTTGATCCTGGGGTCGTGTGGTTTATCGGGCGCAGGACAACTTAAACTACCCAGTCTCTCGGAGTACTTGGTGTGCTCTCTCTTGCTGTGACACTCACTACAATGTCATACCAGTGGTGAAGCGTCAGGGCCTTCAAGGTATTCAGAGAAGACCCTGGAACTCTCAGATTAAACCAAAAACTCGAAATTAATTGTATTAATAAAATGTAATACAATTTAATAACATTTAATAAAATTTAAATAAAATGAATAAATGAGAATCGTATCTGTGTTATATTACAGTGTTACGTTGATTTGTTTGTCTTTCTCGGTCCATGCACGACGCATTTGAGTGGTTTTGTGTTGGAAAAACAATGCAACCAATCAGATATTTTTCTGGGTTGCTGGGAAGAATATCCTTCAACCAAAGTATTCCCGCTGACATTGGCCCTTAGACTGAATGAGAGCGTACGTTTGGATTGACAATTTGATCAACCAATCATATCGTGATTTGTAGCCAATGGGCGTATTCTTTTAGATTTCCCCGCAGCTCAATGTGGAGCTAGAAGGTGCAAGGTGGTGGCTGGCGCGAGAGTGGATCTAGCGTAGTGTTACGTTTTCTACGTTGTTTTTTTTACGTCAAAATGGCAACAGGTGAAGATGATGTCGTTGCGGATTTATTGTCTGAACCATTTTCAAGACGACCATTTAATGTTAAGATGGACATTATTAAAAAAGGCCGTCCAACACCTGACAATCTGGAGCTGACTCAAGTAGTTAAAGCAGGCTATGTTCGCCATTTTCAGAGTAGCAACTGGGAAAGATACCCGTGGCTAACGGGCTCTACTAGCCACAAGAGGCTCTACTGATGGGAGTGTTGCTGTTTGGGACCGACCAGAGGGCAGGGAATTGGAACTTATTTTGGATCTGAAAAGCGATCATCTTTATGACCTGATGGTGGTCGAACCATTCATCCAGAAGGACAGGAGAATGGATTTGGTCTTTAAGTGAACATCATTGGTGAGTGACACTCATTTGTCTTTGCTGGTTTTGTCTCAGTGTTGCGTCTCGTTGAGCTGGTTGTTGCATTTTGTTTCCACACACTTGTTGACTGATTAGTTAATGGCTGACTTGGGTTTGTTAAGCATTGTTGTGCATTTGAATTGAGAGTTTGGACTTGATCTTTCTTTGCATCGCTTAACGTGAAAAGACTTGACGTAACTAAGAGTTACAAAACCGCGATCAATAATCACCTAATTTGCATATGTCTTGTCATTAGCACTTTCACCTTTTCACTTTCATTTTGACAGGTGAAAGTGCTAATGACAAGACATATGCCAGAGACATTTGGTGATTATTGATCGCTATTTTGGAACTTAAAGTTCCAAAGTTACGTTAAGCCTTTTCACGTGAAGTGTGTTAGACCGTCCCTTTAACCGATAGCCTGTGCGGTGGTCTGTGGTGGTCTGTTACTTCACTACATGGACACTGCTTTACAACTAGGGTACACATGGGAATTGGCTGCGACAATCTGATCTGCCTAAATGATATAAGGCATAAAGTGACTCCTCCGTGACGTCCGTCTGACTAGAACAACTGAATTTTCGAATGGTGGTGGTGATGGTGGGGGTGGTGGTCTACAGCAGGGGTTCCCAAAGTGGGGGGCGCGGGACCCCGAGGGGGGGGGGGGGGGTCGCGAGATGATTTCAGAATCCTCTTGATGTGACCATGAGGTTTTTATTGTTAATAATAACGTGTGCATAGATATTTTGATATATGTACGGGTGACGAATAAAGGAATTTAGATTCCGACAGATTCACGACAGTATAATTTGCAGCTGAAAAAAAAGCCACACACAATTTTCAATATCACGATTCCCCCCCCCCCCCCCCCTTGGACTTCACGATGTTCTCGATGGTGAAGCTCTGCGCACACGTTGTTTTTAATGTTCCAGTCCCTCCGGTGATAGTGGGGGGGGGGGGGGGGGGTCTGTTATGTTGGGGGTCGCGGGCTGAAAAGTTGGGGAACCCCTGGTCTACAGAAGGTCCAGTTGTGATAGACACGCTTCGCCACTGTGTCATACATATGACACTGGTTAAAAAAATGTATTAAAAATATACATATCATAAATAAGACATAGAAAACATCCTACATATCTTATGTGAAGCTTTTCAAAGTCAATCAAAAGCCCAATGTCAAAAGGACGATAAATACAACTGCACAGCCTTAGCATAACATATTTAATAGAATAAATGATCACACATGAATAATAATACTAATACAAACGGTGTTCTCCACTTCCGGGGACCATGTTACACGCCCCTGGGCTCAACCAATAGGGTTGCTGCTAATGACACGTTCAATATTTGCTTAGTATTTGCTCAAAAAACGTTGGATTCATTTCATAAACATTGGATTAATGTTAACAAACGTGGTGTTGATGTGTGTATATGACGCCCACTTGTCTGTGAGCACAGTGTGCCGGTTGGTTGCGGGTTGTAACTCAAGAGAGATAGACGGCTGCAAGGTTGGTTAGCCGGTGAAGCTATAGAGAGGCTAACGGGTAGCTAGCTGGCCAGGTAGTAAACGATCGAACTAATCATTGCACATTTACCATTAGCGCTCATTTGTACTCACACAGAGCCCGAAGCTGCGCAGTTGAAGCCTCGTCCTACAGCCGTTCATCCCCGTCAGCTGGCGCACAGCATGCGAGCAGACAGAGAGCTGCTGGGACACTCGTCTCAGAGCCGCCATCTGACCTGCTTCACGGATATATATATATATGTTTTTTAACCTTTAAAATAAAGGTTTAAATAAAGGTTTCCAGGCCCAAAGTGAACACACTCGGTCGTTGACTTTGTCCACTTTGGACGCCTTGGCCATACAATGCAGTCAGTGCACTCACACCTCTCGGAATATCAACACTAGGCGCTTTGTAGGTCAACAGTGTGTGTTGGGCTGGTCCTCCTGGCGGGCCGCGTCCCAAGCATGAAACAGACCCAGGGTCGTTTACTTTATTTTGTGTTAATATTATGTTATGTTAATATTTTTTATTTTATTATATATATATATCTTTCTATCTTTTACTTACATTTTTTACGTTGTGTTTATATTTTATTATCAAATCTATCTATATATATATATATATTTATATATATTTATATATTCAAGGACAAGAACCGCTTTTATCCACAGGCAGTGCGCCACTATCATAACGTTGTCATTTATTTTACATTACACTATCATACTTTTGCTGGACTTTCTGAGCTCATTACAGGTAATTGCACTGTATTCATGATGCTGCTGCACTACTGGCACTTTGAAATGCTTTTAAATGCTTTTTGCACAATTCAACACATGTACACATCATCCATCAGTCACTTTATTGTTATTTGTTTTTTATTGTGTACAGTATTGTTATAGTGTTGTATAGTGCATAGTATAGCATATAGTAAAATTGTAGGAAATTCATACTGCGGAAGGGAATGGGGAGTTGGCGTTCCATTGTACCTGCATATGGCAAATAAAAATCTTGAATCTATCTATCTATCTATCTATCTATCTATCTATCTATCTATCTATCTATCTATCTATCTATCTATCTATCTATCTATCTATCAATCAATCAATCTGTCTGTCTACCTATTCGAAAAAGCTTAATTGGCATGAAAAACAGACATTGTACATTGCCAGAGCAGCATTAAAGCAACATTAAACAAAGGCAGACAGACAGAGTACTACAAAAAGGTACCAGAGAGAAGAGAGAACGATAGAAATCAGATTTGGAACGCCGCCGCTTTGATTCTGATTGACGTCACTACAAGGCGCCAGGTTTAGAAAAACATCGCACGACGTCATCCAACGTCGTCTTACCCACGCAACACGATGGAGGTCTGCAGCGCGGTTGATGTTAAATGTATTAAATCAAATAGCACATTACGGGAGTTTGGCTGCGAACAAAGTCTGCTGTCCCGACCCGATGGCTCCGCGTCTTTCATCCAAGGTCACTTTACAATTCATATTGCAACGACTTGGCTCTGGTTGAACCTTTTTTCCAGTATTCAGAATCGGAATCCTTTATTGCCATTGTAGAAGTACAACGAAATCTAGCAATCATCATGACACTCTTACAAAAAAAACAAAAAACAATAACATGTACCAATTGTACCATGTACAATTGTGTATGCGTATTGCAGTGGCCCTATGTACACTAATGCTCGTTGGTAATTCTTTGCTCCCCCCTTATTATTATTATTATTATTATTATATTATTAATAATAATAATAATAATAATAGTAGTAGTATTCATTTGTGTATGAAGATGTTTACCATCTGCTGGATAAACATCAACTATTCTTATAACCATTTATTTCATATGGCATTAATTTAAGACCCTCAACCCTCAAAAGTGTGACAAAGTTGACCAAACCTTAAAAATGCATGGCTTCATGGTGATCAGTAATATGTGTATTTCAGTTATATGTTAAAAGCCTTGTGTGGAGGGACATAAGGGCTCAGAATCAGATGAAAAACAATATCAATTATATATATATATACAATACATAGAGCTATAATTATGATATAACTGCTATAAAACGATATTGTATAACTAACTGTTCTTGTTGCTGAGTCAGCGTCCATCTCATGAATTAAATATCAGTTTTTCGATTTCTTTATCTGTTGATTTTGAGGCAGTATAGTGGCTGTATCTCTCTCTTTGTCTGTCTGTGTATATATTGTGTGTATATGTTTGTCCTTATCTATACATCTAGCTGTCTCTATCTATATGTTTGTTTATCTATCTGTCTCTGTATATAGGTCTGTGTTTGTCTGTATCTACTGTATACATCTAGCTGTCTATCTGTGTGTGTGTGTCTCTATCTGTATCCCTCTGTCTGAAGGAGACACCAGTGTGATATATATCTAGCTCTCTGTGTATTTCTGAAGTGTAATACGATCTGTCTTGTAGGAGACACCAGTGTGATGGCTGCGGTGTACGGCCCAGCGGAGGTGAAGGTCAGTAAGGAGATCTATGACCGAGCTACCCTGGAGGTGGTGATACAGGCTAAAGTGGGACTCCCAAGTAAGAAGGAGATCAGTGAATTAAACATATCGAAGAGGAGAGGAATTCATGTTATTTACAGATAATGTGTTTGATGGTGCTTTCTTTCTAAAAGTTGGTAATAACTTTTATCGTACGCATCAGTATGATCATTTTAACCAGTGATTTTGAAAAGTTTTACATTTACATTTAGGACATTTACATCCCTGTGTCCATCTTTATGTCAATCTTACCAGCAGGCTCTGAACGTTCACTGCCAACTGTAGACAAATGTAGTTGTTTTTAACGTTGGGGAAACGTTTGGCTATACCAATACACGCCACTAGGTGGAGACGGCCGACACACTATTAGTTCTGAGGCCATCTTTTTGACTTCAGGTGTGAAAGAGAGGTCTCAGGAGCAGTGCGTCCGCGAGACATGCGAAGCCTCTCTGCTCATGCTGCTCCACCCACGCTCCTCGCTCACCCTCATCCTCCAAGTGTTGCACGACCACGGTTCTGTATCCTACATTCAGTAAAACGTGTGTGTGTGTGTGTGTGTGTGTGTGTGTGTGTGTGTGTGTGTGTGTGTGTGTGTGTGTGTGTGTGTGTGTGTGTGTGTGTGTGTGTGTGTGTGTGTGTGTGTGTGTGTGTGTGTGTGTGTGTGTGTGTGTGGTCCCTATCCCCTGGTCTATTGTAAGTCACTTTGGATAAAAGCGTCTGCTAAATGACTGTAATGTAATATTCGCTGTGTGCTAGACGAGGTTGTTAGTGTGGTATTGTAGGTGTTCCTTAACCACCCCCCCCGTCAGCTGCTGGCGTGTTTCCTGAACGCCGCTTGTATGGCGCTGATGGACGCCGGGCTGCCCATGAGCTGTCTGTTCTGCGGCGTGACGTGTGCCATCGCCAGCGACGGGCAGATCACCATGGACCCCACGGCCGTGCAGGAGAAGGCACACACACACACACACACACAGACACAGACACAGACACACACAGACCATTCAGGCTGACTCGGCGACCACGGGTCATCACCTTTATTTATTTATTTGTATTCATATTATTGAATGTTTATATTTTTTTCTCCAGGAAAGCAGAGCGGTTTTGACCTTTGCCATCGACAGCACGGAGCAGAAGGTGATGATGTCATCAACCAAGGGGTCTTTCTCCGTCCAGGAGGTGGGGGCTGTCATTCAAGAGGCTTTTAAAATAATTATTCCATTAGAGCTAGCAGTGGTCAAATCATCCAATCATGATTTGATGATCATTGTGGTTGTTGACTACATTCTGTGTTGTGAACGTGTGTGTGTCCCCAGCTCCATGAGTGTATTGCCCTCAGCCAGAAGGCTTCAGAGAATATCTTCAAGTTCTACAGAGTGTCGGTCCAGCGACGCTACTCAAAAACCCTCTGAGACGGCCAGGAGGAACGGTCTTTCCTTGTACAAACCTTTTTGTTTAAATAAAATATTCAACAGAGATTTTTCAGGCTACATTTGTCGTCCATTTGTCGGCAGTGAACTGGGTCTTTGGTGGTCAGAGTGTTTGTTTTGGAAAGTGGGTTGGAATGAGAACAATGGGTGACCTCTATTACAGGGCTCCTTTTAAACACACATGAAATAGGAGCCCCTTTTACAGATCAGCCTACCTAGTGGACTGTACCAACTGATAGGATACATAGATCAGCGTAACCAGTGGACTGTACCAACTGGTAGGATACATAGATCAGTCTACCTAGTGGACTGTACCAACTGGTAGGATACATAGATCAGTCTACCCAGTGGACTGTACCAACTGGTAGGATACATAGATCAGTCTACCTAGTGGACTGTACCAACTGGTAGGATACACGGGCCGTGTTCCATTTCAGGGTCTGCAGCCTTAAGGCTGCATCCTTCGGCTGCATCCGAAGGCTGCAGTCTTAAGGCTGCTTCGAAGGCTGCTTCAAAAACGTGTTAAATGGGACGGTCTAGCCTACGGAGTACTTCCTGAATGCGTCACCAGCTGCGTCACGAAGCGCCACGCCCACCGTCGTCGCGCGCTGACCAGAGCCGCGGAGATAGTCCAACTAGAAGCGTCTTTTTGAGAGTTTAATAATACGTGGAAAATCAATTGCGTGTTAAAAATGGATGATTTGTATTCAGTATTCTTTTTAACTCATGAACTTAAGGAGCTGGAGTTTCACCGCCGGCGTCGACGTTTGATGTTATTTCGGCTAAGACAGAACCATGGGTAAATAAAGATTGGTTAATATTGGTGAAGTTATAATTCCTATTAATATATATATATATAGATATATATATATATACATATATATATATATATATATATATATATATATAAATATACATATACATATACATATACATATATATAAATAGGAATTATAACTTCACCAATATTAACCAATCTTTATTGTTATATATATACATATATATATATATACACACATATATATACACACACACACACACACACACTGGCGGCCTGGGAGATCAGCTGTCCCGCGCCAGCGCTTCCCATATGCGGCTCCCGACATCTCCGAAATCGCCGTAGCATATTTCTAAACAGGCTTTATTTGGATAAACTGAACAAATATGTATAATCTACATAGGTATATTGTCGCGTAATAAAATAATACAACTTAATAAAGTGACTGAATTACACTGCTACAGCGAGATCTAAAACTGCTTTTAGCCGGGCTCAAATTCTGTCCTGAAATTGAACACGGCCCACAATTCTGTTCGGTTGGTGCGAAATGCATTCTGGGATATTCTGGCACCGAAGGCTGCAGAAGTGTGCATCGATGCACACTTCAAATTCGGGAAATTAAGGCTGCATTTGAAGGCTGCATTTGAAGGAGCCTACGGAATGGGACAGCCTTGTCGCGGCGGCTGTGACGTATGCAGCCTTCAAATGCAGCCTTTTAGGCTGCAGACTCTGAAATGGAACACGGCCATAGATTAGTCTACCTAGTGGACTGTACCAACTGATAGGATACATAGGCCGTGTTCCATTTCAGGGTCTGCAGCCTAAAAGGCTGCATTTGAAGGCTGCATACGTCACAGCCGCCGCGACAAGGCTGTCCCATTCCGTAGGCTCCTTCAAATGCAGCCTTCAAATGCAGCCTTAATTTCCCGAATTTGAAGTGTGCATCGATGCACACTTCTGCAGCCTTCGGTGCCAGAATATCCCAGAATGCATTTCGCACCAACCGAACAGAATTGTGGGCCGTGTTCAATTTCAGGACAGAATTTGAGCCCGGCTAAAAGCAGTTTTAGATATCGCTGTAGCACTGTAATTCAGTCACTTTATTAAGTTTTATTATTTTATTACGCGACAATATACCTATTTAGATTATACATATTTTGTCAGTTTATCCAAATAAAGCCTGTTTAGAAATATGCTACGGCGATTTCGGAGATGCCGGGAGCCGCATATGGGAAGCGCTGGCGCGGGCCAGCTGGTCTCCCAGGCCGCCAGTGTGTGTGTGTGTGTGTGTGTATATATATATATGTGTGTATATATCTATATCTATATCTATATCTATACCTATATCTATCTATATCTATATCTATATCCTTCTATATCTATATATATATATATCTATCTATATCACAATAAAGATTGGTTAATATTGGTGAAGTTATAATTCCTATTAATATATATATATATATATATATATATATATATATATATATATATATATATATATATATATATATTAATAGGAATTATAACTTCACCAATATTAACCAATCTTTATTTACCCATGGTTCTCTCTTAGCCGAAATAACATCAAACGTCGACGCCGGCGGTGAAACTCCAGCTCCTTAAGTTCATTAGTTAAAAAGAATACTGAATACAAATCATCCATTTTGAACACGCAATTGATTTTCCTCGGATTATTAAACTCTCAAAAAGAGGCTTCTAGTTGGACTATCTCCGCGGCTCTGGTCAGCGCGCGACGACGGTGGGCGTGGAGCTTCGTGACGCAGCTGGTGACGCATTCAGGAAGTACTCCGTAGGCTAGACCGTCCCATTTAACAAGTTTTTGAAGCAGCCTTCGAAGCAGCCTTAAGACTGCAGCCTTCGGATGCAGCCGAAGGATGCAGCCTTAAGGCTGCACACCCTGAAATGGAACACGGCCAAAGATCAGCGTAACCAGTGGACTGTACCAACTGGTAGGATACATAGGCCGTGTTCCATTTCAGAGTGTGCAGCCTTAAGGCTGCATCCTTCGGCTGCATCCGAAGGCTGCAGTCTTAAGGCTGCTTCGAAGGCTGCTTCAAAAACTTGTTAAATGGGACGGTCTAGCCTACGGAGTACTTCCTGAATGCGTCACCAGCTGCGTCACGAAGCTCCACGCCCACCGTCGTCGCGCGCTGACCAGAGCCGCGGAGATAGTCCAACTAGAAGCCTCTTTTTGAGAGTTTAATAATCCGAGGAAAATCAATTGCGTGTTAAAAATGGATGATTTGTATTCAGTATTCTTTTTAACTAATGAACTTAAGGAGCTGGAGTTTCACCGCCGGCGTCGACGTTTGATGTTATTTCGGCTAAGAGAGAACCATGGGTAAATAAAGATTGGTTAATATTGGTGAAGTTATAATTCCTATTAATATATATATATATATATATATATATATATATATATATTGATTGGTTAATATTGGTGGTTATAATTCCTATTAATATATATATATAATATACATATATATATATATATATATATATTAATAGGAATTATAACTTCACCAATATTAACCAATCTTTATTGTGATATAGATAGATATATATATATATAGATATAGAGAGATATAGATATAGATATAGATAGATATAGGTATAGATATAGATATATAGATATAGATATATACACACATATATATATATACACACACACACACACACACTGGCGGCCTGGGAGACCAGCTGGCCCGCGCCAGCGCTTCCCATATGCGGCTCCCGGCATCTCCGAAATCGCCGTAGCATATTTCTAAACAGGCTTTATTTGGATAAACTGACAAAATATGTATAATCTAAATAGGTATATTGTCGCGTAATAAAATAATAAAACTTAATAAAGTGACTGAATTACACTGCTACAGCGATATCTAAAACTGCTTTTAGCCGGGCTCAAATTCTGTCCTGAAATTGAACACGGCCCACAATTCTGTTCGGTTGGTGCGAAATGCATTCTGGGATATTCTGGCACCGAAGGCTGCAGAAGTGTGCATCGATGCACACTTCAAATTCGGGAAATTAAGGCTGCATTTGAAGGCTGCATTTGAAGGAGCCTACGGAATGGGACAGCCTTGTCGCGGCGGCTGTGACGTATGCAGCCTTCAAATGCAGCCTTAAGGCTGCAGACTCTTGAAATGGAACACGGCCATAGATCAGCCTACCTAGTGGACTGTACCAACTGGTAGGATACATAGATCAGTCTACCTAGTGGACTGTACCAACTGGTAGGATACATAGATCAGCCTACCTAGTGGACTGTACCAACTGGTAGGATACATAGATCAGTCTACCCAGTGGACTGTACCAACTGGTAGGTTGATCTACCGTATCTATCTTACATCTGGGTGGAAACTGTCCCTAAAGGGTATATTTTTAAATGGCTTGTAAGAAAGGCAAGCTGTTTAACCCATTCTGACACACGCACAGTAAAAGGAAGAGAATGTCTTAAACCAAGTGCATTTATTAACAGTTTTTCATATTTTTTGTATTAACATTTAAATACAAGGAAGCTGAGGTGGGGGATGCACAGCAAAGCTGACATCATGATGTGGGACAGTGTGACCTTTCACCTTTTGCTGTCGGCTTGAGTGGCGTATAAGCAAGTGCTTCAAGTCATCCATTGAGAAACTGACCCCCCCCCCTCCCCCCATTCTGTGAGACTACGGTAGGCAATACGCCTTCTTACAGTCTGTTGTGACTTTTAAAGGGCCTCCATTGTACCAAGTGGGATGTTGATGTAGTCCTTACAAGCTGTCTCAAACTCTATTCTAGTGTGACATCCCACTTGTAATGTCACAAACGGGTAGCTTTTGAGATGACCTGTATAGGCAGGCCAGTCAACATCATCACACCATCGAGCTACATAGGGACCCTTTAAAGAAATATGTCTGTTGACTATTGACTGTCATTATACTGTATGTGTGGACTGCTTGTGTTGATTAAACAGCAAGGTTTACAGCACGACCACACTGGTGGTAGATTACATTAGCCGTTAAAGTGTTCACGTACAGACCACCGAGAACACACCTTGATAGAGCATGGGGTATTTATAACGGTGTAGCTTCCAAATCTATAAAACTATATTATATATCTAAATATACGACGTCCCGTTATTGCACTCTGTATTTTTTTTGAGGAGGTTCTGTTGTGGTGTTTGTTGCCACCAGAGCGCTGTGTTCATTAAACATACAAAGCTATTCCTGCAGTCCAGAGCAGGGGGTGCAGACGAAGCCCGGAGCAGTGCAGCAGAGTGCAGACTCACCATGCAGTATTCGCTGAGTTTCAGCGGGACTGCAGTCCCTGCTGCAGATCATGCATGGAATGGACGCTTTAAGGGCTCGTCCAATGACAGGGAGGGGAGGGGAAGAGAGGAGAGGAGACGAGGGGAGGTGGAGAGGGGGGGGACGAGAGGAGGGGAGGGGAGAGGAGAGGAGGGAGGTGGAGAGGGGGGGACGAGAGGAGGGGAGGGGAGAGGAGAGGAGAGGATGGGAGGAGGAGAGGAGAGGAGACGAGGGGAGGTGGAGAGGGGGGGACGAGAGGAGGGGAGGGGAGAGGAGAGGAGAGGAGGGGAGGAGGAGAGAAGAGGAGGGGAGGGGAGGGGAAGAGAAGAGAGGAGACGAGGGGAGGTGGAGAGGGGGGGGACGAGAGGAGGGGAGGGGGGAGGAGAGAGAAGAGGAGAGGAGGGGAGGGGAGGGGAGAAAAGGGAGGACGGGGATCCTGGACGTCAGCAAATCTTTTTTTTTTTCCAATGCTTTGGCTTTAGTTTTTCAGCCAATGGAGTGCTTCGGAGTGTAGACTTAGGTTTCTTCTCTGCAGAGGATTCGATCTCAAAAGTTGTGGACTTGGCTGAGAATCGCTGAGTGGTTCTGTGCTCCCCAAAGTGGATTCCCCTTTAGGGGAGGCAGGGGGCGGGGGGGGAGGCGAGAGGGCATCTAGCCAGCTGCCTTTAAATAGAATCTCTCTCATCTCCCGAGAGGTCCTCCATATCGGCTCTCGTCTCCCAGCTCTGCTCCCTGCAATGAAGTCCTCATCCATCACATGGTCATCGCCTGACCTGTGCTTTCATCCTCTCATCCCTCGCTTTCCCGGATCTCCCCCCTTGGATTCATATAACGAATAATCTTATCTTCTTGGCACATTTCTATTTACATGATAAACAAACCAACCCAAAACATAGCTGTGGATTTAGGCCGGTAAAAGGTGTTTAAGTTATCTTAATGTAACGCTGGTTTAGTATTCTACAGGCGTCTCACATCCTCCAGACGTGGGGCTGCCTTAGTCTGTTAGTGTCCTTGTGGGGACTGCTTCATAAATCTGCAACCTCTATACACACACACACACATACACACACACACACACACACACACACACACACACACACACACACACACACACACTATCTACAACATTGTGATGCGTGTTGTGGTTGTTAATGCAGGAGTCTTAACATGACCTCGGGGAAAAGACATCCAAAGAAAAGGAAACATGCACAAAATACAAGTTTGTAGGTTGTGATTTAGGCCTTCAAAATAAAGGTTTGTTGGTTGAGATTCAGGCCTTCAAAATAAAGGTTTGTGGGTTGTGATTTAGGCCTTCAAAATAATGGTTCATAGCTTGTGACTTAGGCCTGATTTAGGACCACTTCTCAGTAAAAGGTTCTTTCAAAACCTGATGATTTGCAGTCTTTCCAGTGAGTCACTTTCATGCTGTAGAATGATATCCATAGTTTGTTTTCCAGTTATATCCAAAGAAGCCAACATCCAGTTGTGATGTCCAATCCAGTCCAGTTTCTTTGTCTGTAAAACGTGTACCTTGCCAAGGTCCAAACAGGTAGACAGTATTCAATTCTTCATGTGTGTGTGTGAGGGTGGGACAGAGAGAGTCAATGTTGTCGGTGCATAAAGGGACTACTTCTTCTTCCACCCTGTGTATCCTTCCGCCCGGTCTTGTTACGGCGGTTTGACAGACAGGTAGGAGATGAGGGCGGCGATGGCACAGATGTAGGTGATGATGCCGAAGACAATGGCGAGCACGGAGAGCCAGAGGGCCTGGCGTGAGGCAGCGCTCGCTCCGTGGTAGTCTCCCTGGGCGGACGCCTTGTTGGTCTGAGTGAGGGTGGAGGAGGCAGGAGCCAGGGTGGAGGAAACAGGAGTAGAGACGGACAAGGGAAGGAGGAGGACAAGAAGAGGGAAAGCCAGAGAGAGAAAATTGTCATTAGTGGGTGGTTTGTCTCAACGGTTCCCTGCGGTGAAGGACGTCAACCCCCACCATTCAATCGGAAATCCATCCCCTCCTGGCTGCCTGTGCTCACTTTAATTAAACCTTAACGAGGATCATCGATGAACAGAAGCTCCGTCTTCCCCCTCCCCCAACCGCAACAATCTTTCCCAAGTGGGATGAATGATAGATAACCCACAATCAACCTACGTAGCGGACTGTACCAACTGGGAGAGGGGGGGGGGGGGGTTTGGTCACTTTAACGCTTTTATCCAAAACCAGTGGATATTTATGTTATAAGCAGAAGGAGAAATAACAAACATCGTACTCATGTTGTAGGCTAGAGAAGGTGGACCAAAGTCTGGGCTCATGCCCAAGATTGTAAACTAACGGAGGAACTAAGGAGCTGTGTCTCTGCTCCTTCTTCTGTCCCTGTCTGCTTTGTGTGGCTCTGGGGACATAATCCTACAAATCTGTAAAAGGGGTGTAATCCCTTAAACCCAAAGCAATTCCGTAATGTCCACGCAGGAACTGTCCAGATACACTCACCTCAACCTGATATAATGTATGAGTGGTTTAGGGCCACACACACACACACACACACACACACACACACACATACACACACATACACACGCACACACACGCACATGCACACACAGACACACAAGCACACACACATAGACACGTGTCATGTGTCTGTGTCATGTGTAGTTTAGATTGATACTTGATACACTGAAATACTAACCTAGTACATTGACAGCTATATAATCATCATTATCATCATCATATTAAAGGAACAATTTGCCGGTTTTCAATCAGTGTCGTACCATTACATCGTGGGTAGTAAATGGAATTGAACAATGATCAATTCCCCTCCATTTGACCAGCATTCTGTTTAGCTAATTCCTAGGGCTGTTGTTCTCTGGTCATGTAGCCCCAGTTCTCTAGAGCTGCTGTTCCAACTGTTGTTCTCTGGTCATGTAGCACCGGTTCTCCAGGGCTGTTGTTTTGAACGTTGTTCTCTGGGCATTTAGCACAAACTTCTACTTTTGTTGCACCTCTTTCTACTGTACAGTTTTTTGAAAAGCCCTACACTTCATTAATCCTCATCATCACAATCATCATAACAGTCTAACAACACGTGGGCCCCATGTGAGGCCATTGGTTGGGCGCAGTACCTTCTGTGACAGGTAGAAGGCGACCATGCCCAGCGGCCAGAAGCAGCAGAGCATGGAGAAGAAGGCGAGACCGAGGTGGTCCTGGGGGATCATCAGGGGGAAGTCGCTGTCGCTGTCCGACTCGCTGAACTCCTCGCTGGACGAGTCCTGTGGAGGTCACACACGGTCAGTCTCACGGCAACAAACGTCACACCCAGGGCATCGTGGGTAAATTGTTCTTCACTCTTGTTTGTTGGGTTGATCATCATCATCATCATCATCATCATCATCATCATCATCATCATGACCACTATCATCTGGAACTGTCATCTTATGGCACAATCTTTGGATGTTTTTGGTTTGAAAACGCATATAAGATCCCAGCAAAACAAAACTGGTAGATTACATTTTGCGTGAACCTCATTAGCATTCTAAATGTGTACAAGTGATGTGAATGCATTGCAATAGAGCTAATGTAAGACATACAAATGATTGGATGCTTTCCACCCTTTTCAGTTCATGCCTATTATTTATTTCTTTATTTATGTATTTATTGATGTATGTATTTATCTCTGGTTCTAGTACAATATAATGATTATTCTCCATTCCCTCCTGCAGTATGAGTTTTCTACAATTTAACACAATTCAACACTATATATTATTCTATGACAATGTGGCTGAATTGGGGTTGTGGTGGAAATAAGCAGGTATGCTGACCACAGGCAAATCATATGAGTTGAGTTATTTATTTGTTGGTTTGTTTGACAACCATTTTTAGTACACTTATTATTATTAGGTTATTATCAACTACTTTGACTTTGTTAACTGACAAGGTCTGTCTGTGGGCTCTGGAAGTCTAGGTTAGTTTAGCTGAGTGGACTGTGCCAACTAGTCTAAGTTAGTCTAGCCGAGTGGACTGTACCAACTGGTCTGGGTTTGTCTAGCCCAGTGGACTAGTAGTGGACTGTACCAACTGTCCGGGTAAGTCTAGCCCAGTGGACTGTACCAACTGGTATTGTCTAGGTTAGTCTAGTCCAGTGGACTGTACCAACTGGTATTGTCTAGGTTTTTTCTTTTTGTCAATTTATTGAACATGTCAGAAACAAAACATACAACAATAATAATAATATATATATTATTTTATTTTTTTTTTTATTTTTTCCTTTTCCCTCCCCTTCTCACTCATAATAATAATTATAACAATGTACAAAAAAATTATAATACAATACAATACAAAACAATAATAATTCTCAAATAGTCTCTGTCATGTTCATCAGGGGCAAGAAGAAGCTTAAAAAAACACCCCTCTAGCATACATTTTCCTTTTAAATAAAATATTAGGTCATCGTCATCAGCGACATGTTTGTCTTGTTAATTTGTTTGTTTTTTGTTTTTCTACAAAACAATCAGAAAGAAATTACTTTTATAATTACAAGAAATAACAAATGGGATTTTACAGGTCCTGTTCATAACCATTAATGATTTGGCTCCTAAATAATACTTTCAGTTTAGATAGACTTGTACAATATTTCAGTGCATCAGTACAGTCATTCCACAGACTAACACCTTTTGATGAGATGCAATGAAGTTTGGCATTTGTTCGTACGGGTGGTTTTTCGAAAATGCAGTTTCCTCTCAACATGTGCATGCTTTCTCTCCGTGTGAAAAGTCCCTGAATATTATGAGGTAATTGTTGATTTGCGGCTTTGAACATAATTTGAATAGTTTTATAGTCAACCAGGTCTTGTAGTTTTAGTGTTTTTAGTTTGATAAATCATTTATTTGTTGGTTCTCGTTGGTCACGTAGTTTTATGTATAACTCGTATGGCTCTTTTTTGCAGGATGAAGATAGGATGTGTATTTGTTTTATATGTGTTCCCCCAAACTTCCACACAATACATCATGTA
This sequence comes from Muraenolepis orangiensis, assembly GCA_027704905.1. Lineage (NCBI taxonomy): Eukaryota > Metazoa > Chordata > Actinopteri > Gadiformes > Muraenolepididae > Muraenolepis > Muraenolepis orangiensis. Next base: position 27,611,659 of record CM050999.1, read on the forward strand.
TGGAAGTATGAAGGAGCAGTACAGCATAAACAAGGAAGCTTGATTAATAAGGTATTTGGCTTTATTCAGAATTGCTATTGATTTGGATATTTTGGCTCTGATATAGCTTATATGTGGTTTCCAACTTAATTTATTGTCTATGATTACTCCAAGGAATTTTATTTCCGATACTCTTTCTAATTGGACGCCATTTATAGTGAGTTTCTTCTCTGTATTGGTCGATCGATTCCCAAATATTATGAGTTTGGTTTTGCTTGCGTTCAATGTTAATTTATTTTGGTCAAACCAGATCTTCATCCTGCTCAGTTCCTTTTCCATTGTGACCAATAGCTGTTCTAAATTTTCCCCACAGCAGAGTAGACTTGTGTCGTCTGCAAAAAGAATGGTTTTAATAGTTTTTGATACTTCACATATATTGTTAATATACAGAATAAATAGTAATGGCCCCAAGACAGAGCCCTGAGGCACCCCACATGTAACCTGCAGTAGTTGTGATTTATGGCTTTGTAGTTCAACATACTGTTCCCTGTTATGTAGGTAGCTGGATAGCCATGATAGTGCAACACCTCTAATGCCATATCTCTGTAGTTTTTTCATTAATAATTCATGGTCAACCGTGTCAAATGCTTTTTTAAGGTCCAGAAATATCCCTATTGCATATTCTTTCTTTTCTATTGCCTTAGTAATGTGTTCCATAAATTCTATAACTGCAAATGATGTGGTTCTGTTTGCTCTGAAACCATATTGTTGTTCATAGAGTATGTTATGTTTGGTGATGAAGTCATTTAGTCTTGTATAGTAGATTTTTTCCAGTATTTTAGAAAACTGTGAGAGCAATGAAATCGGTCTATAGTTTGACAGTACATGTTTATCTCCAGATTTGTGTATTGGTATGACTTTAGCAGTTTTCATTTTATTTGGAAATACACCGGTTTGTATTGACTGATTACAGATGTGAGTTAGTGGTTTGGCTATACATTCAATAATGTTTTTAACTGTATACATGTCAATATCATGACAGTCTGTAGACCTTTTACTCTTAAGTTTCTTAACAGTGTCAATCATTTCATTTTCATCAGTCCCTCTTAAGAATATAGTTTCCTTCACATATATATCTTTACTTTCTACACCTTCACTACTACCAGTATTTGGAATTTCCCCAGCTAGACAAGGACCAACATTGACAAAGTACTTATTGAAATCTTCAGCAACTGAGGTCATGTCATAAATTACTGTATCGTTTTTTGACAGAAAACTGTTTGGGTATTGTGCCTTTCCATTTCCTTTTTTAATAATGGTATTTAATACATTCCATGTGTTTTTAATGTTATTTTTGTTATCCTCCAATAATTTGTTGTAATGATCCATTTTGCTACATCGTATTATCTTTGTTAGTTTGTTTTTGTATGTCTTGTATTTTTGTTCAGCCTCTACTGATCTATTCTTTAAGAAGTCTTCATATAATTCATTTTTCGTTAGTGATCCATGGTTTTTCAGCATATTTTTGTTTCACTATTTTCTTTACACGGGACAATGTTTTTCATACAGCCCTGATAGAATATGTAGAAATGATTCATAGGCTTCATTTACATCTGGTACATACACTTTGTTCCAGTCTTGTTTAGATAATTCTTCTTTAAGAGAATTAACAGACTCTGGTGTTTTGTGTCTGTAATTGTGACTGTTCTGGTGTCTTTTTTGATCCTAGTACAGTTCTGTATCGTTGCAAAGACTGGCAGGTGATCACTTGTGTCATTTATTAATATTCCACTTATTACTTTCCTATCCATAACATTTGTGAATATGTTGTCAATGAGTGTAGCACTGTGTGATGTTATTCTGGTTGGTCGTGTGATTGTAGGATATAAACTGTTGCTATACATAGAATTAATAAATTCTGTAGTTGCATTGTGGAGCCCAGGTTAGTCTAGCCCAGTGGACTGTACCAACTGGGCTGGTCTCTACTCATCAGGGCAGATGGGATGTCACACGCTACATTTTGAAACGGCTTGTGATGGCTCATCAATGGCACCTGGTGGCTAAAACAGGAGCCCTTGAATCATTGTAGAAGTCATCACAGAGTCAGATCACGTCTGTTCTCACTAGACACCCTGCTCTCACCTCCGGCGGAGGGAACATTCATCAACAGTTGGGATGTTCTCACGCCATCGAGCCGCTCTGTCTTATAAATGTACTGCTCTGTGATAAGGGGCTCCCAGGGGCCCTGACTGAGGCCCCTCTGCTGTAGAACAGAGAGGATGTATTCTGTGTGTTGGGAGTCGATGCTGGGTTACCTTCCCACAGAATCCCGCCCTGCGGTGGCATCACCCAACCCTATGTGTTGTATTTTTGACCTTTCAATGGAAACCTTTCATGACACGGCTTTGCGACAAATATACTTTATGTGTTCAAATGGTGTGTGTGTGTGTGTGTGCATTTGTGCATGCATGCATGTGTATGTGCGTGCATGCGTGTGTGTGTGCATGCGTGTGTGCGTGCATGCGTGTGTGCGTGCATGCGTGCGTGTGAGCTTATTACTCCACCAGTGCTACATATAATCCAGCTCATGTAATTATCATAAAACAGCCTTCACAGAAAGGCGACCTTACCTTTGACCTTTGACCTAACTGAACGCTAACTCTCTAAAAGCTAATTATATCTAAATATTAATTTAGATGATACTATCTTATTTTATTCATGTTATAACATTATATTATATAATAGGATCATGTTATTTGTTATGTTATAATATATTATACTATTCACCTTTTTTTGTGCCTGGCTTTTGTACCTTCCCTACCTTGTGGCTTCTTTGATGGATTATAAATGCTTTGTTAGCAGTCATAGCATGATCAATTAATGTCATTATTATTATTATTATTATTATTATTATTATTAATAATATATATATATATATATTTATTTTTTGGTTTAAAATGTTATGTTAATCTTCTTACAAAAGATCTGTTCCCCATTTCAGGTCCATGATACAGGAGTTGAATACCCTCTGTGATAAAGAATGATGAAGATATGATAAGTGATAAAGAAAGAGATAAATGATGCAGAATGAATCGCTAACACGAGTAATCTGAAGAGTTAACAGGAGGGGAAAGAAACAACCCAAACGTGTTTGTTTTTAGAAGGTTGCAACCACAGGCTTTGTTTAGTTTAGCTGTTGTGTCGACACATTATGTAAGAACATTCTGTTATGAGAATAGGACACCAGACGCTTTTATCCTAAGCAACTATTAAATAGACATATATGAGCAGGTAGGGGGCTGCTCAAGGATACGTACAGCTAGACTCTGAACATTGAACAATCCGACCACTAGACTAACCCCCCCCCCCCCCCCCCGCATTTAGTTTGGAACCAGGTTTGGCTTTTAATTCGAAACAAGGTTTGATGTTTAGTTTTGGTTTAGGAGGGGCTGGGCGTACCTCGAAGTCTGGCAGCAGGCTGTCCTCGTCGCTGTAGGACAGACTCTGGAGGTCCTGAGCCTCAGCTAACAGCTTCCTCTCCAGCGGGGAGCCGGGGTGGATGTCCACAAAGGTGGTCTCCAGGTAGTCCTTGTTCAGCAGGGGGTCTGCCGGGGCCCAGAGGCCTGAAGGGGGGTAGTAGGACTCCATGTTGCAGGGTAGAGAACAGGGGTCCAGGACCTGGTGCTGGTGGTGGGTGGGTCCACCGCAGTACCCCCTCCAAGCCAGCGGGGGGTACACCCGGTCCTCCTCACAGCGCACCAGGACCCCCTTCAGGAGCCCTCGGCCATGGTGGGGGCTGCCCCCGAGGAGAGGGTGCTCCAGGTCGTCCTGGTTGTCCATTGTCCTCCGCTAGCACTAACACTGCTGCTGCTGCTACGGGGAGGTGGGCCACGTCATCCACCAGCCAAACACAATCTATAAATCAATGTGTCAAGCTCTCTGTCTCTCTAAAACATGTTTGGAACACACCTGCTGTCGGCACCTGGTATCTCTCTCTCTGTCTCTCTCTCTCTCTTTCTCTCTCTGTCTCTCTCTCTTTAAACCGTCTCTCCCGGTTCACTCAGAAGCAGCTGGCCAGGAGGATTTAGAGGTGCGGCGATAATCCATCCCTTAATCCAATTCTTTAATTTTTCCCTTATTGAAGGCCTCGCTGTCAAGCCCGTGCACGCAGACCAAGTCCATGGTGCAGTGAATCCCCTTACTCACTCTGTAGCGCCTGAAACGATCCCGGATCTTCTTCAGTTGTCACCAGCAGTTTATTCGGCCACTTGTCCTCTCGTATCCTGCTTCAGTTGACCGGGCGCTGAAGCAGGGGAAGAAAAAACATTCTCTTTTTTCTGTACTCATGTACAATTTGGACGATGGAAGACCATGATGGGCACACAACTAAAGGTCCAGGAATTGTTTGTTTGTTTTGAGGAACGTACAGTTTTACCTACAGTAAAACTGTAGGAAAATAACTCAAACTAACAGAAATGCTACATTTCCAGGCCCTAACGAAGCAGGGATTATTTCTGCATTCTAGAGTCAGGGTGTCGTGGACTAAACAGTGCCCATCCTTTGGTGGTTCAGTTAATGTCAAAGACCAACACTAGACTAAATTCTAAATCCCAGGTTG
>CM050999.1:27626255-27709488 GCA_027704905.1 Muraenolepis orangiensis
CAGCAACCGATCGCTGTGAGGGAGGTCCAATGCTGGTTGGACCAATCAGCTCTATGCTGCAGGATTGTTTTCGTGCTGACTGGGACATGTTCCGCGTTGCCTCGGACAATAACATCAACACGTCCTCGGTCACCGGGTTCATCAAGAAGTGCATAGATGACGTTGTTCCGACCAAGTTGGTTTCGGATATACCCCAACGTGGATTAACGGCGATGTTCGCGCTGCCCTACACGCGCGTAACACCGCCTTTGGCTCCGGGAATATGGAGAAATATACGAGAGCCCGCTACGACCTCCGTAAGACCATCGTCACTGCCAAGCGGGAGTACAAGGACAGAGTGGAGGAGAAATTCAAGAGCCATGACACGAGGGGTATGTGGCAGACGATAACAAACTTCAGAGGGAGAACCAGTTGTGTAGAGAACTCCTCTACCTCCCTCCCAGGAGAGCTAAATACTTTTTTTGCTCGGTTCGACGTGAACGGCAGACCGCCGAAGCCAGCGCCGCCTGAGGAGACCAGCCTGCTGAACATCTCGGAGGCGGATGTGCGCCGCACCTTCAAACGGTTGAACAACCTGTAAGGCGGCAGGCCCCGACGACATCCCGGGCCGCGTCCTCAGAGAATGCGCCTCCGTGTTACCTGCCACGCTGGACTCATGGCAATTTGCATATTGTCAAAACAGATCCACGGACGACGCAATTGCCATGGCCCTCCACAATGCCCTTTCCCACCTGGAGGGAAAGAACTGTTATGTGCGAATGCTGTTTGTGGACTACAGCTCAGCGTTCAACACGATAGTTCCTGCCAAGCTCGACACCAAGCTTAGAGGTCTATGTGCAGCTAGATACTGGACCTCCTGTCGGACCGCCGCCAGGTGGTGAGGGTGGGCAGCACCACCTCAGAGCCACTGACCCTCAACACGGGAGCCCCCCAGGGATGCGTGCTGAGCCCTCTCCTCTACTCCCTCTACACCCACGACTGCATGGCTATGCACAGCTCCAACGTCATCATCAAGTTTGCTGACGACACAACAGTGATGGGCCTGATCGCCGGTGATGACGAGACAGCCTACAAGGAGGAGGTTGGATCACTGGAGCAGTGGTGCCAGGAGAACAGCCTCGCCCTCAACGTCAAGAAGACCAAGGAGCTGATCGTGGACTACAGGAAGCAGAGAGGAGAGCACGGCCCTATCTCCATTGACGGTGTTGCAGTAGAGAGGGTCAGCAGCTTCAAGTTCCTCGGTGTGCACATCTCCGAGGACCTCACACACCTCCATGCACACCACACACGTGGTGAAAAGGGCCCAACAACGCCTGTATTTCCTCAGGCATCTGAGGAAATTCAGCATGGGCCCCCGCATCCTGAGAATATTCTATACCGGCACCATCGAGAGTGTTCTTACAGGGTGTATCACCGCCTGGTACGGGAACTGCACCGTACTCGAGCGCGTCAAAGGGTGGTGCGGACGGTCCAGTATATTGTTGGAGGTGAGCTCCCCTCCCTCCTGGATATATACAACCAGCGGTGTGTTGCCAAGGCCAAACGCATCATAAAAGACAATGCCCACCCCAGCCACGAACTGTATTCACTTTTACCGTCAGGCAGGCGATACCGCAGTATCAAGTGCCATACAGATAGACTCAGAGATAGCTTCCAAAGCCAGGCCATCAGGCTGCTGAACAAGGGCGTATAGCATATAACAATGTATATTTGATTACATTGATTTATATATACATATTGCTCTTTTTCTGTGCCGATATATTGCATTTTATAAATTGCATTTTTATTTTATATATTTAACTTTATTTTTAACTTTATTTTTATAACTGCTGTCTGTCGTCGGGTATCGCACATAAGATTTTCACTCACTGCTTTATGCGTATATATGTAAACTGTGAAATGACAATAAACTTGACTTGACTTGACTTGATGTCATCACGACTGACTGACCTTCCACCTTAGACGTCTCAGGATGACATCAGTGCTGGGGGCTGGTTGGACAGGGAAGAGGAGATAAGGAGAAGAGATGAGAGGAGAGGAGGAGAGAGGAGGAGAAAGGAGAGATTAGGAGATGAGAGGAGAGGAGACCAGAGGACAGAGGAGGAGACCAGAGGAGGAGAGGAGAAGAGAGGAAGATGAATGAGAGATAAAAGTGTAAGAGAGAGAGGAGAGTGGGGAGATAGAGTGAGTGAGGGAGAGAGTAGTGATTAGAGTAGTGGTAGTGAAGACTTGGTTTTCAGGGTATTAAGGACAAAGGGTGTGACTTTGTGTGAGAGAGAGAGAGAGAGAGAGAGAGAGAGGTTGAGAGTGAGGTAGAGAGACCACAGTTCAGGGTGTGTGGACAGGCCTGTCATCTCCAAGGATGATTTACTAAAGAGAGAAGTGGCGAGGAGCGAGGCGGGCGAGCTCTGATTAACCATTGGAGAGAGAGAGGACACAATCCAATCTATCATTCATCCTTACAGAAAGAGAGAGAGAAAGAGAGAAACACACACACACACACACACATTGGTGGCCCTCAGGTCCCCTGCTTGCCACAGGAGGAAGGTGACATCATCATCATCATGTCTCTAGTTCCACCATTGTCACCGTCCGGCAGAAATGACATCACAGCCCTCACATCGTCTCCCCGGCGGTTCAACAACTCTTTGGTCCATGATCCCTGACCCCATTTTCACTTCTGACCCCAAAGATATTTATGTTATATAGTCTGTTGTTGGGCTCAACCAATAGGCTAAGAGCTCTCATTGGCTCTATGGTATATGGTCTATGGTTGCTCTTCACCAATAGGATAAGAGCTCTCATTAGCTCTATGTTATATGGTCAATGGTAAGAGGACTGAATGCCGGCTGATCTTTTTGGAATTCACAGCTTAAAAATATAACTTGAGTGAGAACCCATTCTTTGTATAATTTGAGTGTGTTACGACTACCTAAAGCCATCGCAACCATAGACAGCCCCCCCCCACAGTAAAGGTAGAAGAAGTTCATTCAAGATTCATGATTACCTTATTTATCCCGAGGGAAATTAAGGTGCAACAGTTGAAACAGGGGGAATAAATGCACACAAAATATATAATACCTAAAAACTAAAAACTAAATAACAAACTAAACTTAACTAAACTAGTATAAACAAAATATAACTAACTAAATTAACTCTAAATGAAATCTAAATGTATTGATAGATGAATTGCACAATTTACAGTATTATTACAGTAATACGTAGGTATATACAATACACAATACATATAGTGCAAATTGGCAGTAATAAAATACTAATAAATAACTCGGATGAATACTGAAAAAGTGACGTGTGAAAAGTGAAAAGTTTTGCAAATTACAGTGAGAGGATTTACACAGTGCGTTGACCAAAAAAAAATAAAAATAAAGAAATAAAAAATAAAATAAAAAATAATAACAGTGCATTGACCTCAGGTCACTGAGTCTCCACTGTCCCTCTCACGACCCGAGGTAGATGAATTATAGAGTCTGATGTCCACAGGAAGAAAGGACTTCCTGTGGCGTTCTGTGGTACACATGGGTGGAATGAGTCTGTTGCTGAAGGTGCTTCTGTATGAGGTCAGCACCTGATGGAGAGGGTGAGAGTGGTTGTCAAGGATACTACGCAGCTTGCGCAGCATCCTCCTCTCAGACACCACCAACAAGGAGTCCAGCTGGACCCCCAGGACAGCGCCAGCCTTCCTGACGATCCTGCTGATCTTGTTGGCGTCTGCTGACCTCAACCTGCTTCCCCAGCACACGACACCAGTGAAGATGGCACTGGCTACCACCAACTGGTAGAACATCTTCAGCATCGTGTTACAAACGTTGAAGGACCGGAGCCTCCGCCGGAAGTAGAGACGGCTCTGGCCCTTCTTGTACACCTCAGAGTCTCAGAGTTCTCGGCCCAGACCAGTTTGTTGTCCATCAGGTTTTTATTGACAGAAATCAAAATAAATCTAAATGGGGCATGCAGGTCAGGTTGTGAGATGTAAGGGTGACACGTACACATGGAGCAATAAGGTTTGTGTGTAAAGCAGAACAACAGAAACCAATATGAGGATCCACTGATGTATCAACCTCAGTGCCCAAGACGGCACGCCAGTACAATGAAGATCAAGGAACACTTATGGAGATTTAGCAGAAAGCCAGAGGGGAACCGCTGTAGACAGACTATTGGAAGGCAGCCCTGGACGGCAGCAGGGAAAGCCAGGATGAGGGGAAGCCACAAGCCTTTAAAGGCCTCATATTACATCATATTATATATTTTAGTATACCACCAGGTGTAAGTGTGACCCCCACCATTGGAAAATTGATCCAGGATCCCCTTCCATTCAGTTTGAATTTGTGGACAGAGGACAGGTGTGTAGCATCAGCAGGTGTAACCCTATCAGCCAATCAGAGGTTATGCATGCAATAGCACGTTTTTAAACTATAGAGGGTCGTCATCTAAAAAACAAACCAATTTACAAGTGGTGTTGGGGTTTCGTTCTCTTTTAACACCTCCTCTCACAGTTGCAGTATAGTCAGACCACCAGTAGGTATTGCCATTAACACCGCCACTCACAGGTGCAGTACGTTCAGGCCACCAGCAGGTTGTGCCTTTAGGGCCTGCCCTCACAGGAGCAGGGCCATCACAAATAGAAGCCCATAGGACACGTAGAATTTTTTTTGACTTTTTTCACTGAATGAATGACACATTAAAGTACACCCACTTACAAAGCCCACCCACAATATATATCATACTGATTTAAACTCTGGGTTGTGTATTGATGGTGCTGTATAACTGGTCACCGTTCCTGAAAAGAAGAATTGAAAAAGAGATGAGAATTTGGAACTTTAGTTTATGTTACACTGATTTAGAAATGTTCTCCTCAAAGTCTGCCTTGGGTTGATGAAGTCCCACACATTGGAAGTTAATTTTCTGTCTAGAATTATAAAGAGATGCTTACTCAGGGACAGCGTTGGGTCTTTCAATGTTGACCAAAGAGTAAAGGACCTGCTCTTTCTGATCTGATTGGACCTGGTTCTCTGAGCAGGAAGTGTAGATGTTGTCATAGTGAAGATCATCCTGCTCTTCTATTGGTTCTCTTTGTGCTGCAGCAGCTGAGCGATTGGTCAGAGTTGAGACGTTGCCATACACAGGAACAGGAAGTGACTGAGAGGACAGAAGAGTACATTTAGTCATCCAAATTGGACAAATGGCGCAACTTGTCCAACGCTTGTATGAGGCAGTAATCTCCACAAAATAGAACATAGCTTAATGATTTCTCTTTGAGCTCAGCTCTTGGCCATTATATCTGCATAGTCAGAAAAGTAACAGAGCCAGCTAAATAATGGCCTCGGGGGGGTCGCTCTACTGTTTGGGGACGTGTCTTTGGGGGTAGCTCTACTGTTTGGGGGTGTGTCTTTGGGGGTAGCTCTACTGTTTGGGGGCATGTCTTTGGGGGGTAGCTCTACTGTTTGGGGGCGTGGCCTTGGGGCAGCTCCACTGTGTGTCTTAGTAATGGCTGTGTTAGAGAAAAATGGGTTCCTGTCACTCACCTCCACCACGGTATCTGGCCTTCCTCCCAGGACATGTGCTTTTCTGGAAGCGCTCTTTCTTCTAGTGAACAGAACATTAAGAAGCAGCAGAAGAAATTAATGTCAAACGAGAGAGAGAGAGAGAGAGAGAGAGAGAGAGAGAGAGAGAGAGAGAGAGAGAGAGAGAGAGAGAGAGAAATATCTCACCTCATCCAAAGGAAGAGCAGGAGGAGTATGGTGACCAGTAAGACAGCAACAGTTCCTACTAAATATGTTGATGACAATGATGAGGTCTCTGGAAAGCAGTGATTCAACACTTAATCTCCAATTGATGAATACAGATTATAGATGTGATACATGTTTAACCAGGGTGCTCACATAGCACCAAAGTTAATACTATTATTAAGTGTCAACACTGGATTTCAGCCAGGATTTTGCTGAGTTTGGTTGCTCCTTTAAACAGTGAGCTCTCTTAAAGGAACAATTACCTGCCACATCAACGAACAACAAGGTAGAATTTTGACGTCCGATTGCATTATGAGCTTGGCAGTAATAATGTCCTCCAAGCTCAGGGGTGACATTAGTGATGGTGTAGTTCTGTCCTGATTGCGTCACTGAGTCTTCATGTTCCTTGAACCAGGTGTAGTCAGCTGCTGGGTTGGCATCACTGCTGCAGTTCAGAGTCACTGAGCTTCCCTCCTCTATGTCCCCAGAGGGACTCACCTCCACCCAGGGGGTCCTTGGAGAGTCTGTTATGAACACAAATGATCAATGTTCATCCTAAAGACATGAAACTGTACTACTGTGGTTCATGGTTTTTCCAGGTATACAGAAATACATGAATACCAGCGCAACATTTTGCAAGACCAAATATATCAAAGGTGTTTGCATATTAGACCTCACCAATTAATATTCTTAATATTATTTATGATTGTTTTTGACCACTCACACTTGACATCTATGAATACCGAGTTAGAGCTGAGCTGTCCATATTTGTTGTGTGCTTCACAGCGGTACGCTCCTCTGTCTTTAGAGCTGACTGATGGGAAGGTATAACGTTGATGTGGTTCCCAGAGCAGAAGCTGGTTGTTCTTGAACCAGGTGTAGTCGGCTGCTGGGTTGGCATCACTGCTGCAGCTCAGAGTCACTGAACTGCCCTCCTCTATGTCCCCAGAGGGACTTGATGACACAGATGTGTTTTTAGGCCCATCTAGAGGTAATTGGGAAACATGCTGTACTTTTATATGAATGACAATGTAAAGAACATGTTTGAGAAGTGAACCAAATAAGGGATGAATTATGATGGTTCATCTTCATGTGGACATGGTTGTGACTTTAACATCTGTGTAATGTTACTATACTGTGTTGTGTTTACTCACATTTCACACCAAGGGAGATGGAGGAGGAGGACGTTGTCCCTAGCACATTCTTAGCTTCACAGAGATATTGTCCAGAGTGTGAAGACTGGATGGGACCAAAGACAAGCTGTTGTCCCTGGTTTATGTATCTGGAGTGGAGACTTTTTAACCCTGTATTAACCTTGAACCAAGTGTAGTCAGCTGCTGGGTTGGCATCACTGCTGCAGTTCAGAGTCACTGAGCTGCCCTCCTCTATGTCACCAGAGGGACTCACCTCCACCCAGGGGGTCCTTGGAGAGTCTGTTATGAACACAAATGATCAATGTTCCTCCTAAAGACATGAAACTGTACAGCGCACACTACACTAGAGTCAGAAGACAGAATACTGTCTCTACTAATACAGATTACTGTCTCTAACACATAACTACTGTGGTTCATCCAGGTTTTTCCAGGCATACAGAAATTCATGAATATCAGCGGAACATTTAGCAAGACCGGATATATCAAAGATGTTTATATATTAGACATCACCGATTACGCAAAACGCTAGAGCTAGAGTGAATGTAGAGTACGATCCCAACGTGGAGGGAGCCTTGAGACAACAAAGTGGAGAACCGTCCTCCTAACAGGACAGAGCCTTGTCACTTAGGAATGACTACTATGTCAAAGGGACTGTGAATGATGGCTGAATGGATGTTTAATTGGTCTCTTAAGGTGGAACTGAAACAAAATAGGTAGCAAAGGTCAATGTACATATGTGTGTCCACTCGTAGTCACTATTCAAGTCAAGGCAAATTTTTTCAACATTTGTATAGCCCTTAATCACAGTTACAGTCTACAAAGGGCTTACTTTGTATCGTACTATGCATCGTACTATAGTACGATGTCTTCCTAAGTGGATCACATGCCTTTAAACTATTTCAGTCTTTCACCACTAGGGTGCAGCCATGATGGATTTACAGACAAACTGAGTTACCAGAGTGACTGCTGACAGGACACAATCTGAGTCACCAGAGTGACTGCTGACAGGACACAGTCTGAGTCACCAGAGTGACTGCTGACAGGACACAGTCTGAGTCACCAGAGTGACTGCTGACAGGACACAGTCTGAGTCACCAGAGTGACTGCTGACAGGACACAGTCTGAGTCACCAGAGTGACTGCTGACAGAGGCATGGAATCATCAGAGAACAAAGATCTTCACCCCAGGGTGCATTACACCAAGTTGTGCGCTTCTGTTTCTCTTCAATCTGAAATGGTTAAGGTACCAGTACCCTTAATTACGGGTAGCCTGAGGCCAACGCTGTTTGAGTCCATTCATACTAAATCGACATTCTTTACCCTAAAGGTCCATTACATCTGGCATTATGTCAGTATATTGTGGAGTTGACTTACACACTGGAAGAGAGGGAAGATGCTCGTATCCTTCAACAGCACACCAATAGCTTTCTTTAGAGTTAATGTCGCCCCTGTAGTACATTCCAGTTTCTATACGCGGTCTACTGCTGTACCAGAGGTAGACAGGCCTAGCAGTTACAGAACACATACTGTGACATTTAAGCTCTTGATGGGACGGATTGGTCTGGGGATAAGGAATGGACACCTGGACCTGGAGATCTGGGTCAGAGAACAAATGCAGTCAAAGATCATTCAGATTACACACAGATACATACAGACATATACACACATACACACACATGTTTTGCAATAGTGTTAATAATAAGTTAGTTACCGGTCACAGTTAATGTCACTCCAGGGCGACCAGTATATCCCCCATTCGGTTGGTTTGTTATGAACCTAAACTTGTACACAGCAGAGTCACTCTGTGTCAGGTTTTTGATACTCAGGGTACACACTTCACAGCTCGACCAGACAGGCCAACAGCTTGTCTCCACACAGCTGTATTCAACACGATCTGTATAGTCTTTATCAAGTTTCAGATCAAACGGCTGATTGCTGGGTTCTTTAGTAAACCACAGTCTTTTCTGCACTGTGGTACTGTGGAGGATATTGTCAAGGTATTTAAAGGAGCATTTGATTTCAACTGTTGATCCTCTTAAAGCGCAGACATTACTAGGTGTGTAGGTGACTGTCCAGCCATCATTACCGTGTAGCGCTGTAAAAAACAAACATCTCATTGAGAATAAACAAGACACTTTCTCAGTCAAGACACAACAAGCAGTCAGCTGATGGAGTGGATGATCACAAGATACATAAAGAGGATGGAGGATGTTGGGTGGAGCTGGAAACTACAGATGCTGACCACTGAGCTGTGAGAGGAATGAGTGATAGAGATAGTGAAAGAGAGAGAGAGATAGAGATAAAGATTATGATAGTCATAGAGATAGTGACAGAGATAGAAAAAGAGATAAGAGATGGTGATAGTGATGCAGCTAGTGATGGAGATAAACATAGTGATACAGTAAGTGATACAGATAGTGATATAGATAATGATCTACTTTAAATAGGAATGAAATCAACTCATCAATGTTGTATAGATTTAACAGAAGTTACATAGCAACCAGGAAACACATCTGTATTGTAATCTGAAATGAAACCTAATGTAACTCAATATAAACTATTATAATGAGCAGAATATTGTTCTCTGAAACAATTAGAACACAACTTTGACTATAAGAGGCTGAAGTTGTATTTGTTTGGTCTTCTGGTCGTCTTTGGGGGGGGTATCTGCCGGTCCGTGGCACAAAAAAGGTTGGGAACCCCTGTTCTAAAGCATACAAAGCTGTCGAGGTCCATTCTGTAGATGTCACATCTAGTTACAATACTGTTGTTTCACCTTCTCCTCAGCCTCAGTTGCTTGCATGTCATGTTACAGATTGAACCAGTTCAACTAAATGTTCACAGTGTAAGTGTACCAACCTTGTACTGACAGAAGGAAAGCTAGAAGTCCTCTAGCTACTGATGTAAGATTCATAGCTTGTTTCGCTCAGCGTGTTGTTCAGAGATCTCTTCGACAACACAAGCAGGTCAAAACTAAAAACAGAAAAAGGAGAAAAACATAATGTTTTCAACCATAATACATAAGCATATTATCATTATTATTATACTTTTTAATGCAGCTCTATAAGACTTACTGTAAGGAGGAAGCTGCTCTTGCAGAAAGTGTCTGTGGTAACCAAACGTATATGTTTACTTCCTCTTTACGCATTCAAATACTGGATAAAAAAAAAACCCTGATTAAATTCAGACCAGATGGTGGTGGTGCACAGGTGCCTAGTGTGCACCACAGCTACCTTGAGGTTGATGTCTTATTGTTTCAATGTCTTACTATAGGCTGTACCAACAGTACTCAAATCTGTCCATAAAAGTTCCATGCACGCCACTACTGCAAGCTGCGAATACAATTTGATGTACTTATCATGTTTTAAACTCCTTAGTCAACAGTTAAGCAGAATCACCACCTCACCTGGTAAATTAACAGATGGAAAATGGATAACGGCGAGGAGGAATGAGGTCGAACTTATAATCTTGATTAAATCAACACTCGGTACGCACAGAAACCGGTCATTATTGGTTTGTGAAACACAAACGTATGGGCGTTCAAGATCACACAGAGGAACATAACCCATTGAAGAGCAGGTAGTGGAACCAGAGGAACATAACCCATTGAAGAGCAGGTAGTGGAACCAGAGGAACATAACCCATTGAAGAGCAGATAGTGGAACCAGAGGAACATAACCCATTGAAGAGCAGGTAGTGGAACCAGAGGAACATAACCCATTGAAGAGCAGGTAGTGGAACCAGAGGAACATAACCCATTGAAGAGCAGGTAGTGGAACCAGAGGAACATAACCCATTGAAGAGCAGGTAGTGGAACCAGAGGAACTTAACCCATTGAAGAGCAGGTAGTGGAACCAGAGGAACATAACCCATTGAAGAGCAGGTAGTGGAACCAGAGGAACATAACCCATTGAAGATTGAATAGTGGAACCAGAGGAACCAATTCATGATATGTTTATCAAAACCACTTGAGGAATAGAAATCAACAGCAGGCGAAGAAATCATACATCATAACTGGAGTCTTACCTGATTTCCAGCCCTCATTATTAGTATTTAGAGCTCTTTGGCATATTTACCCTTTGTAAAGTTATGTGTTGTTTTGGTTGATTGACTGAAAATGGCTGGTTCACACAAAAAGGATGCACGGGACAACTCAATATTGACTCTTTTTCCTTTTATTAGAGTTCTTGTAGAGCTTCATTTAGGTTAGGTTAGGTTAGATTAGGTTGAAAACCTTTAGAGAAACACAAAACACACATTTATTAACTTAAAACAATTACGCAAATAAACCATTTAAATGATGTTAAATGAAACCATGCCATACTTAAACAAGGTTCAATTTCTGCTCTCTGGTTTTAAGTTGATTTAAGTGATAGTTAAACTTAACATTTCATGTAAATCTAAATTCATTCCAGCAAAGTAGTTTAAATTTAATTCCAGTTTCTTATATATTAAAATACCAATTAATAAGACTAACTAGAAATAATAATTTATCTAATCAAACATGCCTTCATACAGACAAATAAATGTACATAAACCATACCAGCAGCGTCTTTGGGTGAAACCTTGAGTTCAATCCTCTTGTCCTCCCAGTGAAATGTTTCTCTCTGCTGAGAGTGTGCCGCCCCAGGTGCTTTGCATCAAGCTAATTATCTGACTTATCTGACGGACTGTGGAGTCTGATCTTGAACTCTGCCTTTTAACTGGTTTTGACGAAACACCCTTGTTTAAACATTGATCAAAAACCATGCCATGCCATGCCATGCCATGCCATGCCAATACCCCACTCTGAGCAAGCTGGCCAGAACATATCTGTGTACCCCTGCAACCAGCTCACAACCAGTGTTTTGATACGTTAAGAATATATTTGGATGTGTTTGTTTCTCATAACTTGTGTTTTTACACATGTTTAAGAATATGGCAATAATATTGATACCGCAATTTCATATTTGGTCAATATCGTGCACTATGCCTAGGGTGCCTAGGGTGTACACACATGTGTGTGTGTCTTACGCAGGAAACAGCTGAGTTAAACACTCATCAGGTTATGGGCCCAGACAAGAATACGAAGAAAAAGTTCACGAGACAAAAATACGAAGAAGAAGTTTCCGCGAGGCAAATAGCACGCCGAAACGAAAGGTTAACGAAAACGTGAGCTTAGCAAGTCAAGTTTAGCTAGCAGCCACGAGATCGCGTTAGCAACATGGTAAACCGAGCGATGAGCGGTATGTGGTCTCAGCTTATATTCGACGGAGATGAAAGAAAGTATGGACTCTGGGAGACAAGGTTTCTGGGGCACCTACACACTTTAAAGCTAAAAGAGACTATTTTGACCGGACCAGCCGATTACAGACGCGAAGAACAAGGCAGATGTTATGTCATAGACGACAAGAGTTTGTCACTGGTCATGCACGAAGCATCAGAAGACGGCAGAGGAGCCCTGAAAATTCTGAGAGAAAATTATACAGGGAGAGGAAAGCCCCGCATAATAGGACTAAATGCCGCGCTGACCACACTTCGTATGGCAAGTAACGAAAGCGTAACTGACTACATGATAAGAGCGGAGACCATCATTACGGCACTAAGAGATGTGGGTGAAGTAATGAGCGACGGACTGACCGTGGCTATGATTATAAACAGGCTACCGGACACGTTTAAGCTGCTAGCCCTACATATAACCCAGAAGGAAGATCAAGTAACGTTCATAGACTTTAAGAGAAGACTGCAAAACTATGAACAGGCTGAAAAGATGAATGCAGCGGAGTCATGTAATGAAAATGTATGCGAGACCAGGCCAGGGACCTGGCAAGACAAATGCTAATGACCGAAGAAGCGAGGACCCCAGCATGGTGTGCTTCAAGTGTGGCACAAAAGGTCACAGGGCAAAAGCATGTCGACGAAAGACATGGTGTAAAAACTGCAAGAGCAACACACACCAGGACTCTACGTGCAGACAGAAAGATATACAGGATGGTGTCCGGATAAAGGACAGCGCAGATTTTCTCTTCAAAGCAAGTAACGTGGAGAGCCGACCCTGGAAGCCACCGGACAACGTCCAGACTAGAGGCCTCATGGTGGATGCGGGGGCCACATCCCATATCATCAATGACATCAGGAAATTCAAGAGCTTCGACGACACATTCCAGCCTGGTGCGCATTCAGTGGAGCTGGCAGACGGGACCAAATGCAGCGGAGTCGCACTGCGAAAGGGAGATGCGATGGTGTACTTGTTTGACAAAACTGGACAACAAGTCAGCGCAATGCTACGAGGAGCGTTCTTCATACCCCCAAGATATCTTCTCAGTAGCAACAGGCAAAGGAGCCACCGTCATCTTTAGGAAAGGAGAAAGTGTCATGACAAGCAGCGACGGTAGCGAAGGTTTGACACCCATATTGTACTACCTTCATACAGTTGATGAAAATGTGGATAAATGTAATGGTTGCCATGACATGCAAACCTGGCATGAAATTTTGGGTAATTTCAATTACGAAGATTACGAAGATACAAAAATTACAAGAAGTAGTAGAAGGCATGGAAATAAAAGGCAGGGCCATCAGACCAGTCCAGTTATGTGAAACATGTACACAAGGCAAGTTTACCCAGACCAGAAACAGAGACCCAGATAGGAGAGCAGAGAAGCCCCTACAGCTAGTGCATACTGACCTAGCCGGTTCTATGCAAACCGAGTCCATAGATGGACATAGATATGCACAGTAGTTCACCGACGATTACTCTTGTGCTGTATTCATATATTTCCTTAAATCCAAAAGTGACACAATAGAGGCTACTGAGAAGTTCCTAGCAGACATAGCTCTGTATGGAGAAGTCAAATGTATCCGTTCAGATAATGGAACAGAGTTTACAAGCAGGGGTTTACAGGCACTGTTAAACAAGAACAGGAATAGACACGAAACATCGCCTTATTCGCCTCACCAAAATGGCACGGCAGAAAGAGGCTGGCGAAATCCTTTTCAAATGAGCAAGTGCATACTGTTAGACAGCCAGTTACCTAATAGGCTGTGGAATAGGTGCTACAGCAGACGCCCAAAACAGACACCATACCAAATGTTAACTGACAGGAAGCCAAATGTGTCCAAAATGCAGAAGTTTGGATCTGAGTGCTTCACATACAGACAAGAGAAGGGGAAGATTGACTCTAGGTGTGACCAAGGTGTTTTTGTAGGATATGACAAAAACAGCCCATCTTACTTAGTGTACTACCCAAACAAAGAGAGGGTTAAGAAACACAGGTTGGTAAAATGTATGACCAACACAGCTAAGGCAAAATAAACACAAACACAAGAAGAGAAGAAGATACTGCCAAAGTGTAGAACATGTAAAGGAGCACAGCGTACAGGGTCAAGGTGTTCAAAGTGGTGTTTCTGAGACCATACCTGAACAGACTGACCAAATACAGCCGGGTATGTCCTACAGTGAAACGGGGACTAGAATGAACCCACCTAGAAGCAAGAAAAAGCCACCTTACCTTGAAGATTTCAAAACAAGCGACACTGAGGATAAACTGCAAATATGCGTAGACGTTAGTTACAGAGCCGCATGTGATATCCCTCAAACCTACCAGGAGTCCAGGACGCTATGATGTCAGTCAAGTCAAGGCTGTGGAAAAATGCCATGGATGAGGAAATACAGTAGAGGAAAACAAGACATTTACCCTCAGCCACCCGGAAAAAGGCCAGTGAAAAAAGACATTGACGGATCAGACAGATTCAAGCCAAGATTTGTGGCAAAAGGCTACAGTCAGAAAAAGGGGACTGACTATGAGGAGACATTCTCACCAACAGCCGATATGTCAAACGTGAGAGTGGTCATGCAAAAAGCAGCACAAGAGAATTGAATTATACACCAAATGGACGTCAAAACAGCTTATCTGCATGTACCGATAGACTGTGAAATATATGTAGAGCAACCAGAAGGTTATGAGAAGAAGACAAATACAGGTGAAAATCTAGTTTGTAAGCTACCGAAATCATTGTATGGTTTGAAGCAGTCAGGCAGGATGTGGAACACAATGTTACATACATGCTTAAGTGAAGACGATTTTGTGCAAAATCCTGCTGACCACTGTGTGTATTCAAAAGAGAAACATGGTGAAAAGGTCATCATAATCATATCGGTTGACAATCAATGATAATTGCAGCCAGTAATGAGAAAGTACTGAAATATGTCAAAGAATGCTTACTGCTAAGTTTAAAAAGAAAGACTTAGGCAAACTGAAATACTTCCTGGCTATTGACTTTGATCAGACAGAAGGTTGTATAAAAATGACACAGGGAAGGTATGTAAACAAATTACTACAGAGGTTTGACATGCAAGACTGCAAAGAGAAACCCCCTGTGAGCAAAAGCTAGAGTACACCGAAAAAGCTGTAAAAATGAAAGAACCCAAAATGTACAGGGAGGCAGTAGGGAGCTTGATCTATTTATCCACTGTGCTGAGCCAACAGAGGAACACTGGCTCACAGTAAAACATGTACTCAGATACCTAAAAGGGACAACAGAAAAAGAGTTATGCTGCAGGAGAAGTGACAAAGAAAAGCTAGGCCTACGCGTATACACACATGCTGATTGGGCAGCTGACGTGACAGACAGGCGCAGCACAACAGGGTACTGTGTCAGTCTAAGTAAGAGCAGTTATTTGATCTCGTGGAAGTCAAGAAAACAGCCAACAGTGGCTCTTTCCACATGTGAAGCAGAATACATGTCTCTGGCTTCAGCCATGCAAGAATGCATCTACTTAGAACAATTACTCGAAGGTATTGACAAATATCAAATGCACAGACAAAAGTGTATAATCAGGGTACCATAGCTCTAGCCAAGAACCCAGTGAGCAGGCAGAGATGCAAGCACATTGACATAAGGTATAATTTCATAAGGGAAATTGTGAATGGAGGAAAAGTGATGTTGGAGTATTGTCCTACTGAGCAAATGATTGCAGATATGTTAACAAAAAAAAAAAAAGTTCAAGTTACAGAAATGTACCAGAGATATGTTTGGTACTTAAATGGTATAGACATAAGGGTAAAATGGTTATTGTGTTGTTGTTTTTGATGTTGAGAACACAGTAGACTAAGATTGAGTGGGGGTGTAGAGTATTTACATTTACGTTGTACCATTTACGTCCTTACTGTCACAGTTTTGCATTCCTGTTTCCTCGCTTCCACAGCACTCGCCCGGATAGCCACGCCCCCCTTGTTAATTCTCACTGCAGCGCATCACAATTAACCATGCTATTTAAGCCTACCCCCGCACACTCACACTTTGCGAGATTATCACACATACACACTCTGATTCTCGAAAAGCCTCACGTATCACGTCTTACGTTCTGTTTTTGGATCTACCGTTTTTGACCATTGCTTGCCTTGACCATGTTTTGGATTTGCCCTGTCTGTACCTCTGCCTTTGATCGTGCTATCGGCGCGTGCGACGATTAAAGCACCTGTTCCATCTGGCGTCTATTCCCTCTGCTTTTGGGTCCCACCTACACCCGGCCCTGACACTTACCTACTGCTGATACTCAGGGGCGTTTCTAGGGTTTCTGGGGGCCCTAGAAATCAAAAGGGCAAAATCGCCCTATTTTGGGGGTGGGGGGGGCCTTCAAATGACAGAGCGTTTATTACAGAGTGTAAGACGTTCTGTTTCTTCACCTGCCATGTTTATGTGCAGTATATTATTTTCGTCCATAAGAAAACTATCTTCCTCGTATTCCTTATTTACCATTCTTTACAGCACCGGCAACTCTCATCAGTACTGCAGCAAACAACCATCTTTATTGAACAAGGCCAGAAAGTAGCAACATACATATCATGTGATTGACATGTCACGTGTACACAGAACAACGTAACTCTTATAATAGAGGTGCACAAAGTATTACAATATAATGTACTATGAGCGCATACTCATTTTAACATATGAGAACACATATCTTAACACCCCCACTTGTTCTCATCTCAAACCGAAAAACAATGACATCCATATTAGTTTCCAAAGAAAAAACTACCGGCTTTGTAAGTCTATCTGCAGCCATGTCTTCTGATGGGCAGTAAACAATATATATTTTTCCTTCACTGAGTGCATCACAAATACAATTATATTTTATATCAATGTGTTTTGACCTCTGTCTGTTTACTGGGTTCTTACTTAGTGCGATGGCTCCCTGGTTGTCTTCATAAATCTTTGTACAACATTCTATTATCCATGCTGTTTAATAGTTGAGTTAGATACATGCTTTCCTGAGTAGTGGTGGCTAGACTGATGTATTCAGCCTCACATGTTGAGAGTGCTACAGTAGGTTGTTTCTTTGACTTCCAAGATATGGCAGGGCCTTGTTTTGTCAGGCTAAACCTGTAGTACTACGTCTATCTGTCACCTTCTACTTTTAATTCACACGGTGTATATCTAGCTTTACAGTTTGACATTCCAAATCTATCAAGCATTTTTTGGATTGTATGTTTTCTGATTCATTTTGATTTCCTCTCCCCTTTGTTCAAACTGAATTCCCAGGAAAGATGATATTTTCCCCAAATCCTTCATATTAAACTGGGCTTTCATGTTTTCTTTGAAACTTTTCAGCAGTTTGTTACTGCTAGCGGCGATGATTAAATCATCAACCCAGATGAGTACGACAATCGTCTCATTTCCTACCTACTTTCTATATACACAATGGTCAGATCGATTTCTTGTAAAGTTGTTTTTCTCTAGATCAGGGGTCACCAACCTTTTTGAAACAGAGCTACTTCATGGGTACTGAGTCATACAAAGGGCTACCAGTTTGATACACTTCTGGAATAACACATTTGCTCAGTTTGCCTTTAGTTATATATTATTATCAATGATAAAGGATACTCATCTTTGTGAAGACACTGATCACGTTAATGATTTCTCACTATAATTATCAACAATGACTGAACAAGGTGGGAAACAGATAATATCAATATTCAACACTTTATTTCTATTTATCTCAGCAATTGTTTACATTTTCAGATGATCACTTCTACAACATTTCGTAGGAAAAATGTCCCATTTTCACAAGCCACTGACAAACCCTTTTAACAAATCATGAACTATGTTGCACCACGTTTGAAAAAGTTATCAATTATGTAATGTTTAAGAAAAATCAACTTTTATATTTTTAAATTAATCTTATCACATTTTGAACTAATGACCAAATCTGCTGCATTTTTAACAAAATTATATCGGTTACATTTCATGAACACACTTTTGAATTGAACACAATTTTGAACACAACAGAAATTGAACACAATTTTTTAATATTTTATTCAACTTTGCCATGTTGCCACTGACAACATCTGGTTTCTTTGTTAGTGGGAAGACTGGCATTGCATGCTTTTCACCAGTGTATTGTAATCTGGTGTGTAACTTGACACTGCAACTCTGAGTGAGTCTTGCAGATGTGCATCAGTGAGGCGTGTTCTGTGTTTGTTCTTGATGAAGTTCATGTCCGAAAACGCTGATTCACAGAGATAGGTTGAACCAAACAGGCTGGCAACCTTCATAGCTGCTTTGCGTACCCCGCTGTACTTTTCTGTGTCAACAAGGCACCAACAGTTTGGTGCAGCCTGGCAGGCTTTGAGGTGGAGATCATTTTGCAATGTTACCATTTCAATCTCCACCTGTCCAGCTTCCAAGTTGAACGTTGCACTTAGTTGCTCAGCAATGCATGTTATGTCCACGTTCATGAAAGGATTGGAAATGAATGACACACATGGCTCAAGCTGATCAAGGTCACAAAACCTATTCTCAAACTCTTGCCCAAGTGTGTTTATGACTTGACAGTACTTTTCTGCAACTTTGTCAAATGTCTCAGATGCAGAAGCATTATCTTTCAGCACCAACTGCACAGAGGGAAAGTGCATTTTTCTCTGTATATGCACAGAGAAAATGTTCATCTTGGCTTTAAATGCATTTAAAGCACTTATCATGTCAACAACAGTCTTACCTTTGCCTTGCAGCTCGCAGTTCAAGTGGTTTAGTTTCCCAGTAATGTCCGTTAAAAATGCAAGGTCAAGTGTCCACTCTGTGTCCTCTAGCAGCGAGACGTCTTCGCCTTTGGACTGCATGAACTCTTTGATTTCACCCAAAAGTGACAAAAAACGAAGTAAAACTCGTCCTCTGCTGAGCCATGGGATGTGTGTGTGTAGCAGCAGGTCACCATATTCAGCTGACATCTCCTCCAATAGAACCTGGAATATCCTGTGCTGTTTCGCTTTGGAGCAGATGCTGTTTATGATTTTTTACAACGGGAGTCATCACGTGCCCAAAGCCCATCACTTTTGCACATAGCGCCTGCTGGTGAATGATGCAGTGGTAATGCAGAAATTTTGTCATGCGCACAATACTGACCTTTGATCTTTTCAACTTCACTATGGGAATAGTCAACTTCAATACGGGAATAGTCAACTTCAATATGAAAATAAAAATGTGACAGTATAAAAATGTAATAATAACATTTTATAAGAAAGGCATGAGTTGTGTTATTTTTAGAACAGGCTTGCCGCGGGCGTCTCATGTGGTCCTTGGGGGCTACCTGGTGCCCGCGGGCACCGTGTTGGTGATCCCTGCTCTAGATGATCATTTAGGACCAGTTTCTTCCGGACTGTTTCAGACCGTAAAGAGATCTCTTTACATACTAACTTCTCCCATCAGTCTCTGATATCTCTTCAAACCCCTCAGGTTCTAGGAATATGTCCTCCTCTATAGGAGCATGTAAGTATGCTGTTTCCCATCTGATGGACAATGTACTGCAACCTGCATCAATGCCCATACTGAAGTAAGGTTTGCTGTTGGGGAAAACGTCTCATGGTAGTCTATGCCTTCTGTTTGGTTAACCCTTAGCAACGTATCTAGCTTTATATATTTTCCCGCTTTCAGCATTTTCTTTAATGGCATAGACCCATTTCCCCCCCACTGTATTTCTGAAGTGTTCAAAGTGTAAAAAAGTTCAAAAGTGTAATTTTCTTTCAGTGAGTCGATCTCTTCATTCATCGCTCGTTCCGGGTGCCTCTGGTGACCTCAGGGCTTCTCTATATGTTTGAGGGACTCCACATACTGCCCTATAACAATAATCAACACTTGGTGGTTACGTCCTCATCTGTAAAGTCTGATGAGTAGTCATTTAAGTATTGTGGGGCCCTCTTATCTCTTTTTGGATAGCGATGTTTAGGACTATGACTAGATTGTGAATCTGCATTGTTTTCATCATGTTCATCTGTATTTGTATTTACAGTCTCGTCGCTCCCCTCTATAGCCTCACTCCCTGTGCCCTCTTCACCCTGTGGGTGTGGTACATGAGTGCTGTTCTCACTACCAGACGTTCTGCCTTTAAGTGTCTGGAGTTCTGCATCATCCTCATCAGTTTGAGTATGTTGTTCCATACTGTTCATTCTGATGAATTTTACTAGTCTGTTTTGATACCGTTCCTGTATGTGGTTTGTATACTAGGTATGCTGGGCTGTTTTTACTGTACCCTACAAAAATCCCTTTCTCACATCTGGGGTCGAGTGTCACGGTTACGGTGGTTGACAGGGGGCGTGGCCAGGCCGCGTGCGCTAGAGGCGCACACACACGCACCTGCCAACCATTACTGTGGCTAATAGGCCTTTATCACAGTAGATTAGAACGCCGGAAGAACCCGCCGGAGCAGTGTATCCCAAGTTCCGGTTAATGCATTCACCTTGGCATTCACCATGGCAGACAGTTATTGCTGGACAACATCGCTGCATAACCTTCCAAAAGTCGGTCCAGACGATGCGGTTCAACTAGTGAATGAACACTCTTCAGTGAAGAAGTCTAAATCCGAATCATACAATTCCCCTCCCACATACATTTACATTTCATTTAGTTATATTTTGTTTATACTAGTTTATTTTGTTGTTATTTAGTTTTTAGGTATTAGTATACTTTGTGTGCATTTTAATTTCCCTCCGGATAAATAAAGTCATCTTGAATCTTGAATAACGAAGGTGATTTTGTGTAGAAGCAGAGGTATGCCTATGTATATAATATAGGCGATTTATTTGCTGGATTTTGATTATTTCAATGTACCTTTTCATTTACGTGTTAATATGTAGTGTGCAGCTGTATATTTTCTAAAAGGGAATGCCTGTTATTCTTGTGAATATGAGTTGTCTTAAAATAAAAGTGCTTGTGACATACTTGTGGCATTGAGTTAAAACCAAATTTGTATAAAATACCTATAGATAGAGATATGTATATATCTATATCTATATATATATAGATGGAGATATGTATATATCTATATATATCGTATATCGCGACGCAGCCAAAAAATACCGGGTTTTGGTCCGTATCGCCCAGCCCTACTTTTGGGACCAGTGCTTTAAATCACACACATACCCGACAATATGTGGCTCTATTCGGATGAGAGATGGAGTGTGTGTGGGGGTCAGGACCAGTGCTTTTAATCACACACATACCCGACATTATTAGCCTATTCCGCCCACCTTTCGAGACGTATATGCTCTCCTTGTCAAAGTGCAAACTGCAGACATACGCGATACCCCTGAGAACATGAAACGAGGGACCTTCATCCTCCTTATCAGCCTTACACAAGACTTGCGGAGGAGTTTGTCTTTGGGTAATGGTGTAAACGGAGGTAGGGCTGTCTTTGTTTAGACGTTGAGCAGCCGGTACATTACAATAACAGAGAGGAGAGGAGGCGGCCACAGTTTGTCCCGTATCTGGGGTAACTACCGGAAGAAAGAGTACACTGCTCACGGCTCCGGAAGCAGGAAGTGTGATAAAGGCCTATTGCCAATGATCTCACCTGGGGGGGGCTATTTATACCGCGGCGTCAGTTAGAGATGTCGCTCGTTCGTACTGTGTGTAACCTGTACGCTACCAGTCCCCAGGTGATATTCATCCCTGGTTCTGATCACCCTGCTACAGACTATCAGAGAGATAGCCCGCTCGTCTGCTGTTCCAGCCCCTCGGCGGTCCCGGAGATCCATTCGTCTCCTACCTGTCGGCACGACGCACCTCGACTTCCCGGTAACCAGACCCATCGCCTGTCCACAACGATCCATTCGTCTCCTACCTGTCGGTACGACGCACCTCGACCTCCCGGTTCCAGAGCCCTCGTTTGTCTTGGAGGTTACATACGACTGTGTTCTGTGCCGAATAAAACCCCTGTTCTCCCCTCTCTGGTCTCCGTCTGCGTTCTGGGTCCAACCTAACCACGCACTTGTGACATCGAGCTTCTTATGATCGTGTTTATACGCATAACACTCGTTACAACTTCGTTGTAGCATCTATTTCGGATGTGAGCTGCATTTTGTACAGCATAAGGCCACAGTGCGTTTGGTAATCCCTTCTCTAATAATTGGCACCTTCCCATTTCAAATAATGTCCTAAACTGTCTCTCGGCTGTGGCGTTTTGATGAGGGGAAGAGGGGCACGATGTCTCATGTCTTATCCCTCTATCTCTTAACAGTGACTGAAAATGTACCATTATCTGATCTTATGCACTTGACTTGGCCATACGGTGCACTGTCTGCAAGGAATCTTTCAGTTGCTAATGTTGTTTCACTCTTGTTTTTAAGGAAATAAACTGACACTGCCCCTGAGAAATCATCTGTGAATGCAATGGCATATTTATGTCCATCTTGAGCAGTTGGGTCAATGGGACCTGCTAAGTCAGTATGTACTAACTCTAGGGGGGGTAATTTAGTGTTACCTGTGATCTTCATACCCTCTACCACCGTTGGTAATTTCAACACATCATCTACATTACAATGACCCATAATCTCATGCCATGTTTTTACATCACAAGTCAAGTTCACTTTGTCTCTGGACATCATATTGTTAACTGAATAATCAACACGTTTCATCATTTACCGTTTCCAAGTAGTACATATCTCTCATGCTGCTCTATGCGGAAAATGGCTCCATCTCTGTTGATGAGCATGTTCTGTCCTTCTTGAAAAGTCACCTTGTCTCTGTCAGTTGTGGCTGCTTGTACGGAAGTAATGCTCTGTGGGTACGACGGTATGAATAGCGCATTCCTTAGTGTGACTTCCGACGCATCTTCCTTCTGAGTCCTGTAAAAACACCTCTGCGTCGCCCCGTTTCATTGCTACATTGTTCATTCTGGTTCCGTCAGCTCCATATAGTGTGACTTTGGGTCAAAAGTCTCGCCAAGTCTCGTGAACTTGTTTTCCTCCGTTATGATGTGGGATGTAGCTCCACAGTCTACCATCAGCCTGTTTCTTCTAATAGTGTCTGGGAGGAATCCTTGACTGACTGTGAATACTGACTGAATTTTTATTTAAAAAAACAAAACAAAACACCTCATGGGTCACATTAAGAGGATTCTGAAATCATCTTGCGACCCCCCTCTCGGGGTCCCGCGACCCCCACTTTGGGAACCCCTCTCTATGTCACCAGAGGGACTCGCCTCCACCCAGAGGGTCCTTGGAGAGTCTGTTGACATTTGCATTTCATTAGATAATAAAACATGTACTAACAATAGAAGTCATTTTCCTGCCTCATATTGCATCCAGTTTATCATTAAAGAGCAGCTACGTGCAGCTACGTGTGTCTCTAAGTTCACACACTGACCAAGAAGTACACTGAAGGTTAGCGAAACGCTAGAGCTAGAGTGAATGTAGAGTACGATCCCAACGTGGAGGGAGCCTTGAGACAACAAGGTGGAGAACCGTTCTCCTAACAGGACAGAGCCTTGTCACTTAGGAATGACTACTACGTCCAAGGGACCATAAGCTACAGGCGACCAAGTGGGCCACAGAAAGAATGAATGAATGTTTAATTGGTCTCTCAAGGTGGAACTGAAACTAAATAGGTAGCAAAGGTCAATGTACGTATGTGTGTCCACTTACTAGTTACTAGTTACTAGTCAAGTCAAGGCAATTGTTTTTTGTATAGCCCACAGTTACAGTCTCAAAGGGCTTACTATGAATCGTACTATGGTACGATGTCTTCCTTAGTGGATCACATTGAAGAAATGCTTTTTACAATTTCACTCTTTCACCACTAGGGTGCAGCCATGATTTACACACAAACTGAGTCACCAGAGTGACTGCTGACAGGACACAGTCTGAGTCAGCAGTAGATCTGGGTCAGAGAACAAATGTAGTCAAAGATCATTCAGATTACACACAGATACATACAGACACACGCATGCACGCACACACACATTTTGCAATAGACTAATATAATAATAGAATAGAATAATAATAAGTTAGTTACCGGTCACAGTTAATTCTTAGTACCGGTAATTCATTTTTTTGTAAACCACAGTCTTTTCTCCACTCTGGTACGGATATTGTTAATATATTTAGGGTATTTAAAGGAGCTTCTGATGTTAACCGTTGATCCTCTTAAAGCGCAGACATTACTAGGTGTGTAGGTGACTGACCAGACATCATTACCGTGTAGCACTGTAAAAAACAAACACATCTCATTGAGAATAAACAAGACACTTTCTCAGTCAAGACACAACAAGCAGTCAGCTGATGGAGTGGATGATCACAAGATACATAAAGAGGATGGAGGATGTTGGGAGAAGCTGGAAACTACAGATGCTGACCACTGAGCTGTGAGAGGAATGAGTGATAGAGATAGTGAAAGAGATAGTGATAGAGATAGTTATTAGCGGTAGAGATAGTGATAGAGACTAATAGAGATAGAGATACAGCTAGTTAAAGTGATAGTTATAGTTATAGTGATAAAGCTAGTGATAGAGGTAGTGGTAGCGATAGAGAAAGTGATAGAGAAAGTGACATAGAGAGATAGTGATACAGCTAGTGAAAGAGATTATGATAGTGTGATAGTGATAGTATTATGGTGACAGAGATACAAATAGAGATAGGTGATAGAGTAAGTGATACAGATAGTGATAGAGATAGAAATAGTGATATACTTTAAATATAAATTAAATCAACCCATCAATGTTGTATAGCTTTAACAGAAGTGACATAGCAACCAGGAAATGTCCAACACATCTGGATTGTAATCTGAAATGCAACATAATGTAACGCCATGTAAACTATTATAATGAGCAGAATATTGTTCTCTTAAACAATTAGAACACAACTTTGACTATAAGTACTAAGTCATTGTTCTATTTGTTTGGTCTTCTAAACCAAACACAGCTGTCGAGGTCCATTCTGTAGATGTCACATCGAGTTACAACACCGTTGTTTCACCCTCAGCCTCAGCCTCAGTTGCTTGCATGTGTAACCTTAATGAGTTACATACAAGGACATTATATTAAAAGTAACTTGTACCAGGTATGGTAATAGTGCAACCAAATCCAATCAATGTGCTCACTGCACCGGAGGGTCAATAAGTTAGTGACACACAATTATAGACACTGCACACAACTTAAATACACACGGTGATTGCACACTGATTAAAAGCAGCATCTAGTGCATAAAACCAAACAGTACTTCTATCTTAAATAAAACACAGGACCGGTGATATTCAGTTGGCACGTAATTCTAGTGGCAGCACAATACACAAACTCTAGCATCAGAGAGTTAAAATACTAATCTTAAAACCCCTAACCTTAAAAGTAAAACAGAGGAAAAACAGTGGCGATCTGCACGTTGTGCCGATGGCCTGGAAATAAAGAATAACAGATGAACACATAAATAAAATAAAACACATTATCACATTTACACACCTCAGCTCCCCTGTTATTCAAAACCTGCAACTTGGAACCAACTGCTGCTATGCGGTTGGCTCGTTCAATAGGCCTACATCACGGCACAGTTGAAAGCCGGAAGTACCCGTTAAAAATCGCTGAAGCAGTGTATCCCAAGTTCCGGTTAGTGCATTCACCTTGGCATTTACCATGGCGGGCAGTTATCGCTAGACAACATCGCTGCATAACCTTCCAAAAGTCGGACAAGACGATGTGGTTCAACTAGTGAATGAACACTCTACAGTGAAGAAGTCTAAATACAAATCAAACAATTCCCCGACATTGTGTCTTGTGGCTCTATCTGGATATATCGCCATAGAACGGCGAAGGCGATTTTGTGTAGGAGCAGAGGTATGCCTATGTATTTAATATAGGTTATTTAGTTGATGGATTTGGATTATTTCAATGTACCTTTTCATTTACGTGTTAATATGTAGTGTGCAGCTGTATATTTTCTAAAAGGGAATGCCTGTTATTCTTGTGAATACGAGTTGTCTTAAAATAAAAGTGCTTGTGACATACTTGTGGCATTGAGTTAAAACCGAATTTGTATAAAATACTGATATATATTTCGCGATGCCCTACTTGGGACCAGTGCTTTTAAT
Source organism: Muraenolepis orangiensis (assembly GCA_027704905.1). Classification (NCBI taxonomy): domain Eukaryota; kingdom Metazoa; phylum Chordata; class Actinopteri; order Gadiformes; family Muraenolepididae; genus Muraenolepis; species Muraenolepis orangiensis. The sequence goes on from CM050999.1 coordinate 27,652,485, forward strand.
CATACACTTACCCGTCATTATGTGGCTCTATTCGGATGAGAGATGGAGTGAGTGTGGGGGTCAGGACCAGTGCTTTTAATTATACACATACCCGACATTAGCCTATTCTGCCCACTTTTCGAGACGTATATGCTCTCCTTGTCAAAGTGCAAACTGCAGACATACGCGCTACCCCTGAGAACATGAAACGAGGGACCTTCATCCTCCTTATCATAGCCTCACACAAGACTTGCGGAGGAGTTTGTCTTTGGGGAAATGGTGTAAACGGAGGTAGGGCTGTCTTTGTTTAGACGTTGAGCAGCCGGTACACTACAATAACAGAGAGGAGAGGAGGCGGACACAGTTATCTGGGGTAACTACCGGAAGTAAGAGTACACTGCTGGCTTGGACGTGAACAAACGTGAACTTGAGTTCTCACGGAGTTTCCCTTATATGGAACACTATCCGGTTGCAGCAAACTGCAGGGTCCTAGTGTCTCCCAAGTTACACATGTCATGTTACAGATTGAACCAATTCAACTACATGTTCACAGTGTAAGTGTACCAACCTGGTAATAACAGAAGGAAAGCTTGAAGTCATTTGGCTGCTGATCTAAGATTCATAGCTTGTTTCTCTAAGCGTGTTGTTCAGTGCATGTGTTCTTCAACACATGCAGGTCAAAACTAAAAACGAGAAAGGAGAAAAACATAATTTTTCACTGAGACAACCATAATACATAAGCATATTAATATTATACAGTTTAATGAATCTCTATAACATCAGTTTGTTATTGAACATATATGTGTATGTTACCCAATACAATTTAAGTTAAGACTTGCTGTAAGGAGGAAGCTGCTGTTGCAGAAAATATCTATGGTAACTGGTTAACCAAACGTACATGTTTAGTTCCTCTTTACGCAGTCAAATATTGGATGAAAAAACCTGATAAAATTCTGACCACAACAGATGGTGGTGGTGTACAGCTACCTTGATTGGTTGATGTCTTATTGTTTGAATGTCTTACTATAGGCTGTATGTGTGTGTGTGTGTGTGTGTGTGTGTGTGTGTGTGTGTGTGTGTGTGTGTGTGTGTGTGTGTGTGTGTGTGTGTGTGTGTGTGTGTGTGTGTGTGTGTGTGTGTGTGTGTGCTGGAGAGCCTCAGTGTAAAGCAGGTCGCACACCAGACGAGCCACAAAGCGTGACACTAAGGATTCCTGTTTAATACAATGGATTTAATATAACTTATAGAGTGAGTGCTCTCATTGGTAATGAAATACAAACGTATGGGCGTTCAAGATCAAAAAGTGGAACCAGAGGAACATAACCCATTGAAGAGCAAGAAGTGGAACCAGAGGAACATAACCAATTTAAGCTTGAATAGTGGAACCAGAGAAACCAATTCATGGATATGTTTATCAAAACCCCTTGAGAAATGGAAGTCATTGTTGAACAGAAGGCGAATACATCATACATCATAACTGGAGTCTGATACCTGATTTCCAGCCCTCATTATTAGTATTTAGAGCTCTTTGGCATATTTACCCTAGTTTAAACATTGAAATACATGCCAAAACCCCGCTCTGAGCAAGCTGGCCAGAACATATCTGTGTACCCCTGGAACCAGCTCACAAGCAGTGTTTTAATATGTTAGGAATATATTTGGATGTGTTTGTTCCTCATAACGTGTGTATTTACACATCATTATATTTAAGGACATCCCTCTGTGTTCCGTGTCTGCAATTGGATGTGGTCTCTGCTTGTAAGCCTCTAACACAGAAAACAAGCTCTCCTCTTATTAAAACCAGCACATAGATATAGAATATTGATATAGAATTTAGATTTTCCACAGATGAAGGCTGGAGTTACATCTAATTAAAATAGTTTGCAGTAATTACACATTCTATATATTAGTTTGATTACGCATCAAAATGCGTAAATGCGGTTATCTACCGCCCCCTAGTTGTAAAAGTTGTTATCTTCATTAATGACATACATTGTGATTGTATTCGTAATGTTTATTATTAAACATTTACTAAAATACATTAACCCTCAATAGAGAAAAAAACAGGATACTGAGGATTTCTGTCCTTGTAAAAAAAACTACGAGACGTCAAAATTCCTCTTTGGCCCTCACATGATTCAGATTGTAACACATAAACACGTCATCAACTGAGGAAAAGAGAGGGCTTGGATCACTGCTGTACATTTATATCACTTTCACCAAGAGTGACAACACAGTGAAAAGAGTCGAGAATTGTTAACAACTCAATGGAAATCCATTGTAAATGTTACCTGGTGGGGAGCATTCAGAACTAAATATAAATGGATTGAGTTGTCATGGTTTACAAATAACTATCCGATATGTCCGCTAGGTGAATAATGTATCAGTGCCCTGCTATACAAAATATAAATATAAACTACACAATATTTAGTGAATTAACATGCGTAGGCTACCATGTCCTGCCCTAATATATAGCCTACTACGTTTGACTGGATACGTCACGCTTCAACATTCAAATCACTGTGTAGGCCGCTGTGTACCCTGCTCGCTCTGGACAGGAAAAAGCAGGTTCAAAACTCAGCCGTGACCAGCCGAGCTCCACTGTGGGCCTCTGAGATTTGGGCCGTGTATTCGATTATTATTTTGGGGTATTTCATGCCTCCCTAAATTGAAGCAACACCCTTCCATCACAGGCGTACCACGACGGGTCCGAAACAGATCCAGCCTGTCTGGTGGGGGGAAAATATCTCCAAACAACAACAACTGACACGTTCAGGTTTCTTACAGTTCCCACGGACACCTGGTGAGGATTCAAACTTTAGTTTTAAACACTTTTGTTCCACCTCCATTTGCTTTCAACGAAACGCCAAACTCTTCTTGTACTTTTCACAGTTGTAGCGATTTTGATCTAGTTGCATATCAGTTAAAGTCCCTTCCAGCTCGTCCTTGTGTCCTCCTGTCTACTGGTAAAGGCCAGGCCTCCCCGGCTCCCCCTGGTGGAGGGACATGGTGTAGACGAGACGACCTCGTCCTCTGATCCACCAGCCCATCAACACAGAGACTTGGGACGGACCTTCGGGAACAGCTGCAGGAACCGACAGACAAAACATTCCTGCATGAATTTAAGGGGTTAGGCCAGGAAAGTTCTTCAGCACATTGTATCTCAGCTGCACGGTGCTCAAAAACAAACTAACCAACAACTAAAAGGGAGAAAATATAGCTCTCATTGCCCGAAACCTGACCATATCATTATTTTATTCTATAACCCAAAGCCCACAATTTTCACCTCATATTTGTAGCAACTACAATCTTGTTCAGCACCAATGTAGTCTCGCATTGAATAGGACCGTATCTCCATTTATCCCTTCCACCCATCCATACGCATACACAGAAACACCCAAATATCATCCAGAATAAAAAATACAAATAATCCTAAAATCAAAGCGATTAATCAAATCCCCTGGTAAACCAAAGTAGTTGTTGGGCACAAAGCCCTCGCGGCCGCAGAGCGAGGCCCACCACCAGTCTACACCGTCGGGCCTCTGCAGGACGGTCACCATGTCCCCCTCCCGGAAGCTCAGCTCGTCGGCCGCCTGCGCCGGGTAGTTCCACAGGGCGTAGATCACCCCGCTGTTATCGGCACCCATTGCCTCCTCCACACCTGGGGGGGGGGGGGGTCAGGGGTGAGCTAATGCTTCTTCTGCTGCAGGGTTCAGGGTGAAGGCTCGTTCTGTCTCTCTCTCTTTCTCTCAGTTCAGAGGCATGAAGAGGAATTGTGTGGGTGCTCTGGATGATGATTTGCATTGTTATTTTTAGGGGCAAGTGTTTCAATGTGTATGTGAGTGCGCATGTGTGTGTGTGTGTGTGTGTGTGTGTGTATTTGTGTACATATGTGTGTGCAAGTATGTGTCCTCCTTCTCCTCCTCCTCCTCTTACTCCTGCTCCTGCTCCTTCTCCTCCTCACCTCTCAGGAAGCTCTCACACTCCTCGTAACCCGGGGCGTCGGGGTCACACTTCTGTGCGGCACTGGTCCCATCACTCTCAGTGACGGCCATGACGGCGGCCCCGTTGCGGACCAGGAACTCACACAGGGGCCGGTCGTTACAGGAGGCCGAGCAGTGCAGTGGGGTCCTGGGGGGGATGGAGACCCGGGGTTACAGCCTGACTGGCAGGGGGGCGACTGTTGCTATAGTGACAGTTTTGGTGCTGTGGGCATGCGGTTGCTAGTGTGGTGACAGTGTTGTTGCTAGTGTGGTGACAGTGTTGTTGCTAGCGTGATGACAGTGTTGTTGCTAGCGTGGTGACAGTGTTGTTGCTAGTGTGGTGACAGTGTTGTTGCTAGTGTGGTGACAGTGTTGTTGCTAGTGTGGTGAGATGTTGTTAGTGTGGTGACAGTGTTGTCACTATAGCGACAGCATTGCCAGGATGCAGGACAGGTTATTTACCAGCCATGGCTGTCCGGGGCACTGACAATGGCTTCGATACAAACCAGAGAGTCCACAACGTTGTAGTGACCTCCACAGAGGGCGTTGTGGAGCACCGTGATGCCCTCGTTGTTGGGCTGGCTTGGATCAGTCATCTAGAGAGGAGAAGGTCTTTGATGTCTCTTCATAAACACTGATAGTGATATGATGTTCATTGGTCTTATCCAATTCTGTTCTATTCATCTAATCATTTAGCAGGGGCTTTTATTCAGATTCCATAACGTTAAGGAGCTGGTAGGGGTTAGGGGTCATAAAGGAGCAGGTAGGGGTTGGAGGTCATTGAGGAGCAGGTATGGGTTAGGGGTCATTAGAGGAGCAGGTAGGGTTTAGCATCTTAGCTCAGGCTGTGAACATGGGGGATCACACACACACACACACACACACACACACACACACACACACACACACACACACACACACACACACACACACACACACACACACACACACACACACACACACACACACACACATACACACACACACACACACACACACACACACACACACACACACACACACACACACACACACACACCCCTACCTTCTGCACAGCCCTCTGGATGGTCTCCAGCTCCCCGACCAGCGCCCCGTCCAGCAGCAGGACCAGGGGGTTGAGGCGAGCACGTCGCCCAATTTCTGAGCGGATGCGGAGCAGCTCCTCCCAGTCTGGGGCTTGCTGCACCTGGGGGGCCACCACGGGCTCTAGCCGCGTGGGGCTGAGGGGCCTGGGGGCCTTCGCCGGGGGCGTTACCGTGCTGCCACTGAGCTCTGACCCACCGGGAGACTCAGGGATGGAGGGCATGTCGTGGACCAGATCTAGCTTCTCTAGCTCTGCGTCCACGTCGCCAAATTTCAGCACTGCAGTGGTCAGTTTATCGATATACAATATAAGAATGATGTTTAACTATACTGCACTTCATAGATATACACTATAATAGTGATGTTTAACTATACTGCACGTCATAGATATACAATATAATAGAGATACAAAATTGTGCTTATTTGAACCTATTTACAAACTTGAACCTTTGGTATTAATAGTATTATCGTTATTCAATATTTAACACTAAGCTATACTTTATTCATCCCAGATGGGAAATTAAGGCGATAAAGGTTTTAAAGGAGTGGTACACTCCTTTCAATCCATATATATAAACATATACATATATACATATATACACCCACCTTCGCCATAGATGGCGGGCTGGAAGTCAGAAGGGGGCGGGATGTCTCGGAGTGTGGGCGGGGCTATGGGGATATCCCCGCCCATCCCCAGCCCCCGGGGAGGGGCCACAGGAGCCCGGCCCAATGTGTTATAGTAGGTAGGTGTAGGTGTAGGTCTTTTTGGAGGGGGTTTTGGAGGTGGAGGTGGTGGTGTCACGGATTAGGGTTGGACCCAAATGCAGCACACGGACACCAAGGACAGATAGTGATATTTATTGTTAATATCACACAGGGGGGGGGGGGGGGCAGAGACATAGTGGGGGACAGGCACGTGATCAGGAACCAGGCAGGGCAGATGAACCAGGCAGGGACAGGCAGAGACGTAGTCAGGGACAGGCGGTAGATCGGAAACCAGGCAGGGACAGGCAGAGACAAGGTGGTAGACAATAAATTAAGCGAGCTACAGGCTCGTATTCAATTCCATCGGGAAACTAAGGACAATCGTATTATCGAGACATGGATGTCTAGGGGTTTTACCGACAAGGGGTTTACCGATGCAGCTATCGAGCCATCCACCGGGCGGACACAACAAAGGCTCTCTCCGGTAAAGATCGCGGCGGGGGGGTATGTCTCATGATAAACAGATCTTGGTGCAACCAAAGTCATGTACATCCCCTCAAGTCTTTCTATTCCCCGGACCTGGAGTACCTGATGCTTATGTGCCGTCCATTCTGGCTACCTCTGGAGTTTACAGCGGTAACCGTGACCGCTGTTTACATTCCCCCACAAGCCAACACGGACACAGCGCTGAAGGAACTGTATGGGGCTATCAGCGAGCAGGAGTCGGCACACCCTGAGGCTGCTCTCATCGTGGCGGGGGACTTCAACAAGGCGAACCTGAAGAAGGTTCTCCCGAAGTTCTACCAACACATAACAAGCAACACACGGGGTGAGCAGATCCTCGACCACTGCTACACTCCCTTCCGTGATGGCTACAAGGCCCTCCTCCGCCCACCGTTTGACAAATCAGACCACCGCTCTATCCAGCTACTCCCCGCCTATAGGCAGAGACTGAAGCAGCAACAAAATCGCTGTGAGGGAGGTCCATTGCAGGTCGGACCAATCGGACTCTATTATGCAGGATTGTTTTAATCGCGCTGACTGGCCATCATCAAGAAGTGCATAGATGACGTTGTTCTGACCAACTCGGTTCGGATATATCCCAACCAGAAACCGCCTTTGGCTCCGGGAATATGGAGGAATATACGAGAGCCCGTTACGACCTCCGTAAGACCATCGTCACTGCCAAGCGGGAGTACAAGGACAGAGTGGAGGAGAAATTCAAGAGCCACGACGTGAGGGGTGTGTGGCAGGGGCTACAGACGATAACGAACTTCAGAGGGAGAACCAGTTGTGTAGAGAACTCCTCTACCTCCCTCCCAGGGGAGCTAAATACTTTTTTTGGGCAGTTTGACGTGAACGGCAGCCCGCAGAAGCCAGCACCGCCTGAGGAGACCAGCCTGCTGAACATCTCGGAGGCGGATGTGCGCCGCACCTTCAAGCGGTTGAACATCCGTAAGGCGGCAGGCCCCGACGACATCCCGGGCCGCGTCCTCAGAGCATGCGCAGACCAGTTGGCAGGAGTCTTTGCAGACATCTTCAACCTCTCCTTGTCCCAGGCTGTTGTTCCCGCGGTCTTCAAGATGTCCACCATCGTGCCTGTCCCTAAACAACCTAAGGTAACATGCCTGAATGACTATAGACCTGTAGCCCTCACCTCGATTGTCAGCAAATGCTTCAAGAGGTTGGTCAAGGACTTTATTTGCCCCGTGTTACCTGCCACACTGGACCCATGCAATTTGCATATCGTCAAAACAGATCCACGGACGACGCAATTGCCATGGCCCTCCACACTGCCCTTTCCCACCTGGAGGGAAAGCACTGTTATGTGCGAATGCTGTTTGTGGACTACAGCTCAGCGTTCAACACGATAGTTCCTGCCAAGCTTGACACCAAGCTTAGAGGTCTAGGCGTACCCCCATCCACGTGCAGCTGGATATTGGACTTCCTGTCGGACCGCCGCCAGGTGGTGAGTATGGGCAGCACCACCTCAGAGCCACTGACCCTCAACACGGGAGCCCCCCAGGGATGCGTGCTGAGCCCTCTCCTCTACTCCCTCTACACCCACGACTGCATGGCTATGCACAGCTCCAACGTCATCATCAAGTTTGCTGACGACACGAAAGTGATAGGCCTGATCGCCGACAACGAGACAGCCTACAGGGAGGACAGCCTCACCCTCAACGTCAAGAAGACCAAGGAGCTGATCGTGGACTTCAGGAAGCAGAGGGGAGAGCATAGCCCTATCTCCATCGATGGTGTTGCAGTAGAGAGGGTCAGCAGCTTCATGTTCCTCGGCGTGCACATCTCCAGACATCTGTCCAGGAATATAAATACCTGGGAGTTCATCTGGACAACAAACTGGTCTGGGCCAAGAACTCTGAGGCGGTTTACAAGAAGGGCCAGAGCCGTCTTTACTTCCTGCGGAGGCTCCGGTCCTTCAACGTTTGCAACAAGATGCTGAATGTGTTCTACCAGTCGGTGGTAGCCAGTGCCATCTTCTCCGGAGTCGTGTGCTGGGGAAGCAGGTTGAGATCAGCAGACGCCAACAAGATCAGCAGGATTGTCAGGAAGGCTGGCGCTGTCCTGGGGGTCCAGCTGGACTCCTTGTTGGTGGTGTCTGAGAGAAGGATGCTGCGCAAGCTGCGTAGTATCCTTGACAACAACTCTCACCCTCTCCATCAGGTGCTGACCTCATATAGAAGCACCTTTAGCAACAGACTCATTCCACCCAGGTGCACCACAGAACGCCATAGGAAGTCCTTTCTTCCTGTGGCCATTAGACTCTATAATTCCTCTACCTCGGGTCGTGAGAGGGACAGTGGAGACTCTGTGACCTGAGGCCAACGTACTTATTTTTATTTTTTATTTTTGGTCAACGCACTGTAATCATCTCATTGTACTTTGCACTGTAAATTATATTTCAAATCTGAACACTTTTTCACTTTTCACATGTCACTTTTTCAGTTGAGTTATTTATTAATATATTATTACTGCCAATTTGCACTATACGTATTGTTGTGTATTGTATATACCTACGTATTACTATAATACTGTAAATTATCTTCATTTATCAATACATTTAGACTTCATTTAGAATTATTTGAACTATTTTTGATTATAATAGTTTTATTTTAGTTAGTTGTTTTGTTTTTTAGCTTAGGTATTAGTATTCTTGTGTGTGCATTTATTCCCCCTGTGTCAACTGTTAATTTCCCTCGGGATTAATAAAGTTTTCTGAATTCTGAATTCTGAATTCTGAATTCTGAATTCCAAGGACCTCACATGGTCCACGCACACCACACACGTGGTGAAAAGGGCCCAACAACGCCTCTATTTCCTTAGGCGTCTGAAGAAATTCTGCATGGGCCCCCGCATCCTGAGAACATTCTATAACGGCACCATCGAGAGTGTTCTTACAGGGTGTATCACCGCCTGGTGCGAGAACTGCACCGCACTCGAGTGCAGAGCGCTTCAAAGGGTGGTGCGGACGGCCCAGTATATCGTTGGAGGTGAGCTCCCCTCCCTCCTGGATATATACAACCAGCGGTGCGTGGCTAAGGTCAAACACATTATAAAAGACATTGCCCACCCCAGCCACGAACTGTACTCACTTTTACCATCAGGCAGGCAATACCGCAGTATCAAGTGCCGTACAAATAGACTCCGAGATAGATTCCACAGTCAGGCCATCAGGCTGCTGAACAAGGGCGTATAGCATATAACAATGTATATTTGATTACATTGATTTGTATATACATATTGCTCCTTTTCTGTGACAATATTTAGCATTTTTTTAATTGCATTTTTATTTAAATTTTTTAACTTTATTCAATTTTTATTCCATTTTTATCTATTTTTATCTTATTTTTATAACTGCTGTCTGTCGTCGGGTATTGCACATACGATTTTCACACCACTGCTTTATACTTATGTAAACTGTGACAATAAACTTGACTTGACTTGACCTTGGATGTCTCTGGATGACATCAGTGCTGGGGGCCGGTAGGGCAGGGAAGAGGAGAGATGGAGACGAGATGAGAGGAGAGGAGGAGAGAGGAGGAGAAAGGAGAGATGAGGAGTTGAGAGGAGAGGAGACCAGAGGAGAGAGGAGGAGAGGAGAGGAGGAAAGAGGAAGAGAGAGGAGAGGAGGACAGATAAAGAGAGGAGACGGGAGAAGGCGAAAGGAAGGAGAGGATATGAGGAGAGGAGAGGAGGAGAGAGTAGGAGAGGGGAGGAGAGGAGAGGAGAAGAGGAGAGGAGGAGAGAGTAGGAGAGGGGAGGAGAAGAGAGGAAGATGACTGAGAGATGAGGAGTAAAAGTGTAAGAGAGAGAGGAGAGTGGGGAGAGAGAGTGAGGGAGAGAGGTGGTGAAGACTTGGTTTTCAGGGTATTAAGGACAAGAAAAAAAAGGATGTGTCTGTCTGTGTGAGCGAACCAGCGAGAGAGAGAGAGAGAGAGAGAGAGAGAGAGAGAGAGAGAGAGAGAGAGAGAGAGAGAGAGAGAGAGAGAGAGAGAGAGAGAGGGAGAGATTGAGAGTTCAGGGTGTGTGGACAGGCCTGTCATCTCTAAGGATGATTTATTAAAGAGAGAAGTGTTAAGGAGCGAGGCGGGCGAGCTCTGATTAACCATTGGAGAGAGAGAGGACACAATCCACTCTATTATTCATCCTTACAGAGAGAGAGAGAGAGAGAGAGAGAGAGAGAGAGAGAGAGAGAGAGAGAGAGAGAGAGAGAGAGAGAGAGAGAGAGAGAATTTTTTTGGTTTTGTATTTGGTGTGTGTGAGTACACACACACACACACACACACACACACACACACACATTGGTGGCCCTCAGGTCCCCTGCTTGCCACAGGAGGAAGGTGACATCATCATCATCATGTCTCTAAGTTCCACCATTGTCACCGTCCGACATAAATGACATCACAGCCCTCACATCGTCTCCCCGGCTGTTCAACAACTCTTTGGTCCATGATCCCTGACCCCATTTTCACTTCTGACCCCAAAGATATTTATGTTATATAGTCTGTTGTTGGGCTCAACCAATAGGCTAAGAGCTCTTATTGGCTCTACAGTATATGGTCTATGGTTGGGCTTCACCAATAGGCTAAGAGCTCTTATTGGCTCTACAGTATATGGTCCATGGTTTGGCTTCACTAATAGGCTAAGAGCTCTTATTGGCTCTACGGTATATGGTCTATGGTTAGAGGACTCTCCTCTCCAGCCACGCTCCTCTGCCTCCCCCTCTCTGCCACCTGGGGTTACTACACCCAGAACACTCCGTCCCAGAAGACCGTAGTCACGTCAGCGCACCTGTTCCCTATTCCCGATCAGGCTCCCTATTTAGACTCCGCTCCCCTGTCACTCGTTGCCAGAACGTTCCCGTTGTTCTACCCGAGTTGTTCCCGAGTTGTTCTTCCGCAAACAACAATCCGGCTTAACATTCACAGCTTAAACATAACTTGGTGAGATCCCATTTTTTGTATAATTGAAGAGTGTGTTTCGACCACCTCAAGCCGTCGCAACCATAAACCGACCACAAAACAGTAAAGGTAGTTCATCAGGTTTTTATTGACAGAAATAAAGATTACAACACATATCTAAATGGGGCATGCAGGTCAGGTCCTGAGATGTAAGGGTGACATGTACACATGGAGCAATAAGGTTTGTGTGTAAAGCAGAACAACAGAAACCAATATGAGGATCCACTGATGTATCAACCTCAGTGCCCAAGACGGCACGCCAGTACAATGAAGATCAAGGAACACTTCTGGAGATTTAGCAGAAAGCCAGAGGGGAACCGCAGTAGGAAGACTATTGGAAGGCATCCCTGGACAGCAGCAGAGAAAGATAGGATGAGGGAAGCCACAAGCCTTTAAAGGTCACATATATCATATTATATATTTGAGTATACCACCAGGTGTAAGTGTGACCCCCACCATTAGAAAATGTATCCAGGGTCCCCTTCCATTCAGTTAGAATTTGTGGACAGAGGCCAGGTGTGTAGCATCAGCAGGTGTAACCCTATCAGCCAATCAGATGTTATGTATGCAATAGAACGTGTTTAACATATAGAGTCATCTAAAATACAAACCAATAGGTAGTGCCATTAATTAATTATTCAAACATGTACAGCAAAATGTATTTCTCTGCATTTAACCCATCCTAGTATTAGGAGCAGCGGTCAGCTATTTATACAGCGCCCTGGGAGCAGTTAGGTTAGGCTAACTTTTTTTAAATTTTTTGCGAGGAGAAGCCAGGGATCCAACCAGCAACCTTCCGGTTGTGAGGCAACGGCTCTACCTCCTGAGCTATACTGCCGCCTGTTAACTGTCACTCACAACCACCTGCTCTTACAGGTGCAGTACGTTCAGACACCCAGCAGGTGGTGCCTTTAGGACCTACCCTCACAGGAGCAGGGCCATCACAAGTAGAAGCCTATAGACATCCAGAAAAACAATTGGACGTTTTACACTGAATGAATGAGACACATTAATGTACAGCCACTTACACAGCCCACCCACTATTTAAATCCTACTCATTTAAACTCTGGGTTGTGTATTCGATGGTGCTGTATAACTGGTCACTGTCTCTGAAAAGAAGAAGTGAAAAAGAGATAATGAGAAGTTAGGAACTTCAGTTTATGTTACACAGATTTAGAAATGTCCTCCTTAGTCTCACTTGGGTTGATGAAGTCCCACACATTGGAGGTTTATTTTCTGTCTAGAATTATAAAGAGATGCTTACTCAGGGACAGCGTTGAGTCTTTTAATGTTGACCAAAGAGTAAAGGACCTGCTCTTTCTGATCTGATTGGACCTGGTTCTCTGAGCAGGAAGTGTAGATGGTGGCATAGTGGAGATTATCCTGCTCTTCTATTGGTTCTCTTTGTGCTGCAGCAGCTGAGCGATCGGTCAGAGTTGAGACGTTGCCATACACAGGAACAGGAAGTGACTGAGAGGACAGAAGAGTACATTTAGTCATCCAAATCGGACCAATGGCGCAACTTGTCCAACGCTTGTATGAGGCAGTAATCTCCACAAAATAGAACATAGCTTGATGATTTCTCTTTGAGCTCAGCTCTTGGCCATTATATCTGCATAGTCAGAAAAGTAACAGAGCCAGCTAAAGAACGACACGTTGTTGTTGCACATGTTGTTTGGGGGTGTGTCCTCCGTAGCTTCACTGTTTAGGCGCGTGGCCTTGGGGGTAGCTCTACTGTTTGGGGGAGCGTGGCCTTGGGGGTAGCTCTACTGTTTGGGGGCGTGGCCTTGGGGTAGCTGCACTGTGTGTCTTAGTAATGGCTGTGTTAGTGAAAAATGGGTTCTTGTCGCTCACCTCCACCACGGTATCTGGCCTTCCTTCCGGGACATGTGCTTTTCTGGAAGCCCTCTTTCTTCTAGTGAACAGAACATTAAGATAAATAAGCAGTAGAAGAAATGAATGTCAAACACAAGAGAGAGAGAGAGAGAGAGAGAGAGAGAGAATAAGAATATCTCACCTCATCCAAAGGAAGAGCAGGAGGAGTATGGTGACCAGTAAGACAGCAACGGTTCCTACTAAATATGTCGATGATGATGTTTCTGGAAAGCAGTGATTCAACACTTGATTCATGTGAACTTACCATTAGATGGATATAAAAATATCAGGACCAGAAGTAATGCAGTATTATGACCAAGAACTCCATATTTATAGGACAATGAAATGTAATGCATTCAATTGATGAATACATATTATAAATGTGATACATGTTTAACCAGGGTGCTCACACAGCACCAAAGTTGGTGTCAAGACTGGATTTCAGCCAGGATTTTGCTGAGGTTTCATTCAAGAGTTTGGTTGCTCCTTTAAACAGTGAGCTCTCTTAAAGGAACAATTACCCGTCACATTAACGAACAACAAGGTGGAATTGTGACGTCCAATTGGATTATGCGCTTGGCAGTAATAATGTCCTCCAAGCTCAGGGGTGACATGAGTGATGGTGTAGTTCTGTCCTGATTGCGTCACTGAGTCTTCATGTTCCTTGAACCAGGTGTAGTCAGCTGCTGGGTTGGCATCACTGCTGCAGCTCAGAGTCACTGAGCTGCCCTCCTCTATGTACCCAGAGGGACTCACCTCCACCCAGGGGGTCCTTGGAGAGTCTGTTGACATTTGTATTTCATTAGATAATAAAATGTGTAATTATAAAGAAAGCAATAGAAAAGTCATTTTCATGCCTCGTATTGCATCCAGTTTATCATTAAAGAGCGGTTTACGTGTGTCTCTAAGTTCACACACTGACCAAAAAGTACACTGAATGTTAGTGAAATGTCGAGTGAATGTAGAGTACGATCCCAACGTGGAGGGAGCCTTGAGACAACAAGGTGGAGAACGTTCTCCTAACGACGGAGCCTTGTCACTTAGGAATGACTACTAAGTCCAAGGGACCGTGAGCTACAGGCAAACAAGTGGGCCACAGAAATAATTAATGAATGTTTAATTGGTCTCTTAAGGTGGAACTGAAACTAAATAGGTAGCAAAGGTCAATGTCAAAGGTCTAGCACTTTGAGTTTTGCCCATGCAAATTAAAAGTGCATTATAAATATAATTTATTATTATTAATGTATGTATGTACGTTCTTGTTACTAGTCAAGTTAGGGCAATTTTTTGTATAGTCCTTAATCACAGTTACAGTCTCAAAGGGCTTACTATGAATCGTTCTATGCATCTTACTATGGTACGATGTCTTCCTTAGTGGATCACGTTGAAGAAATGCTATTTCCAATTTAACTCTTTCACCACTAGGGTGCAGCCATGATTGATTTACACACAAACTGAGTTACCAGAGTGACTGCTGACAGGACACAGTCTGAGTCACCAGAGTGACTGCTGACAGGACACAGTCTGAGTCACCAGAGTGACTGCTGACAGAGGCATGGAATCATCAGAGAACAAAGATCTTCACCGCAGGGTGCATTACACCAAATTGTGCGCTTCTGTTTCTCTTCACGGCTCCAGTACCAGTACCCTTAATTACTGGTAGGCTGAGGCTTGAGAGAGCCAACGCAGTTTGAGTCCATTCATACTAAATCTACATTCTTTACCCTAAAGGTCCATTACATCTGGCATTATGTCAGTATATTGTGGAGTTGACTTACACACTGGAAGAGAGGGAAGATCCTCATATCCTTCAACAGCACACCAATAGCTTTCTTTAGAGTTAATGTCGCCACTGTAGTACATTCCAGTATGTATATACTGGCTACTCCTGTACCAGAGGTAGTAGGGCCTAGCAGTTACAGAACACATACTGTGACATTTAAGCTCTTTACGGGGAGGATTGGTCTGGGGATAAGGAATGGACACCTGGACCTGGAGATCTGGGTCAGAGAACAAATTAAGTCAAAGATCATTCAGATTACACACAGATACATACAGACACACACAAACACACATACATACATACATACATACATACATACATACATACATACATACATACATACATACAAACACACAGACACACATGCACGCACACACACACACACACACACGTTTTGCAATAGACATGTTAATAATAAGTTAGTTACCGGTCACAGTTAATGTCACTCCAATGCTACCAGTATATCCCCCATTCGGTTGGTTTGTTATGAACCTAAACTTGTACACAGCAGAGTCACTGTGTGTCAGGTTTTTGATACTCAGGATACACTCTTCCTCACATCTCCACCAACAGCCTTTCTTCAGACAGCTGTATTCAACACGATCTGTATAGTCTTTATCTTGTTTCAGATCAAACGGCTGATTGCTGGGTTTTTTAGTAAACCACAGTCTTTCCTCCACTGTGGTACGGATATAGTTCATTTCGTTTGGATATTTAAAGGAGCATTTGATGTTAACCGTTGATCCTCTTAAAGCACAGACATTACTAGATGTATAGGTGACTGACCAGCCATCATTACCGTGTAGCGCTGTAAAAAACAAATCTCATTGAGAATAAACAAGACACTTTCTCAGTCAAGACACAACAATGTGGATGATCACAATATACATAAAGAGGATGGAGGATGTTGGGTGGAGCTGGAAACTACAGATGCTGACCACTGAGCTGTGATAGAGATAGTGAAAGAGAGAGAGATAGAGATAGTGATAGAGATAGACAGTGATACAGCTAGTGAAAGAGATTATGATAGTGATAGTGACAGAGATAGACATGGAGATAAGAGATAGTGATAGTGATGCAGCTATTGATGGATATAGCGATATATCTAGTGATAGACAAAGTGATTAAGATAGGGATACAGTAAGTGATACAGATAGTAATATAGATAGAGACAGTGATATACTTTAAATCAACCCATCAATGTTGTATAGCTTTAACAGAAGTTACATAGCAACCAGGAAATGTCCAACACATCTGTATTGTAATCTGAAATGCAACATAATGTAACGCCATGTAAACTATTATAATGAGCAGAATATTGTTCTCTGAAACAATTAGAACACAACTTTGACTATAAGAGGCTGAAGTAATTGTTCTATTTGTTTGGTCTTCTAAACCAAACACAGCTGTCGAGGTCCATTCTGTAGATGTCACATCTAGTTACAACACCGTTGTTTCAGCCTCTCCTCAGCCTCAGTTGCTTGCATGTCATGTTACAGATTGAACCAGTTCAACTAAATGTTCACAGTGTAAGTGTACCAACCTGGTACTGACAGAAGGAAAGCTAGAAGTCCTCTGGCTGCTGATCTAACATCCATAGCTTGTTTCTCTCAGTGTGTTGTCCAGAGATCTCTTCGACAACACATGCAGGTCAAAACTAAAAACATAAAAAGGAGAAAAACATAATATTTTCACTGAGACAACCATAATACATAAGCATAAGCATATTATTAATATACTTTTAAATGTATCTCTATTACATCAGTTGGTTATTGAACATATGTGTTTATGTTACCCAATACAATTAAAGTTAAGACTTACTGTAAGGAGGACGCTGCTGTTGCAGAAAGTGTCGGTGGTAACTGGTTAACCAAACGTACATATCGTAGCATATCCCTCCGAATGATGGTCTGACACGTGACTGATGATCTTAGATTTATTCCAAATCCACAAACCAACGTAAGAGCTGTGTACAGAGACATGAAACAATACATATGTGTTAGCTTACTTCTAACACAACCATAGCCTTCACATTACACACATATAGCTAAAGCTACGGCTAACATATTTAAAAAACAATTTAGCAAGTTTATACAGTACAAAACGAATCATATGCAAAACCACATCTCTGCATTACAGTCTTACAACATCAAACAAACCCTGTGCCTCTTCGGGGGGTGGGGTGCTAATACGTTAAATGTGTCACATTTACTTTTACTTTCGCCGTTCTTATCCGTATATATCTCCGTTATGTCTACCAGTGTTGCCAACTCTCGCAAGACAAATAAGCAACTCTCCTCTCCAGCCACGCTCCTCTCCCTCCCCCTCTCTGCCATCTGGGGTTACTACACCCAGAACACTCCGTCCCAGAAGACGTCAGCGCACCTGTTCCCTATTCCCAATCAAGCTGCCTATTTAGACTCCGCTCCCCTGTCACTCGTTGCCAGAACGTTCCCGTTGTTCAACCCGAGACTCTCTGGCACTACTCCTCCGTGTTCCCCAGTGAAGTCGCGATCTCCTGTGGATTCCTGGTATTTCCTTGTTGGATTATTTTTCTCGTTTATTCCTTTGTTGGTTTTTTCTACTTTGATTTTTACCCCTGGATGTTTTTGTGTTCGTATTTTGGACTTCAGCCTTCTCCCCGCAGCACACAACACCCCCTGTTTGGATTTCCATTTCGCACTCACGTAAGTCACATTACACATTGTATTATTACTTCTGTAATTTACACACATAGTTGATTGTTCACACTTCATAGCATTATTTTCTTTGGAGCAATATCCTAATAAAGACTCATACTGGTTATTGAACTCCTTTTGCCTCTGTCTGTACTACCGATTTCCATATCGATTTAAAAATGGAAACATACAGTATGTCTTATGTCTTATTTACCATGACACATAACCTCAATAACAAGAATGATAAAAAAACATATAGGTTTTTTTTAGTGCACTGTTGTTTAGGGAGTTTAAGGGGTGTGTGTGTGTGTGGGGGGGGGTGTGTGTGAGACAGTAGGGGTACAGTGGCGTTCTTGTGTGGGGAAAATACTTGGCTATTGAGAGTTAACAGTGCTTTGGTTCTGTAGGCGTGGACAAGGTTATGTTGAGACGTAGGCTACATCAGTGTGATCTAAAGACAAGGTTCTGTTGACATAGGCTACATCAGTGTGATCTAAAGACAAGGTTCTGTTGACATAGGCTATGTCAGTTTGATAAAAGACAAGGTTCTGTTGAGACATAGGCTACATCAGTGTGATCTAAAGACAAGGTTCTGTTGACATAGGCTACATCAGTGTGATCTAAAGACAAGGTTCTGTTGACATAGGCTATGTCAGTTTGATAAAAGACAAGGTTCTGTTGACATAGGCTACATCAGTGTGATCTAAAGACAAGGTTCTGTTGAGACGTAGGCTACATCAGTGTGATCTAAAGACAAGGTTCTGTTGAGACGTAGGCTACATCAGTGTGATCTAAAGACAAGGTTCTGTTGAGACGTAGGCTACATCAGTGTGATCTAAAGACAAGGTTCTGTTGAGACGTAGGCTACATCAGTGTGATCTAAAGACAAGGTTCTGTTGAGACGTAGGCTACATCAGTGTGATCTAAAGACAAGGTTCTGTTGAGACGTAGGCTACATCAGTTTGATCAAAGACAAGGTTCTGTTGAGACGTAGGCTACATCAGTGTGATCTAAAGACAAGGTTCTGTTGAGACGTAGGCTACATCAGTTTGATCAAAGACAGCGGTGAACAATACAACATTAATGTCAGGCTGTAAGCAGACAATCAATTCATTAGAGAAAATATCCACCAGAAACGTAAAAAAAAAGTCGCTTATCAGAACAACCCGTGATTTTTGTCAAGCGACTTAAAAAATAAAGAAGAAGCCCAAAGTTGCAATTTTTTGCGGACATGGCAGCTCTGTTGTCTACCCGTTCATGCAGTAGCAACTTCCTGTCAATAGCTTAGCGGTGCCTTCAAAAGAAAAGCATCTCGTAAATAAGACAAATTAAGCTTAAGACAGTTAAACAAATATGCAGTAAAGACAACTCGGACGTTGTCTAACAGAGCTACATCCTGAAAGAGATCAAAAAACACTAATGGGGTTAAATCCCACTAAAATTATTAACGGTATGAATCATTTTCACACGTTCAGAGAGATGGGGAGGGGGAGAGACAGAGAATTTTAGTAATGATGATTAGTAATGACAGTGTCCTTTTACAGGCATGAGCTTAAGAAGCCTCTAACCACAGAACTAACTTCTTGGTTCAGTCTCTTACCATTCTCTTAACATTCATCCTCTTACATTCTATACCGGCACCATGGAGAGTGTACTTACAGGGTGTATCACCGCCTGGTACAGGAACTGCACCGCACTCGAGCGCAGAGCACTTCAAAGGGTGGTGCGGACGGCCCAGTATATCGTTGGAGGTGAGCTCCCCTCCCTCCTGGATATAAACAACCAGCGGTGTGTTGCCAAGGCCAAACGCATCATAAAAGACAATGCCCACCCCAGCCACGAACTGTACTCACTGTTACCGTCAGGCAGGCGATACCGCAGTATCAAGTGCCGTACAAATAGACTCAGAGATAGCTTCCACAGTCGGGCCATCAGGCTGCTGCACAAGGGCGTATAGCATATAACATGTAGATTTGATTACATTGATTTATATATACATATTGCTCTTTTTCTGTGCTGATATATTGCATTTTATAAATAGCATTTATATATTTAACTTTATACAGTTTTGTTGTTGTTTTACTTTTATTCTGTTTTGAATTTGATTTTATTTTTATAACTGCTGTCTGTCGTCGGGTATTGCACATAAGATTTTCACTCACTGCTTTATACTTGTGTAAACAGTGAAGTGACAATAAACTTGACTTGACTTATCTCCCACTGAGATTTTCACTCTCCTTACAAGTCCATCCTTACCACTATCCTTGCGAGTCTCCATTCACCTCTATCGGTTTAATTAGACTAGAACAACCACATTTTTGAATCCGAGGGGGGGGGGGGTCTACAGAAGGTCCAGTTGTGATAGACACGGTTCGCCACTGCAACACAGTGAGAAGAGTCAATTGTTCACAACTCAAATCCATTGTAAATGTTACCTGGTGGGGAGCATTCAGAACTAAATAGAAATGGATTGAGTTGTCATGGTTTACAATTAACTATCCAATATGGCCGCTAGGTGAATAATGTATCTTAACAGTAACCTGCTATATAAATATAAACTACACAATATTTAGTGAATTAACACACGAAGGCTACAGTGTCCTGCCCTAATCTGTAGCCTAATACGTTAAACTGGATACGTCACGCTTCAACATTCAAATCACTGTGGAGGCCGCTGTGTACCCTGCTCGCTCTGGACAGGTTCAAAACTCAGCCGTGACCAGCCGAGCTCCACTGTGGGCCTCTGAGATTTGGGCCGTGTATTCGATTATTATTTCATGTATCCCTAAATTGAAGCAACACTTAGCTCGTAGCCCGACCGATCCGAAACAGATCCAGCCTGTCTGGTGGGGGGGGAAATCCAATCAAAACAACAACTGACACGTTCAGGTTTCTTTCAGTTCCCACGGACACCTGGTGAGGATTCAAACTTTAGTTTTAAACACTTTTGTTCCACCTCCATTTGCCAGGAGAAGGTCTTTGATGTCTCTTCATAAACATTGATAGTGATATGATGTTCATTGGTCTAATGGTCATCTATTCTGTTCTATTCATCTAGTCATTTAGCAGGGGCTTTTATTTAGAGTGACTTAGTGAGTTCAGATCCATAACGTTAAAGGGGCCGTCACACCATAACGTTCTGGTCAGCGTTTGAGGAAACGTTGGTAATCGTCCGTGGTCGCTGGCATAGCGCCAGAAGAGCGTTGGGTGAACGCTGGTGGACGCTGGTAATCGTCGGTGATCGGCGGAGAACACTGGTCCGAAAATAAAGTTTTGAACATGCACAAAAGTTCTCATGGAGACCAGCGTTCTTTAACGTTAAACGCTGGAGAACGCTGGAGAACGTTCGTGGAACGTTGCACACGTTCGGCTATTGTTAGTCAGTCGTTACCCTAGCGTTACTTGGTTGTTATTAATCGTTCACAATCTTTGCTTTGCAGTGAACGACTCACTGGTACACATCCGACATTGTGTGCCTCTGTCTGGATGAGAGATGGAGTGTGTGTGGGGATCAGGAACAGTGCTTTTAGTCATACACACATCCGACATTGTGTGCCTATTTTCAGATTGGAGATGGTGTGTGTGGTTCAGGACCAGTGCATAGTCAAGATTCAATTCAAGATTCAAGAAACTTTATTAATCCAGAGGGAAATTAAGGTGCAACAGTTGACACAGGGAATAAATGCACACACAAATATACTAATACCTAAGCTAAAAACTAAATAACAACAACTAACTAAATAAAACTAGTATAAACAAAATATAACTAAAATAACTCTAAATTAATCTAAGTGTATTGATAGATGAGTAGATGAATTGCACAATTTACAGTATTATTACAGTAATACGTAGGTATATACAATACACAACAATACGTATAGTGCAAATTGGCAGTAATAATATATTGTGTGCCTATTTTCGGATTGGAGATGGAGTACAGACGACATGGAGATGGAGTTTAGCAGTAGCCCCCCTCACACGCTTTTTTCCTCTTGGCGGCATGATGTGCACTGTTCAATATCCAGAAGAACAACTGAATCCACAGTGATTTCCCCGCGTTTTATACCCGTTTGAACATGCAACCCACACGCCAGCAACACGCTAGTCTGTCGTTAGTCACACGCTCAACACGCTCGTCTAACGTTGACTAATCGTAGTCGCGCGCCAGTGACACGTCAGCACATGCTAATACTTTTCAGGGGTGTCTTACTGGGTCGCTGGTACACGCTCCTCATGCGTTAGTCACACGCTGGTCATGCGTTAGTCACACGCTAGATGTGTCCACCTCACCCTAGAACGCTCGAAAATTGAACGATTAAACATTCTTAGAACGTTCATAGAACGCTGACCAGAACGTTATGGGTCAGGGGTCGTTACGGAGCAGTTAGGGGTCATTAAGGAGCAGGTAGGGGTTGGAGGTCATTAAGGAGCAGTTAAGGGTTAGGGGTCATTAAGGAACAGGAAGGGTTTAGCATCTTAGCTCAGGCTGTGAACATGGGGGATCACACACACACACACCCCTTCCTCCTGCATAGCCCTCTGGACGGTCTCCAGCTCCCCGACCAGCGCCCCGTCCAGCAGCAGGACCAGGGGGTTGAGGCGAGCATGCCGCCCCACAGACTTCAGCTGCTTCTTAGTGCGTCGCAGGATGGAATGGTAGCTCTGCAGCTTGTACTGGTTGGGCTGGTAGTGGGACGCCTTCTTCAGGGGCTGCCATTGGTCGATGGAGCCCCGCCTATTGAGGGCCCGCGGGATCTCTGAGCGGATGCGGAGCGGCTCCTCCCGGGGACTGCTGCACCTGGGGGGCCACCACGGACTGCAGCCGTGTGGGGCTGAGGGGCCTGGGGGCCTTCGCCGGGGGCGTTACCGTGCTGCCACTGAGCTCTGACCCACCGGGAGACTCAGGGCTGGAGGGCATGTAGTGGACCAGATCTAGCTTCTCTAGCTCTGCGTCCACGTCGCCAGAGATCAGCACTGCAGGGGTCAGTTTATAGATATACAATATAAGAATGATGTTTAACTATACTGCACGTCATAGATATACAATATAATAGAGAAAACAAATTCTGCTTATTTGAACCTATAAACAAACTTAAACCTTTGGTATTAATAGTATTATCGTTTAACACTATATATATTTAACACTATTTAACACTAAAGTATACTGGAATATATGGGAAATTTAGGCGATAAAGGTTTTAAAGGAGTGGTACACTTCTTTCAATCCATATATATAAACATATACATATATACACCCACCTTCGCCATAGATGGCGGGCTGGTAGTCAGAAGGGGGCGGGATGTCTCGGAGCCCATCCCCCTCCCTGGGGGCTGGGGATGGGCAGGGCTATCCCAATAGCCCCGCCCATCCCCAGCCCCCAGGGAGGGGCCACAGGAGCCCCGGCCCAGTGGGGGTTCTGCAGGCGCATGATGACAAATGCTGGCGGGGGGGATGCAGATGCGTCCGATGATTGGCTGGGCGTGGAAGGGGGAGAGAGGCGGGGTCTCCGGGTGGGCGTGGCGACGCTTGTGTTGCGTTGAAGCGAGTCGGCGCGTCAAACAGGAAGTGAAGGACATAAAGCATATAAAATACTTATGAAATACATTCTTGTTATTGATAATCCACACTAATGCTTCTTAATGACCTGTCTCTCTTTACGGTGAATCTATGAAATAACTTATTAAACATAATAGTTAATAACCTTTTTGGGGGAGGGGGCCAGCGAAGGGCCGTCCAGGTTGGAGTCCCTCCAGCTGCTGCTGGGCAGCGCCGGTCTCATCCACTCTGCTGTTCATGTGTTGCGTTTAATGTGTGTATCTGTGTATTGTTCATGTGTCGTGTTTCATGTGCGTATCGGTGTTGTTTGTGTGTTGTGTATCGTGTATGTATCTGTGTGTTGTTCATGTGTTGTGTTTGTATCT
Organism: Muraenolepis orangiensis; assembly: GCA_027704905.1. NCBI lineage: Eukaryota > Metazoa > Chordata > Actinopteri > Gadiformes > Muraenolepididae > Muraenolepis > Muraenolepis orangiensis. The sequence goes on from CM050999.1 coordinate 27,675,976, forward strand.
GTGTGCGGTCGAGGAGGTGGTGGAGGTGGTGGTGGTGGTGGTGGTGGAGTTTGTGGTGGTGGTGGTGGTGGAGGTTCTGATGGTGGTCGTTATGGTGGTGATGGTGGTGGTGGTGATGGAGGGCAATGACGTTGGATGCCTGTCATCTCCAAGGATGATTTATTAAAGAGAGAAGTGGCAAGGAGCGAGGCGGGCGAGCTCTGATTAACCATTGGAGAGAGAGAGAGGACACAATCCACTCTATTATTCATCCTTACAGAGACAGAGAGAGAGAGAGAGAGAGAGAGAATTATTTTTACACACACACACACACACACACACACACACACACACACACACACACACACACACACACACACACACACACACACACACACACACACACACACACACACACACACACACACACACACACAAATTGGTGGCCCTCAGGTCCCCTGCTTGCCACAGGAGAAGGTGACATCATCATCCTCATGTCTCTAAGATCCACCATTGTCACCGTCTGGCAGAAATTACCCCATGATGATCCCAGACCCCATTTTCACTTCTGACCCCAAAGATCTTTATGTTATATAGTCTGTATATAGTCTGTTGTTGGGCTCAACCAATAGGCTAAGAGCTCTTATTGCCTCTACGTTAGATGGTTTATGATTGGTCCCAGAAGACCGTAGTCACGTCAGCGCACCTGTTCCCTATTCCCAATCAGGCTCCCTATTATTTAGACTCCGCTCCCCTGTCACTCGTTGCCAGAACGTTCCCGTTGTTCAACCCGAGACTCTCTGGCACTACTCCTCCGTGTTCCCCAGTGAAGTCGCGATCTCCTGTGGATTCCTGGTATTTCCTCGTTGGATTATTGTTCTTGTTTGTTCCTTTGTTGGATTTTTCTACTTGGATGTTTTTTTGTTCGTATTTTGGACTTCAGCCTTCTCCCCGCAGCACATTATACAACACCCCCTGTTTGGATTTCCATTTTGCACTCACGTAAGACGCTTTACACATTGTATTATTTTCTTCCAGAATTGACACACACATAGTTGATTGTTCACACCTCATATCAGTTCATTCCTTGGAGCTTTATCCCAATAAAGACGCCTACGGGTTCTAAACTCCTTTTTGCCTCCGACTCTGTCTGCACTACCCCGGAGTACCGCAAACAACAATCCGTGTGAGGCTTAACATTCACAGCTTAAACATAACTTGGTGAGATCCCATTCTTTGTATAATTGAAGAGTGTGTTTCGACCACCTCAAGCCGTCGCAAACATAAACCGACCACAAAACAGTAAAGGTAGTTCATCAGGTTTTTATTGACAGAAATCAAAAGATTACAACCCATATCTAAATGGGGCATGCAGGTCAGGTCCTGAGATGTAAGGGTGACATGTACACATGGAGCAATAAGGTTTGTGTGTAAAGCAGAACAACAGAAACCAATATGAGGATCCACTGATGTATCAACCTCAGTGCCCAAGACGGCACGCCAGTACAATGAAGATCAAGGAACACTTCTGGAGATTTAGCAGAAAGCCAGAGGGGAACCGCTGTAGACAGACTATTGGAAGGCATCCCTGGACAGCAGCAGAGAAAGATAGGATGAGGGAAGCCACAAGCCTTTAAAGGCCTCATATTATATATTTTAGTATACCACCAGGTGTAAGTGTGACCCCCACCATTAGAACCCCTTCCATTCAGTTAGAATTTGCGGACAGAGGCCAGGTGTGTAGCATCAGCAGGTGTAACCCTATCAGCCAATCAGAGGTTATGCATGCAAGAGCACGTGTTTAACATAAAGAGGGAGTCGTCATCTAAAATACAAACCAATAAGTAGTGCCACTATATAATTATTCAAATATTTGCAGTACAGCAAAAGGAATTTAACCCATCCTAGTATTAAGAGCAGCGGTCAGCTGTTTATACAGCGCCCGGGCAGCAGTTAGGGTCTCAAGGACACCTCGACAGTTTTTTTGTTAGGAGAAGCCGCGGATCCAACCAGCAACCTTCCGGTTGTGAGGCAACTGTTCTACCTCCTGAGCTATACTGCCGCCTGTTAACTGCCACTCACAACCACCTGCTCTTACAGGTGCAGTACGTTCAGACAACCAGCAGGTGGCCTTTAGGACCTACCCTCACAGGAGCAGGGCCATCACAAGTAGAAGCCTATACTATGCAGAAAAACAATCGGACATTTTACACAGAATGAGACACATTAAAGTACACCCACTTACAAAGCCAACCCACTATCTAAATCATGGTGAATTAAACTCTGGGTTGTGTATTCGATGGTGCTGTATAACTAGTCACTGTCCCTGAAAAGAAGAAGTGAAAAAGAGATAATGAGAAGTTGGGAACTTCAGTTTATGTTACACAGATTTATAAATGTCCTCCTCAAAGTCTCCCTTGGGTTGATGAAGTCCCACACATTGTTGAAGTTTATTTTTGGTCTAGAATTATAAAGAGATGCTTACTCATTGACAGCATTTTCATCCTGCTCTTCTATTGGTTCTCTTTGTGCTGCAGCAGCTGAGCGATTGGTCAGAGTTGAGACGTTGTCATACACAGGAACAGGAAGTGACTGAGAGGACAGAAGAGTACATTTAGTCATCCAAATCGGACAAATGGCGCAACTTGTCCAGGAGTTTCTCACAACGCTTGTATGAGGCAGTAATCTCTTAAAAATAGACCATAGCTTAATGATTTCTCTTTGAGCTCAGCTTTTGGCCATTATATCTGCATAGTCAGAAAAGTAACAGAGCCAGCTAAAGAACGACACGTTGTTGTTGCACATGTTGTTGTTTGGGGGCTTGGCCTCCAGGTAGCTCTACTGTTTAGGGGCGTGGCCTCCAGGTAGCTCCACTGTTTAGGGGCGTGGCCTCGGGGGTAGCTCTACTGTTTGGGGGCGTGGCCTTGGGGTAGCTCCACTGTGTGTCTTAGTAATGGCTGTGTTAGTGAAAAATGGGTTCCTGTCGCTCACCTCAACCACGATATCTGGCCTTCCTCCCGGGACATGTGCTTTTCTGGAAGCGCTCTTTCTACTGGTGAACAGAACATAAAGATAAAGAAGCAGCAGAATAAATTAATGTCAAACACAAGAGAGGGAAAGAGAGAGATAGAGAGAGAATAAGAATATCTCACCTCATCCAAAGGAAGAGCAGGAGGAGTATGGTGACCAGTAAGACAGCAACGGTTCTTACTAAATATGTTGATGATGATGATGACAATGATGATGTCTCTGGAAAGCAGTGATTCAACACTTCATGTGTCAAGTCAAGTCAAGTCAAGTTTATTGTCACTTCACAGTTTACACAAGTATAAGCAGTGATGTGAATATCTTATGTGCAATACCCGACGACAGACAGCAGTTATAAAATAAAATAAAAAATAGATAAAAATAGAATATAAATAGAATAAAGTTAAAAAATTAAAATTAAAATGCAATTTATAAAATGCTAAATATCGGCACAGAAAAGAGCAATATGTATATATAAATCAATGTAATAAAATATACATCGTTATATGCTATACGCCCTTGTTCAGCAGCCTGATGGCTGCTATCTCTTACCATATCTCTTACCACTTACCATTAGAAGGATACAAAAATATTAGAAGTAATGCAGTATTATGACCAAGAACTCCATATTTATAGGACAATGAAATGTAACACATCTCCAATTGATGAATACATATTATAAATGTGATACATGTTTAACCAGGGTGCTCACACAGCACCAAAGTTAATACAAGTGTCAACACTGGATTTCAGCCAGGATTTTGCTGAGGTTTCATTCAAGAGTTTGGTTGCTCCTTTAAACAGTGATCTCTCTTAAAGGAACAATTACCTGTCACATTAACGAACAACAAGGTGGAATTGTGACGTCCGATTGCATTATGAGCTTGGCAGTAATAATGTCCTCCAAGCTCAGGGGTGACATGAGTGATGGTGTAGTTCTGTCTTGATTCCGTCACTGAGTCTTCATGTTCCTTGAACCAGGTGTAGTCAGCTGCTGGGTTGGCATCACTGCTGCAGCTCAGAGTCACTGAGCTGCCCTCCTCTATGTCCCCAGAGGGACTCACCTCCACCCAGGGGGTCCTTGGACAGTCTAGAGGTCATTGGGAAAACATGATGTACTTTTATATGAATGACAATGTAAAGAACACGTTTGAGAAGTGAGAACCTCCACCCTGGGGGTCCTTGGAGAGTCTGTTATGAACACAAATGATCAATGTTCATCCTAAAGACATGAAACTGTACAGCACACACTACACTCAGAGTCAGAATAAGACAGAATACTTTCTCTGCTAATACAGATTACTCTCTCTAACACAATACTAATGTGGTTCATGGTTTTTCCAGGCATACAGAAATACATGAATACCAGCGGAACATTTAGCAAGACCGGATATATCAAAGATGTTTATATATTAGACATCAACGATTACGCGAAACGCTAGAGCTAGAGTGAATGTAGAGTACGATCCCAACGTGGAGGGAGCCTTGAGACAACAAGGTGGAGAACCGTCCTCCTAACAGGACAGAGCCTTGTCACTTAGGAATGACTACTACGTCCAAGGGACTGTGAATGATGGCTGAATGGATGTTTAATTGGTCTCTTAAGGTGGAACTGAAACAATATAGGTAGCAAAGGTCAATGTACGTATGTGTGTCCACTCGTAGTCACTAGTCAAGTCAAGTGAAGGCAATTTTTTTTGTATAGCCCTTAATCACAGTTACAGTCTACAAAGGGCTTACTATGTATCGTACTATGCATCGTACTATAGTACAATTTCTTCCTAAGTGGATCACATGCTTTAAAACCTATTCACTCTTTCACCACTAGGGTGCAGCCATGATGGATTTACACACAAACTGAGTCAACAGAGTGACTGCTGACAGGACACAGTCTGAGTCACCAGAGTGACTGCTGACAGGACACAGTCTGAGTCACCAGAGTGACTGCTGACAGAGGCATGGAATCATCAGAGAACATAGATCTTCACCCCAGGGTGCATTACACCATGTTGTGCGATTCTGTTTCTCTTCAATCGGAAATGTTTCCAGTATCGGTACCCTTAATTACTGGTAGCCTGAGGCATGAGAGAGCCAACACCGTTGGAGTCCATTCATACTAAATCTACATTCTTTACCCTAAAGGTCCATTACATCTAGTATATTTATATATATATATATATATGTCAGTATATTGTGGAGTTGACTTACACACTGGAAGAGAGGGAAGATGCTGGTATCCTTCAACAGCACACCAATAGCTTTCTTTAGAGTTAATCTCGCCCCTGTAGTACATTCCAGTATGTATATACTGGCTACTCCTGTACCAGAGGTAGTAGGGACTAGCATTTAGAGCACACATACTGTGACATTTAAGCTCTTTACGGGGAGGATTGGTCTGGGGATAAGGAATGGACACCTGGACCTGGAGATCTGGGTCAGAGAAAAAATGTAGTCAAAGATCATTCAGATTACACACAGATACATACAGACACATATACACATATATACACACACACACACACACACACACATACATACATACATACATACATACACACGCATGCACGCACACACACACACACAGATACATACAGACACATACACACATATCCACACACACAGACACATACATACATACATACATACATACATACATACATACATACATACATACATACATACATACATACATACATACATACATACATACATACATACACACACACACACGCATGCACACACACACACACACACACACACACACACACACACACACACACACGTTTTGCAATAGACGTGTTAATAATAAGTTAGTTACCGGTCACAGTTAATGTCACTCCAGGGCCACCAGTATATCTCCCATGCGGTTGGTTTGTTATGAACTTAAACTTGTACACAGCAGAGTCACTCTATGTCAGGTTTTTGATACTCAGGGTACACTCTTCCTTACAGCTCGGCCGGGTCCACCAACAGCTTGTCTCCACACAGCTGTATTCAACACGATCTGTATAGTCTTTATCTTGTTTCAGATCAACCGGCTGATTGCTGGGTCCTTTAGTAAACCACAGTCTTTTCTCCACTTTGGTCTCGATTTTCTTAATATATTGAGGGTATTCAAAGGAGCTTCTGATGTTAACCGTTGATCCTCTTAAAGCGCAGACATTACTAGGTGTGTAGGTGATTGTCCAGACATCTTTACCGTGTAGCGCTGTAAAAAACAAACACATCTCATTGAGAATAAACAACACACTTTCTCAGTCAAGACACAACAAGCCGTCAGCTGATGGAGTGGATAATCACAAGATACATAAAGAGGATGGAGGATGTTGGGTGCAGCTGGAAACTACAGATGCTGACCACTGAGCTGTGAGAGGATGCAACAAATGCAACATAATGTAACGCAATGTAAACTATTACATTGTATATAATTATATATTATAATTATATTATAATAAAACACAACTTTGACTATAGGAGGCTGTAGTAAGGTGTCGAGGTCCATTCTGTAGATGTCACATCTAGTTACAACACTGTTGTTTCACCCTCTCCTCAGCCTCAGTTGCTTGCATGTCATATTACAGATTGAACCAGTTCAACTAAATGTTCACAGTGTAAGTGTACCAACCTGGTACTGACAGAAGGAAAGCTAGAAGTCCTCTGGCTGCTGATCTAAGATTCATAGCTTGTTTCTCTCAGCGTGTTGTCCAGAGATCTCTTCAACAACACATGCAGGTCAAAACTAAAAATATAAAAAGGAGAAAAACATAATATTTTCATTGAGAAAACCATAATACATAAGTATATTAATATTATACTTTTTAATGAATCTCTATAACATCAGTTTGTTATTGAACATATGTTTGTATGTTACCCAATAAAAGTACAGTTAAGACTTACTGTAAGGAGGAAGCTGCTGTTATAGAAAGTGTCTATGATAACTGGTTAACCAAATGTACATGTTTACTTCCTCTTTATGCAGGCAATTATTGGATAAAAAAACCTGATAAGATGGTGGTGGTGTACAGCTACATTGATTGGTTGATGTCTTACTATAGGCTGTGTGTGTGTGTGTGTGTGTGTGTGTGTGTGTGTGTGTGTGTGTGTGTGTGTGTGTGTGTGTGTGTGTGTGTGTGTGTGTGTGTGTGTGTGTGTGTGTGTGTGTGTGTGTGTGTGTGTGTGTGTGTGTGTGTGTGTGTGTGTGTGTGTGTGTGTGTGTGTGTGTGTGTGTGTGTGTGCGTGCGTGCGTGCTGGAGAACCTCAGTGTAAAGCAAGTCGCACACCAGACGAGCCACAAAGCCTGACACTAAGGATTCCTGTTTAATACAATGGATTTAATATAACTTATAGAGTGAGCAATGAAATAGTAACGTATGGGCGTTCAATGAGGCCATCAGGCTGCTGAACAAGGTGTATAGCATATAACGATGTATATTTTATTACATTGATTTATATATACATATTGCTCTTTTTCTGTGCCGATATATTGCATTTTATAAATTGCATTTTTATTTTTATTTTTTAACTTATTTTATTGTATTCTGTTTTATTATATTTTTATCTATTTTTATCTTATTTTTATAACTGCTGTCTGTCGTCGGGTATTGCACATAAGATTTTCACTCACTGCTTTATACTTTTATACTTATACTATATGTCACTTCACTACTACTGTGAAGTGACAATAAACTTGACTTGACTTGACTCAAGATCAAACAGTGGAACCAGAGGAACATAACCCATTGAAGAGCAAGTAGTGGAACCAGAGGAACAAAACCCATTGAAGAGCAGGTAGTGGAACCAGGGGAACATAACCCATTGAAGAGCAAGTAGTGGAACCAGGGGAACATAACCCATTGAAGAGCAGGTAGTGGAACCAGAGGAACATAACCCATTGAAGAGCAAGTAGTGGAACCAGGGGAACATAACCCATTGAAGAGCAGGTAGTGGAACCAGGGGAACATAACCCATTGAAGAGCAAGTAGTGGAACCAGAGGAACATAACCCATTGAAGAGCAAGTAGTGGAACCAGAGGAACATAACCCATTGAAGAGCAAGAAGTGGAACCAGGGGAACATAACCCATTGAAGAGCAAGTAGTGGAACCAGAGGAACAAAACCCATTGAAGAGCAGGTAGTGGAACCAGGGGAACATAACCCATTGAAGAGCAAGTAGTGGAACCAGGGGAACATAACCCATTGAAGAGCAGGTAGTGGAACCAGAGGAACATAACCCATTGAAGAGCAAGTAGTGGAACCAGGGGAACATAACCCATTGAAGAGCAGGTAGTGGAACCAGGGGAACATAACCCATTGAAGAGCAAGTTGTGGAACCAGAGGAACATAACCCATTGAAGAGCAAGTAGTGGAACCAGAGGAACATAACCCATTGAAGAGCAAGAAGTGGAACCAGGGGAACATAACCCATTGAAGAGCAAGTAGTGGAACCAGAGGAACATAACCCATTGAAGAGCAAGTAGTGGAACCAGAGGAACATAACCCATTGAAGAGCAAGTAGTGGAACCAGAGGAACATAACCCATTGAAGAGCAAGTAGTGGAATCAGAGGAACATAACCCATTGAAGAGTAAGTAGTGGAACCAGAGGAACATAACCCATTGAAGAGCAAGAAGTGGAACCAGGGGAACATAACCCATTGAAGAGCAAGTAGGGGAACCAGAGGAACATAACCCATTGAAGAGCAAGTAGTGGAACCAGAGGAACATAACCCATTGAAGAGCAAGTAGTGGAACCAGAGGAACATAACCCATTGAAGAGCAAGAAGTGGAACCAGGGGAACATAACCCATTGAAGAGCAAGTAGGGGAACCAGAGGAACATAACCCATTTAAGATTGAATAGTGTAACCAGAGGAACCAATTCATGGATATGTTTATCAAAACCCCTTGAGAAATAGAAGTCATTGTTGAACATACATCATAACTGGAGTCTGATACCTGATTTCCAGCCCTCATTATTAGTATTTAGAGCTCTTTGGCATATTTACCCGAGTTTAAACATTGAAATACATGCCAAAACCCCGCTCTGAGCAAGCTGGCCAGAACATATCTGTGTACCCCTGGAACCAGCTCACAAGCAGTGTTTTAATACGTTATATATATATATCTATATATATATTTGGATGTGTTTGTTCCTCATAATGTGTGTATTTACACATCGTTATATATAAGGACATCCCTCTGTGTTCCGTGTCTGCAATTGGATGTGGTCTCTGCTTGTAAGCCTCTAACACAGAAAACAAGCTCTCCTCTTATTAAAACCAGCACATAGATATAGAATATTGATATAGAATTGAGATTTTCCACAGATGAATAAGGCTGGAGTTACATCTAATTAACATAGTTTGCAGTGATTACACATTCTACAGAAATTATTGGATTTTTTTTTACATGGAACAATCACAGTGGTTGAAAAGTGTCCTGTGGATAAAAATAAATAAATAAATAAATATATATATATACACAATATATATATTAGTTTGATTACGCATCAAAATGCATAAATGCGGTTATCTACCGCCCCCTAGTTGTAAAAGTTGTTATCTTCATTAATGACATACATTGTGATTGTATTCGTAATGTTTATTATTAAACATTTACTAAAATACATTAACCCTCAATAGAGAAAAAAACAGGATACTGAGGATTTCTGTCCTTGTAAAAAAAACTAACCTCTTTGGCCCTCACATGATTCAGATTGTAACACATAAACACGTCATAAACTGAGGAAAAGAGAGGGCTTGGATCACTGCTGTACATTTATATCACTTTCACCAAGAGTGACAACACAGTGAAAAGAGTCGAGAATTGTTAACAACTTAATGGAAATCCATTGTAAATGTTACCTGGTGGGGAGCATTCAGAACTAAATATAAATGGATTGAGTTGTCCATCCATCCATCCATCCATCTTCTCCCGCTTATCCGTAATCGGGTCGCGGAGGTAGCAGCTTCAGCAGGGGACTCCAAACTTCCCTCTCCCTGGCAACATCGACTAGCTCTGACTGGGGGATCCCGAGGCGTTCCCAGGCCAGTGTGGAGATGTAATCACCCCACCTGTACCTCGGTCTGCCCCGTGGTCGCTTCCCAGTTGGATGTGCCTGGAAAACCTCCCTCGGGAGGCGACCAGGAAGCATCCTTACTAGATGCCCGAACCACCTCAACTGGCTCCTTTCTACGCGAAGGAGCAGCGGCTCTACTCCGAGCCTCTCACGAGTGACTGAGCTTCTCACCCTATCCCTCAGGGAGATACCAGCCACCCTCCTGAGGAAACTCATTTCGGCCGCTTGTATTCGCGATCTCGTCCTTTCGGTCATTACCCATTGCTCATGGCCATAGGTGAGGGTAGGAACGAAGACTGATCGGTAGATTGAGAGCTTTGCCTTCTGGCTCAGCTCTCTTTTGGTTACAACGGTGCGCCAAAGTGCACCCAATACCGCTCCCGCTGCACCTATTCTCCTGTCAATCTCACGCTCCATCCTCCCCTCACTCGAGAACAAGACCCCGAGATACTTGAACTCCTTCACTTGGGATAAGGACTCCCTCCCTACTTGGAGTAGACAATCCACCGGTTTCCTGCTAAGAACCATGGCCTCAGATTTGGAGGTGCTGATCCTCATCCCAGCCGCTTCACATTCTGCTGCAAACCGATCCAGTGAGTGCTGAAGGTCACATACTGATGACGCAAACAGGACCACATCATCTGCAAACAGCAGCGATTCAATCCTGAGCCCACCATACTGAAACCCCTCCCCTCCATGACTACGCCTTGAAATCCTGTCCATGAAAATCACAAACAGGATGGGTGACAAAGCGCAGCCCTGGCGGAGGCCAACACCCACTGAGAACAGGCCTGACTTGTACGAGAATCCGGACACAGCTCTTGCTTTGGGAGTAGAGAGATTGGATGGCCCTCAACAGTGCCCCCCGCACCCCATACTCCCGCAGCACCCCCCACAGTATTTCCCGAGGGACCCGATCATATGCCTTCTCCAAATCTCCAAAACACATGTAGACCGGATGGGCATACTCCCAAGCCCCCTCCAGGATCCTTGCAAGAGTGAAAAGCTGGTCCGTTGTTCCACGACCAGGGCGGATTCCGCATTGTTCCTCTTCAATCTGAGGTTCGACTATCGGCCGAACCCTCCTTTCCAGCACCTTGGAGTAGACTTTCCCAGGGAGGCTGAGTAATGTGATACCCCTGTAATTGGCACACACCCTCTGGTCACCCTTTTTGAGCAGGGGTACCACCACCCCCGTTTGCCACTCCTCAGGCACTGTCCCAGACTTCCACTCAATGTTGAAAAGACGTGTCATCCATGACAGCCCCTCAACACCCAGAGCCTTTAGCATTTCTGGACGGATCTCATCAACCCCTGGGGCTTTTTCACTGCGGAGATGTTTGACTACCGCAGTGACTTTCTCCAGGGAGATTGATGTTTGCCGTCCTTCATCCTCCAGCTCTGTCTCTACCATTGAGGGTGTAGTTGGGTTAAGAAGTTCCTCAAAGTGTTCTTTCCACCGCCCGATCACCTCCTCAGTTGAGGTCAGCAATGTCCCACCCTTACTGTACACAGCTTGGATGGACCCACGCTTCCCCCTCCTGAGGCGCCGGATTGTTTGCCAGAAACGCTTTGGTGCCGACTGAAAGTCCTTCTCCATGGCTTCTCCGAATTCCTCCCACACCCGCTGCTTTGCCTCCGCTACAGCCGAGGCTGCCGTCCTCTTGGCCTGTCGATACCTCGCAACTGAGTCCGGAGTCTCACAGGCTAACATAGCCCGGAAGGCCTCCTTCTTCAGCCGGACGGCTTCCCTGACCACCTGTGTCCACCACGAAGTCCGAGGGTTGCCGCCCCTTGAGGCACCAATGACCTTGAGGCCACAACTCTCAACCGCAGCTTCGGCATTAGAAGCTTTGAACAATGACCACTCTTGCTCAATGCCCCCAGCCTCCACAGAGATGCCCGAAAAATTCCGCCGGAGGTGTGAGTTGAAGGTCTCCCGGACAGGGGCATCCACCAGACGTTCCCAGTTCACCCGCACTACACGTTTGTGCTTACCAGGTCTGTCCAGAGGCTTCCCCCGCCATCTTACCCAACTCACCACCAGATGGTGATCGGTTGACAGCTCTGCCCCTCTCTTCACCCGAGTGTCCAAAACATGCGGCCTCAGGCCAGATGATACGATAACAAAATCGATCATTGACCTTCGGAGTTGTCATGGTTTACAAATAAGGATCCGATATGGCCGCTAGGTGAATAATGTATCAGTGCCCTGCTATATAAAATATAAATATAAACTACACAATATTTAGTGAATTAACATGCGTAGGCTACCATGTCCTGCCCTAATATATAGCCTAATACGTTTGACTGGATACGTCACGCTTCAACATTAAAATCACTGTGTAGGCCGCTGTGTACCTTGCTCGCTCTGGACAGGAAAAAGCAGGTTCAAAACTCAGCCGTGACCAGCCGAGCTCCACTGTGGGCCTCTGAGATTTGGGCCGTGTATTCGATTATTATTTTGGGGTATTTCATGCCTCCCTAAATTGAAGCAACACCCTTCCATCACAGGCGTACCACGACGGGTCCGAAACAGATCCAGCCTGTCTGGTGGGGGGAAAATATCTCCAATCCAAACAACAACAACTGACACGTTCAGGTTTCTTACAGTTCCCACGGACACCTGGTGAGGATTCAAACTTTAGTTTTAAACACTTTTTTTCCACCTCCATTTGCTTTCAACGAAACGCCAAACTCTTCTTGTACTTTTCACAGTTGTAGCGATTTTGATCTAGTTGCATATCAGTTGAAGTCCCTTCCAGCTCGTCCTCGTGTCCTCCTGTCTACTGGTAAAGGCCAGGCCTCCCCGGCTCCCCCTGGTGGTGGGACATGGTGTAGACGAGACAACCTCGTCCTCTGATCCACCAGCCAATCAACACAGAGACTTGGGACGGACCTTCGGGAACAGCTGCAGGAACCGACAGACAAAACATTCCTCTATGAATTTAAGGGGTTAGACCAGGAAAGTTCTTCAGCACATTGTATCTCAGCTGCACGGTGCTCAAAAACAAACTAACCAACAACTAAAAGGGAGAAAATATAGCTCTCATAGCCCGAAACCTGACCATATCATTATTTTATTCTATAACCCAAAGCCCACAATTTTCACCTCATATTTGTAGCAACTACAATCTTGTTCAGCACCAATGTAGTCTCGCATTGAATAGGACCGTATCTCCATTTATCCCTTCCACCCATCCATACGCATACACAGAAACACCCAAATATCATCCAGAATAAATAAAAAAATACAAATAATCCTAAAATCAAAGCGATTAATCAAATCCCCTGGTAAACCAAAGTAGTTGTTTGGCTCAACGCCCTCGCGGCCGCAGAGCGAGGCCCACCACCAGTCTACACCGTCGGGCCTCTGCAGGACGGTCACCATGTCCCCTCCGGAAGCTCAGCTCGTCGGCCGCCTGCGCAGGTAGTTCCACAGGGCGTAGATCACCCCGCTGTTATCGGCACCCATTGCCTCTTCCACACCTGGGGGGGGGGGGGGGGGTCAGGGGTGAGCTAATGCTTCTTCTGCTTCAGGGTGAAGGCTCGTTCTGTCTCTCTCTCTTTCTCTCAGTTCAGAGGCATGAAGAGGAATAGTGTGGGTGCTCTGGATGATGATTTGCATTGTTATTTTTAGGGGCAAGCGTTTCAATGTGTATGTGAGTGCGCATGTGTGTGTGTGTGTGTGTGTGTGTGTATTGTGTACATATGTGTGTGCAAGTATGTGTCCTCCTTCTCCTCCTCCTCCTCCTCCTCTTACTCCTGCTCCTTCTCCTCCTCACCTCTCAGGAAGCTCTCACACTCCTCGTAACCCGGGGTGTCGGGGTCACACTTCTGTGCGGCACTGGTCCCATCACTCTCAGTGACGGCCATGACGGCGGCCCCGTTGCGGACCAGGAACTCACACAGGGGCCGGTCGTTACAGGAGGCCGAGCAGTGCAGTGGGGTCCTGGGGGGGATGGAGACCCGGGGTTACAGCCTGACTGGCAGGGGGGCGACTGTTGCTATAGTGACAGTTTTGGTGCTGTGGGCATGCAGTTGCTAGTGTGGTGACAGTGTTGTTGTTAGCGTGGTGACAGTGTTGTTGCTAGTGTGGTGACAGTGTTGTTGTTAGCGTGGTGACAGTGTTGTTGCTAGTGTGGTGACAGTGTTGTTGCTAGTGTGGTGACAGTGTTGTTGCTAGTGTGGTGACAGTGTTGTTGCTAGTGTGGTGACAGTGTTGTTGCTAGTGTGGTGACAGTGTTGTTGTTAGTGTGGTGACAGTGTTGTTGCTAGTGTGGTGAGATGTTGTTAGTGTGGTGACAGTGTTGTCACTATAGCGACAGCATTGCCAGGATGCAGGACAGGTTATTTACCAGCCATGGCTGTCCGGGGCGCTGACGTTGGCTTCGATACAAACCAGAGAGTCCACAACGTTGTAGTGACCTCCACAGAGGGCGTTGTGGAGCACCGTGATGCCCTCGTTGTTGGGCTGGCTTGGATCAGTCATCTAGAGAGGAGAAGGTCTTTGATGTCTCTTCATAAACACTGATAGTGATATGATGTTCATTGGTCTTATGGACATCTATTCTGTTCTATTCATCTAATCATTTAGCAGGGGCTTTTATTCAGATTCCATAACGTTAAGGAGCTGGTAGGGGTTAGGGGTCATAAAGGAGCAGGTAGGGGTTGGAGGTTATTGAGGAGCAGGTATGGGTTAGGGGTCATTAGAGGAGCAGGTAGGGTTTAGCATCTTAGCTCAGGCTGTGAACATGGGGGATCACACACACACACACACACACACACACACACACACACACACACACACACACACATAAACGGCAGGCCCCGACGACATCCCGGGCCGTGTCCTCAGAGCATGCGCAGACCAGTTGGTAGGTGTCTTTACAGACATCTTCAACCTCTCCTTGTCCCAGGCTGTTGTTCCTGCGGTCTTCAAGATGTCCACCATCGGGCCTGTCCCTAAACAACCCAAGGTAACATGCCTGAATGACTATAGACCTGTAGCCCTCACCTCGATTGTCAGCAAATGCTTCAAGAGGTTGGTCAAGGACTTTATTTGCCCCGTGTTACCTGCCACGCTGGACCCATGGCAATTTGCATATCGTCAAAACAGATCCACGGACGACGCAATTGCCATGGCCCTCCACACTGCCCTTTCCCACCTGGAGGGAAAGCACTGTTATGTGCGAATGCTGTTTGTGGACTACAGCTCAGCGTTCAACACGATAGTTCCTGCCAAGCTTGACACCAAGCTTAGAGGTCTAGGCGTACCCCCATCCACGTGCAGCTGGATATTGGACTTCCTGTCGGACCGCCGCCAGGTGGTGAGGATGGGCAGCACCACCTCAGAGCCACTGACCCTCAACACGGGAGCCCCCCAGGGATGCGTGCTGAGCCCTCTCCTCTACTCCCTCTACACCCACGACTGCATGGCTATGCACAGCTCCAACATCATCATCAAGTTTGCTGACGACACGCAAGTGATAGGCCTGATCGCCGACAACGAGACAGCCTACAGGGAGGACAGCCTCACCCTCAACGTCAAGAAGACCAAGGAGCTGATCGTGGACTTCAGGAAGCAGAGGGGAGAGCATAGCCCTATCTCCATCGATGGTGTTGCAGTAGAGAGAGTCAGCAGCTTCATGTTCCTCGGCGTGCACATCTCCAAGGACCTCACATGGTCCACGCACACCACACACGTGGTGAAAAGGGCCCAACAACGCCTGTATTTCCTTAGGCGTCTGAAGAAATTCTGCATGGGCCCCCGCATCCTGAGAACATTCTATAACGGCACCATCGAGAGTGTTCTTACAGGGTGTATCACCGCCTGGTGCGAGAACTGCACCGCACTCGAGTGCAGAGCGCTTCAAAGGGTGGTGCGGACGGCCCAGTATATCATTGGAGGTGAGCTCCCCTCCCTCCTGGATATATGCAACCAGCGGTGCGTGGCTAAGGCCAAACGCATTATAAAAGACATTGCCCACCCCAGCCACGAACTGTACTCACTTTTACCATCAGGCAGGCAATACCGCAGTATCAAGTGCCGTACAAATAGACTCCGAGATAGCTTCCACAGTCAGGCCATCAGGCTGCTGAACAAGGGCGTATAGCATATAACAATGTATATTTTATTACATTGATTTATATATACATATTGCTCCTTTTCTGTGACAATATTTTGCATTTTTTTAATTGCATTTTTATTTTAATTTTTTAACTTTATTCTATTTTTATTCTATTTTTATCTATTTTTATCTTATTTTTGTAACTGCTGTCTGTCGTCGGGTATTGCACATACGATTTTCACACCACTGCTTTATACTTATGTAAACTGTGACAATAAACTTGACTTAACTTGACCTTGGATGTCTCTGGATGACATCAGTGCTGGGGGCCGGTAGGGCAGGGAAGAGGAGAGATGGAGACGAGATGAGAGGAGAGGAGGAGAGAGGAGGAGAAAGGAGAGATGAGGAGTTGAGGGGAGAGGAGACCAGAGGAGAGAGGAGGAGAGGAGAGGAGGAAAGAGGAAGAGAGAGGAGAGGAGGACAGATAAAGAGAGGAGACGGGAGAAGGCGAAAGGAAGGAGAGGATAGGAGGAGAGGAGAGGAGGAGAGAGTAGGAGAGGGGAGGAGAGGAGAGGAGAAGAGGAGAGGAGGAGAGAGTAGGAGAGGGGAGGAGAAGAGAGGAAGATGACTGAGAGATGAGGAGTAAAAGTGTAAGAGAGAGAGGAGAGTGGGGAGAGAGAGTGAGGGAGAGAGGTGGTGAAGACTTGGTTTTCAGGGTATTAAGGACAAGAAAAAAAAGGGTGTGTCTGTCTGTGTGAGCGAACGAGCGAGAGAGAGAGAGAGAGATAGAGAGAGAGAGAGAGAGAGATTGAGAGTTCAGGGTGTGTGGACAGGCCTGTCATCTCTAAGGATGATTTATTAAAGAGAGAAGTGTTAAGGAGCGAGGCGGGCGAGCTCTGATTAACCATTGGAGAGAGAGAGGACACAATCCACTCTATTATTCATCCTTACAGAGAGAGAGAGAGAGAGAGAGAGAGAGAGAGAGAGAGAGAGAGAGAGAGAGAGAGAGAGAGAGAGAGAGAGAGAGAGAGAGAGAGAGAGAGAGAGAGAGAGAGAGAGAGAGAGAGAGAGAGAGAGAGAGAGAGAGAGAGAGAGAGAGAGAGAGAGAGAGAGAGAGAGAGAGAGAGAGAGAGAGAGAGAGAGAGAGAATTTTTTTGGTTTTGTATTTGGTGTGTGTGAGTACACACACACACACACACACACACACATTTTTGGCCCTCAGGTCCCCTGCTTGCCACAGGAGGAAGGTGACATCATCATCATCATGTCTCTAAGTTCCACCATTGTCACCGTCCGACATAAATGACATCACAGCCCTCACATCGTCTCCCCGGCGGTTCAACAACTGTTGAGGGTCTATGATCCCTGACCCCATTTTCACTTCTGACCCCAAAGATATTTATGTTATATAGTCTGTTGTTGGGCTCAACCAATAGGCTAAGAGCTCTTATTGGCTCTACAGTATATGGTCTATGGTTGGGCTTCACTAATAGGCTAAGAGCTCTTATTGGCTCTACAGTATATGGTCTATGGTTGGGCTTCACCAATAGGCTAAGAGCTCTTATTGGCTCTACAGTATATGGTCTATGGTTTGGCTTCACCAATAGGCTAAAAGCTCTTATTGGCTCTACAGTATATGGTCTTTGGTTGGCTTCACTAATAGGCTAAGAGCTCTTATTGGCTCTACGGTATATGGTCTATGGTTAGAGGACTCTCCTCTCCAGCCACGCTCCTCTGCCTCCCCCTCTCTGCCACCTGAGGTTACTACACCCAGAACAGTCCGTCCCAGAAGACCGTAGTCACGTCAGCGCACCTGTTCCCTATTCCCAATCAGGCTCCCTATTATTTTGACTCCGCTCCCCTGTCACTTGTTGCCAGAACTTTCCAGTTGTTCTACCCGAGTTGTTCCCGAGTTGTTCTTCCGCAAACAACAATCCGGCTTAACATTCACAGCTTAAACATAACTTGGTGAGATCCCATTCTTTGTATAATTGAAGAGTGTGTTACGACTACCTCAAGCCGTCGCAACCATAAACCGACCACAAAACAGGTAGTAGTTCATCAGGTTTTTATTGACAGAAATCAAGATTACAACCCATATCTAAATGGGGCATGCAGGTCAGGTTGTGAGATGTAAGGGTGACATGTACACATGGAGCAATAAGGTTTGTGTGTAAAGCAGAACAACAGAAACCAATATGAGGATCCACTGATGTATCAACCTCAGTGGCCAAGACGGCACGCCAGTACAATGAAGATCAAGGAACACTTCTGGAGATTTAGCAGAAAGCCAAAGGGGAACCGCTGTAGACAGGCTATTGGAAGGCATCCCTGGACGGCAGCAGAGAAAGCCAGGATGAGGGGAAACCACAAGCCTTTAAAGGTCTCATATATTATATATTTGAGTATACCACCAGGTGTAAGTGTGACCCCCACCATTAGAAAATTGATCCAGGGTCCCCTTCCATTCAGTTAGAATTTGCGGACAGAGGCCAGGTGTGTAGCATCAGCAGGTGTAACCCTATCAGCCAATCAGATGTTATGTATGCAATAAAACGTGTTTAACATATAGAGGGTGTCGTCATCTAAAATACAAACCAATAGGTAGTGCCATTAATTAATTATTCAAACATGTACAGCAAAAGGAATTTCTCTGCATTTAACCCGTCCAAGTATTAGGAGCAGCGGTCAGCTATTTATACAGCACCCGGGGAGCAGTTAGGGTGTCTTGCTCAAGGACACCAAGGACACTTGCTCAAGGACACTTTTTGCGAGGAGAAGCCAGGGATCCAACCAGCAACCTTCCGGTAGTGAGACGACGGCTCTACCTCCTGAGCTATACTGCCGCCTGTTAACTGCCACTCACAACCACTTGCTCTTACAGGTGCAGTACGTTCAGACAACCAGCAGGGGGTGCCTTTAGGCCCTCACAGGTGCAGGGCCATCACAAGTAGAAGCCTATACGACATCCAGAAAAACAATTGGACGTTTTACACTGAATGAATGAGACACATTAATGTACAGCCACTTACACAGCCCACCCACTATTTAAATCCTACTCATTTAAACTCTGAGTTGTGTATTCGATGGTGCTGTATAACTGGTCACTGTCTCTGAAAAGAAGATAGATGATAGATAGATAGGTGAAAAAGAGATAATGAGAAGTTAGGAACTTCAGTTTATGTTACACAGATTTAGAAATGTCCTCCTCAAAGTCTCCCTTGGGTTGATGAATTCCCACACATTGGAAGTTTATTTTCTGTCTAGAATTATAAAGAGATGCTTACTCAGGGACAGCGTTGAGTCTTTTAATGTTGACCAAAGAGTAAAGGACCTGCTCTTTCTGATCTGATTGGACCTGGTTCTCTGAGCAGGAAGTGTAGATGGTGGCATAGTGAAGATCATCCTGCTCTTCTATTGGTTCTCTTTGTGCTGCAGCAGCTGAGCGATTGGTCAGAGTTGAGACGTTGCCATACACAGGAACAGGAAGTGACTGAGAGGACAGAAGAGTACATTTAGTCATAAAATCGGACAAATGGCACAACTTGTCCAGGAGTTTCTCACAACGCTTGTATGAGGCAGTAATCTCCACAAAATAGAACATAGCTTGATGATTTCTCTTTGAGCTCAGCTCTTGGCCATTATATCTGCATCGTAACAGAGCCAGCTAAAGAACGACACGTTGTTGTGGCACATGTTGTTTGGGGGTGTGTCCTCCGTAGCTTCACTGTTTGGGGGCGTGGCCTCGGGGGGAGCTCTACTGTTTAGGGGCGTGGCCTTGGGGTAGCTCCACTGTGTGTCTTAGTAACGGCTGTGTTAGTGAAAAATGGGTTCCTGTCGCTCACCTCCACCACGGTATCTGGCCTTCCTCCCGGGACATGTGCTTTTCTGGAAGCGTTCTTTCTTCTAGTGAACAGAACATTAAGATAAATAAGCAGTAGAAGAAATGAATGTCAAACACAGAGAGAGAGAGAGAGAGAGAGAGAGGAGAGAGAGAGAGAGAGAGAGAGAGAGAGAGAGAGAATAAGAATGTCTCACCTCATCCAAAGGAAGAGCAGGGGGAGTATGGTGACCAGTAAGACAGCAACGGTTCCTACTAAATATGTCGATGATGTTTCTGGAAAGCAGTGATTCAACACTTGATTCATGTGCACTTACCATTAGATGGATATAAAAATATCAGGACCAGAAGTAATGCAGTATTATGACCAAGAACTCCATATTTATAGGACAATGAAATGTAATGCATTCAATTGATGAATACATATTATAAATGTGATACATGTTTAACCAGGTGCTCACACAGCACCAAAGTTAATACAAGTGTCAACACTGGATTTCAACCAGGATTTTGCTGAGGTTTCATTCAAGAGTTTGGTTGCTCCTTTAAACAGTGATTTCTCTTAAAGAAACAATTACCTGTCACATTAACGAACAACAAGGTGGAATTGTGACGTCCGATTGCATTATGAGCTTGGCAGTAATAATGTCCTCCAAGCTCAGGGGTGACATTAGTGATGGTGTAGTTCTGTCCTGATTGCGTCACTGAGTCTTCATGTTCCTTGAACCAGGTGTAGTCAGCTGCTGGGTTGGCATCACTGCTGCAGTTCAGAGTCACTGAGCTGCCCTCCTCTATGTCCCCAGAGGGACTCACCTCCACCCAGGGGGTCCTTGGAGAGTCTGTTATGAACACAAATGATCAATGTTGCTCCTAAAGACATGAAACTGTACAGCACACACTACACTCAGAGTCAGAATAAGACAGAATACTGTCTCTACTAATACAGATTACTCTCTCTAACACAATACTAATGTGGTTCATGGTTTTTCCAGGCATACAGAAATACATGAATACCAGCGGAACATTTAGCAAGACCGGATATATCAAAGATGTTTATATATTAGACATCAACGATTACGCGAAACGCTAGAGCTAGAGTGAATGTAGAGTACGATCCCAACGTGGAGGGAGCCTTGAGACAACAAGGTGGAGAACCGTCCTCCTAACAGGACAGAGCCTTGTCACTTAGGAATGACTACTACGTCCAAGGGACTGTGAATGATGGCTGAATGGATGTTTAATTGGTCTCTTAAGGTGGAACTGAAACAAAATAGGTAGCAAAGGTCAATGTACGTATGTGGTCCACTCGTAGTCACTAGTCAAGTCAAGTGAAGGCAATTTTTTTTGTATAGCCCTTAATCACAGTTACAGTCTACAAAGGGCTTACTATGTATCGTACTATGCATCGTACTATAGTACAATTTCTTCCTAAGTGGATCACATGCTTTAAAACCTTTTCACTCTTTCACCACTAGGGTGCAGCCATGATGGATTTACACACAAACTGAGTCACCAGAGTGACTGCTGACAGGACACAGTCTGAGTCACCAGAGTGACTGCTGACAGGACACAGTCTGAGTCACCAGAGTGACTGCTGACAGGACACAGTCTGAGTCACCAGAGTGACTGCTGACAGGACACAGTCTGAGTCACCAGAGTGACTGCTGACAGAGGCATGGAATCATCAGAGAACAAAGATCTTCACCCCAGGGTGCATTACACCAAGTTGTGCGCTTCTGTTTCTCTTCAATCTGAAACGGTTAAGGTACCAGTACCCTTAATTACGGGTAGCCTGAGGCCAACGCTGTTTGAGTCCATTCATACTAAATCTACATTCTTTACCCTAAAGGTCCATTACATCTGGCATTATGTCAGTATATTGTGGAGTTGACTTACACACTGGAAGAGAGGGAAGATCTTCGTATCCTTGAACAGCACACCAATAGCTTTCTTTAGAGTTAATGTCGCCACTGTAGTACATTCCAGTTTGTATATACTGTCTACTCCTGTACCAGAGGTAGACAGGCCTAGCAGTTACAGAACACATACTGTGACATTTAAGCTCTTGATGGGACGGATTGGTCTGGGGATAAGGAATGGACACCTGGACCTGGAGATCTGGGTCAGAGAACAAATTAAGTCAAAGATCATTCAGATTACATACAGACACATACACACATACACACACACACACACACACACACACACACACACACACACATACACACACACATACATACATTCACACACACACACACACACACACACACACACACACACACACACACACCACACGCACACCACATGCACACACACCACACACACACGTTTTGCAATAGACGTGTTAATAATAAGTTTGTTACCGGTCACAGTTAATGTCACTCCAGGGCTACCAGTATATCTCCCATGCGGTTGGTTTGTTATGAACCTAAACTTGTACACAGCAGAGTCACTCTGTGTCAGGTTTTTGATACTCAGGGTACACTCTTCCTTACAGCTCGGCCGGGTCCACCAACAGCCTTTCTCCACACAGCTGTATTCAACACGATCTGTATAGTCTTTATCTTGTTTCAGATCAACCGGCTGATTGCTGGGTCCTTTAGTAAACCACAGTCTTTTCTCCACTTTGGTCTCGATTTTCTTAATATATTTATGGTATTTAAAGGAGCTTCTGATGTTAACCGTTGATCCTCTTAAAGCACAGACATTACTAGGTGTGTAGGTGACTGTCCAGACATCATTACCGTGTAGCGCTGTAAAAAACAAACACATCTCATTGAGAATAAACAACACACTTTCTCAGTCAAGACACAACAAGCAGTCAGCTGATGGAGTGGATGATCACAAGATACATAAAGAGGATGGAGGATGTTGGGTGGAGCTGGAAACTACAGATGCTGACCACTTAGCTGTGAGAGGAATGAGTGATAGAGATAGTGAAAGAGAGAGAGAGATAGTGATAGTGATAGAGACAGTTATATAGCTAGTGATATAGAGAGATAGTAATATAGCTAGTGATATAGATTATGATAGTGATAGAGATAGTGACAGAGGTAGAAATAGAGATAAGAGAGAGTGATGCAGCTAGTGATAGAGATAGTGATTGACATAGTGATAAAGATAGTAAGTGATACAGATAGTGATAGAGATATCGATAGTGATATACTTTAAATAGGAATTAAATCAACCCATCAATGTTGTATAGATTTAACAGAAGTTACATAGCAACCAGGAAATGGCCAACACATCTAATTTGTCATCTCAAATGCAACATAATGTAACGCAATGTAAACTATTACATTGTATATAATTCTATATTATAATTATATTATAATAAAACACAACTTTGACTATAAGAGGCTGTAGTAAGGTGTCGAGGTCCATTCTGTAGATGTCACATCTAGTTACAACACCGTTGTTTCACCCTCTCCTCAGCCTCAGTTGCTTGCATGTCATGTTACAGATTGAACCAGTTCAACTAAATGTTCACAGTGTAAGTGTACCAACCTGGTACTGATAGAAGGAAAGCTAGAAGTCCTCTGGCTGCTGATCTAAGATTCATAGCTTGTTTCTCTCAGTGTGTTGTTCAGAGATCTCTTCGACAAAACATTCAGGTCAAAATTAAAAATAGAAAAATGAGAAAAACATAATATTTTCACTGAGAAAACCATAATACATAAGCATATTATTATTATTAGACTTTTTAATGAATCTCTATAACATCATTTGGTTATTGAACATATATTTGTATGTTATCCAATACAATTAAAGTTAAGACTTACTGTAAGGAGGACGCTGCTGTTGCAGAACGTGTCTGTGGTCACTGGGTAACCAAATGTACATGTTTACTTCCTGTTTTACTTCCTCCCTCACAGTCAAATAAAGATTGAATTGAAGTTTGATTGAAGATTTGCAACAAGTACAATGGAATAAGTTGTAAAGACAGTCTACTAGGTATAAAAACAGCTATACAATAACTTATAAAGTATGTATGAGATATGTGCAGAATTAAAGGTATATCAATATACAGGTAAGTAAACACATCTATGTGAATTGAATGAAGCTATTTACATTCATTCATATTTACAACATTCCGAGTCTTTTCAGGTTCAGTAGGTTCAGAAATATAAAAGTGGACTGACTCTGACTCTGACTCTGATTATATTAGGCATCATACTTCATAACTGTTATCAACATCTTCTTTCAGGATCTCATCCAAGATGAACGCCTTTATTGTAACCTATTTATGTGTGTGTGTGTGTGTGTGTGCGTGCGTGCGTGTGTGTGCTGGAGAGCCTCAGCGTGAAGCAGGTCGCACACCAGACGAGCCACAAAGCGTGACACTAAGGATTCTTGTTTAATACAATGGATTTAATATAACTTATAGAGTGAGTGCTCTCATTGGCAATGAAATACAAACGTATGGGTATTCAAGATCAAGTATTGGAACCAGAGGAACATAACCCATTGAAGAGCAAGTTGTGGAACCAGAGGAACAAAACCAATTGAAGAGCAAGAAGTAGAACAAGCGGAACATAATGTTGTGCCCCCACGCTCTAATCGATCCCAGGTGTTGCCCATCATAATCGGGCCTGCTGAGGCTATTGAACACTCTACCCCTCTTAAGGCTGCCGAAGACCGACTTCGGGAGCTTGGTTATTGAGAACTTTATGGCTCCCTCCTATGCGTGAACCTGTGTTTCCAGCTCAGACTACGTTGTGTCTCGTCCTAACGTCCCCCCCCCAGCTCCAAGGACCCTCTCCACGTTCCACCCTCTGGACCATCTACGCACGTCGACCACACCACGTAACATATCCTACCCTGTTGTTTTTTGACTTAACAGAATAACCAAGGCAAAAATGAGCCAAGCCGGGAACCCAGAAGCAGGGCGCGGGACACCGTTCGAGTTATGCAAGATTGTAACCGAACAAAGAAGGAGAAGAAGACGACAGCCTCCACGTGGCCTCCTCCGCAAGTAACAAGAAATGGTGCAAGACCAACTTGTGAAACTAATGTCGTCAACCAAACGTCGAGCTGGCAGGCTTAGGATCGGCGGACGGGCAGTCATCCCGACCGTCCAAAACCGAGGCCTGTCAGTGCTTCAACTCAATGTCGAGGGCCTAACAACCGCCAAACTCGAAGTCATGCGTCACCTGGCTGATTCCAACGGGGCAGCGGTTCTGCTGCTCCTGCAGGAGACACACTGCACATCAGACAACATACTCAAGATCCCTGGGTTCCATCTCGCTGGGTCCATCTACAGCAAGCAACATGGTGTGGCAATGTTCGTCCGGACTGAAATAAGCTGGTCAGCCAGTAGCCAATCCCCACCAGGCTCTAACATCGAGTGGCTGGTTACTAAAATCCAGGAAACATCAGTCATCAACGTATACAAGCCCCCACCATCAGAGCTGTCCGCGACATCACACACAGACTGGGGTTACAACCACACAACACCGAATGGAGGGGCGCTGAGTGAATGGGCCTCCAACACTGATGCTCTGCTGCTGTATGACCCCAAGGAGCCTCCAACCTTCTTCTCTGCACGCTGGAATACCTCCACCAACCCGGACCTGGCCTTCGCCATCTGCCACAGTAATGACCTGAAACCGGAGAGACGCGTCCTGGACAGGTTTCCCCGCTCACATCACTGGTGCAACTGGTGGTACCAGGGAAACCCGTCAAGCGATGGAACTTCCGAAAGGCCAACTGGGAGTCGTATGCTGAGGAGACTGAAAGAAGGTCAGCTGGCCTGCCAGACACAGCCGACCTGGATGCGGCCTATGCAGCCTACTGCCAGGTCCTCCTGGGTGCGGCAAAGAAGACCATCCCACGTGGCTATAACAGGAATTACATCCCAGGTTGGGACGAGGAATGCAGCCGCCTTCTGTGTGTCCACCAGAGGGCTAGCTCCAGAGAAGAGGTGGATGTGACTGCAGCAGCACTGCTCCAGAAGCTGGATATCACCCGCAGGGCCAGATGGACAGAAGTCGTTGAATCAATCGACTTCACCCATTCTAATCGCAAGGCGTGGCAGACCATCAACCAGCTCACAGGCAGAAATACAACACCCCACAGCTGCCCAGTCACAGCAAACGCCATCGCATCCCAGCTCCTGAAGAACGGCCGCTTCCCGGATGCTGACAAAGACTTTGCCCGACTGACATCGCGTGAGGTGTCTTGCATCTCGGGAGCGGCCCGATTCCAAACTCTCGGGAAAATTCACAGCAGAGGAACTCAGTGAGGCCATGAGCAAGCTCAAGCCAGGCAAATCCCCTGGCCGTGACAACATCCACCCGGAGTTCGTCATCCACCAGTGCACAACAACATCTGGCTGGCTCTGTGCTTTCTATACATCATGCTACCAGAGATTAAAGCTCCCAAAGACATGGCGCCGTGCCTCTGTCATAGCTCTGCCGAAGCCAAATAAACCTGCAGAAGACCCCAAGTCATACAGACCAATCTCATTGCTCTGTGTCCCATTTAAGATATTGGAGAGGATGATCCATAGCCGCATCGAGCCAGTGGTGGACTCACAGCTCCCACGGGAACAAGCTGGTTTCCGTCGTGGAAGATCAACAGCAGACCAGGTAACACTACTCTGTCAGGACATCGAGGACAGCTTCCAGAACAATGAGAAAGCTGGGGTAGTGTACCTGGATCTGACTGCTGCATATGACACCGTGTGGCACCGGGGACTCCACCTGAAGCTGCTGAGGACAATACCGGACCGCCACATGGTGAAGTTCATCATGGAGACACTTTCCAACCGCAGCTTCATCCTCCAGACCAGCAGTGGCCAGTGCAGTAGGCTCAGAAGACTGAAGAACAGGGTACCGCAGGGGTCTGTTCTCTCGCCGATGCTGTTCAATGTTTACATCCACGACCTACCTGATACAGTTTCCAGAAAGTATGGCTACGCAGACGATCTTGCCATCATGCTGAGCCGACCAACGTGGAAGGCGATGGAAGAGGGGCTTAACGAAGACATGGGCACACTGGTAGCATACCTTCGAAGGTGGCGTCTACAGCTCAGCATCGGAAAATCAGTCGCAGCGGCATACCACCTTAGCACCAGAGAAGCCAGGAGGGAACTTGAGGTGCGCGTCGACAACAAATGTCTGGAGGTCCAGCAAGCCCCGAGGTTTCTTGGAGTGCGTCTGTGTTACGCACCCCTGTGGAGGGGCGCAACACAAGGCAACAGACATAATAGGTGAGGGTGCAGCGGCACAAAGTCAGGAAACAGTTTGCAAAAATAATAATATTTATTTATAAGCACAGCAACACAGAGAGCAAGGAGGACTACCAGTGGCACCAAATCAAACACAAAAAGGAAAAGAAAACCCACCCCCCTTTACAGGCGCCAAGCGCCCAAAAGTACAGCGGGTGGTGCTCACTCTAAGCTGGTGTCTCTAACAGCAGGTCACCTACGTGATGCAAAGTGTAGACCCCAGGGTATCTTCCTGTCCTCAATTGTCCCTGTGTGCAAAAGCAAAATGGTATTATACAGAAAAAGGAATCACCATAGGCTGGGTGAACAAGGATAAACAAATATACAAAGGTTAGGATTAAACAGAACTGTGCAACAGGCAGGAACACAAAAGATACAGCTCTCACCCCAAAACGTACCCTAAGAGCAACGGCTCTACACCAAACGACAGAGAGCCAGAACTGAACACAAACTGGGACATATAAAGGGGCTGTGTAGGTTGATTGCAGAGTGGGATCAGGTGGTGCTGGGGGACTGGAACCAGGGGAACATCTTGGGGGAAAAGATACATGTAGCCACAGGAGGGAGACAAAAGACAAGACAACCACCACCTGCCTACATACATAACATAAATCCCCAACATAAATGGACCGCGTCCGTAACGGACATTATCCTTCAAACACCTGGAAGAAGTCAAGGCCAAGGTGACATCCAGGGTCGCGCTGATCCGCCGCCTCGCTGGAACAACCTGGGGAGCCTCCGCTAAGACACTGCGAATATCTACCCAAGCCCTGGTCTTCTCTGCAGCAGAATACTGCGCCCCAGTCTGGAGCAGAAGCCCTCATGCGAGAAAGGTCGACGTGGCTATCAATACCTCCCTCCGAATAATAACTGGATGCTTAAAGCCTACCCCTGTGTCCCTCTTGCCAGTCCTCGCAGGAATAGCACCGGCCGGCCTCCGACGGGAGGCTGCCACCCTCGCCCTGGCCAGGAAGGCACAAAAGTATGACTGGCACATCCTGCACAACACCACAATAACACCAGCACCTCCAAGCAGACTCATGTCCCGCCACCCCTACAACAAGGCAGCACAAGAGATGCTCAACTCCACCTCTGAGGACATCTCCAGAGATGCATGGTTGGCAGCAGCTTGGAAGCAGGAGTGGGAGTCAGCCGGGCCCTCCCGAATCCACTGTTACATCTGGGACCCAGGAGATGGCGTTATTGGAGGAGACGACCTACCACGCCGGCAATGGACCACACTGAACCGTCTACGAACTGGGGTCGGTCGCTTTAAAACATCAATGAAGACGTGGGGCTTGGCGGACAGTGCAGCATGCGAGTGCGGTGACCCTGACCAGACCGCCGACCATATAATCACCATCTGCCCCTTATATAGACCACCCTCGGAAGCCAGCCTCTTCGACCTAGGACCAGAGATGCGGGCATGGCTACACGACACCGAGTTGGACCTCTGACGTTACACGAAAGAAGAGAAGTAACCGAACAAGCCATCAAACTTACGTTACAGTTAAATTAACCTACAGGTAACTGCAGGCCGAACTGGGAAAGACTTTTCCCTCGGTCCAGTCCCAGATTGCGGTGCTGGAGAACACATCGCAGACTACCGTCAGTACGGTCACCAGCCTCACCGCCAAGGTGGACGCTATGTCCGGAGCCCTAGCTTCCATCCAGCGCTCTCTGGACGCGTTAGCCGTCCGCACCCATCCAGCCCCAGGTTCCAGTCCTGGAACCAGTTCGTCCTACGTCCCAGCTGGCCCCGATGTCCCCACAGGGTCAGTCTTTGGCGCCGAGCCCAGCTCTGTTAGCCCCAGAGCGTTCGGAGGTGATTTGAACCAGTGCCGTGGGTTCCTAGCTCAGTTCGAGTTACTGTTCTCACATCAGCCGTCCAAGTATTCCTCCGGTGGGGCCAGGATTGCTTTCGTGATGTCTCTCCTTGCCAACAGAGCTCTTAGCTGGGCGATAGCACCGGTGAACAGCGACGAGGGTTATGCCACCGATTACCCCCTGTTGAAGCGAGGATGTTGCGCGGTCTTTGACCATCTGTTAGACGGGCAGTATTCTCCAAGCCGCTAAGCCGCTAAGCTGCTAGTTAGCCATGGACTCACAACTGCGTGAACGCTGTTTGGACCGAGCCCAGCGTTCGTTCCTTCGCTCCCGGTCGCTCTGCCTCAGAGACCGCCACCCAGTCCGCCGCGGGCTTGACCACGCCCCCCTTTCCAGCACGCGCTATCTGCTGCCAAGTCGACATCCGGGCCCAGAGAGCCCATGGAGATCGGCCGATCCCACCTTTCGTCAGTTCAAAGAGAGTACAGGATGTCCCACCAACAGTGCCTCTGCTGTGGGAAGGAGGGACATTATGTCAGAGCATGCCCAACCCGCCCAAACGACCGAGCTCACCAGTAAGGGGCATACGGGTGAGCAAAACATCCCTTTCCCCGCAGTACGTTTAATCATCTCTTCCCGGCCACCTTAGCCTTGGGTACGGAGACCTTGTCTGTTGGCGCTCTCATAGATCTTGATGTAACTCTAATCCGCCAGGCGGGGGTCCCTTTGGTGGCGTTAGATCGCACTCTCTCTCCCCGGGTCATAGACGGGCATTCTTTGGGTACTATTACGCACGCTACTGAACTTCTCACGCTCACTCTTTCGAGGAGTCCATTTGTTTCTTTGTATTGCATGCCCAACACTAGCCCCCATGGCGTAGACCACGCCATGGGGGCTAGTGTTGGGTAGACCCTGGCTGGAGAGGCACAACCCTCACATCTCCTGGGCGTCTGGGCGGGTCTTGGACTGTAGTACAGCTTGTCACGCTACCTGTCTGCATTCCGCCCAGTCTGCGTCCAGCGGTTCCATGCCTGTGTCCTCTCCGCCAGATATCACTGGGGTGCCTCACATGTATCACGACGGTCCATCTCCGAGGACCTCACATGGTCCACGCACACCACACATGTGGTGAAAAGGGCTTAACAACGCCTGTATTTCCTCAGGAAATTCAGCATGGGCCCCCGCATCCTGAGAACAGACATTAGTGAATTAGAGATTAGACATTAGAGACATTGGTGAATAGACATTGTGACACTGGTACGGGAACTGCACCGCACTCCAGCGCAGAGCACTTCAAAGGGTGGTGCGGACGGCCCAGTATACCGGTGGAGGTGAGTTCCCCTCCCTCCTGGATATATACAACAGCGGTGCGTGGCCAAGGCCAAACACATCATAAAAGTTAGAGATAGCTTTCACAGTCAGGCCATCAGGCTTCTGAACAAGGGTGTATAGCATATAAAGATGTACATTTTATTACGATGATTTATATATATATATTGCTCTTTTACTGACATACTGCATTTAATATATTGCATTTTTATATATTTAACTTATACAGTTTTGTACTTTTTTACTTCTTTTTATCCTATTAGACAAGAATACGAAGAAAAAGTTCACGAGACAAAAATATGAAGAAGTTTGCGCGAGGCAAATAGCACGCCGAAACAAAAAGTTAACGAAAACATTAGCTTAGCAAGTCAAGTTTAGCTAGAAGCCACGAGATCGCGTTAGCAACATGGCAAACCGAGCGACGAGCGGTATGAGGTCTCAGCTTTTATTCAACGGAGATGAAAGAAAGTATGGACTCTGGGAGACAAGGTTTCTGGGGCACCTACACACTTTAAAGCTAAAAGAGACAATTTTGACCGGACCAGCCGATTACAGCGCAGAGGAGTTACATTACATTACATTAAAGTCATTTAGCAGACACTTTTATCCAAAGTGACTTACAATAGTGTGTTTCACTAAAGGAAGGTAAGAGAACAACTGGTCACCAGAAGTCAAAAGTGCATTTAATTTCTAGGAGTTGGCGGCAGACGCGAAGAACAACGCAGATGTTACGTCATTGACGACAAGAGTTTGTCACTGGTCAAGCACAAAGCATCAGAAGACGGCAGAGGAGCTCTGAAAATTCAGAGAGAACCTAATGCAGGGAGAGGAAAGCCTTGCATAATAGGACTAAATGCCGCACTGACCACGCTTTGTATACGGCGGCCCCGTTGCAGACCAGGAACTCACACAGGGGCCGGTCGTTACTGGAAGCCAAGCAGTGCAGGGGGGTCCTGGGGGGGATGGAGACCCGGGGTTACAGCTTGACTGGGGGACGGACGACTGTTGCTATAGTGACAGTATTGGTGCTGTGGGCATGCGGTTGCTAGTGTGGTGACAGTGTTGTTGCTAGTGTGGTCAGGTGTTGTTAGTGTGGTGACAGTGTTTTTGCTTGTGTGGTGATATGTTGTTAGTGTGGTGACAGTGTTGTTGCTTGTGTGGTGATATGTTGTTAGTGTGGTGACAGTGTTGTTGCAAGTGTGGTGATATGTTGTTAGTGTGGTGACAGTGTTGTTGCTTGTGTGGTGATATGTTGTTAGTGTGGTGACAGTGTTGTTGCTTGTGTGGTGATATGTTGTTAGTGTGGTGACAGTGTTGTTGCAAGTGTGGTGATATGTTGTTAGTGTGGTGACAGTGTTGTTGCTAGTGTGGTCAGGTGTTGTTATTGTGGTGACAGTGTTGTTGCTTGTGTGGTGATATGTTGTTAGTGTGGTGACAGTGTTGTTGCTTGTGTGGTGATATGTTGTTAGTGTGGTGACAGTGTTGTTGCAAGTGTGGTGATATGTTGTCAGTGTGGTAACAGTGTTGTTGCAAGTGTGGTGAGTGTAATGTTTGGTACTGTTTCTATTACCACTGCTAGAAGCAGGATGTTTTATTGTGGCAAGCACTAGACCGGAAGTAGTAGGAAACCCCGTACTGAGACAGAGACGGTGAATAAACAGAAGGCTCCCGTGCTAAGTTAAGAACTGGAAGTGTACCTGTGTCCTTTATTATTTAGATCAGGCTATAAGACATATTGTATATAGTCTATCACAACATGGTAGTAGTAAGACTACGGGAGACCCGCGCAAAGAAAAAAAATAAAAAATTGAAAATGGAGGCGTTCGGTGCCCCTACCCCGAAGATGGACTGGGATTCATCTAATTTACCAGATGCGTGGCGGAGATTCAAGCAACATGCTGAACTCATGTTCACAGGCCCGCTCAAAAAGAGAGCAGAAGAGGAGAAATGCAGTTTCCTTTTGCTGTGGATCGGGGACAAAGGACAGGACATCAGCAACACATGGACGCTAACGGAGGATGAAGCTAAGTTGCTAAAGACATTCTACGTGAAACTCTCAGAATACCTCACTCCGAAAGCAAACCCCATATTTGCAAGGTACAAATTCCATGAGAAGGCACAGGGAAGTGGTGAGTCATTCGAGCACTTTGTGACAGAGCTCAAGCTGTTAGTCAAAGACTGTAACTACACAAAGAGTGATGAGATGGTCAGGGACCATATTGTTTTCGCTACCAACTCACCCAGAGTGTGCGAAAAGTTACTCAGCCAGGGGCCGGAGCTCACGCTCACGACATAGCCCGCTCCCACGAGCTATCACAAGTGCAGCTAAAGGCTATGGCTAACGACAACCATGAAATGCATGCAATCCATCGCAAACCTGGAAAGCCAAGCTTCATGAGAGGTGCTAGCAAGCACTATGAAAGCCCAAAGCACTATGAAAGCCCAAAGATGCATGACAATGCCTGTAGCAAGTGTGGAGGACACCACAACAAATCAACAGAGTGCCCAGCAAAAGGTAAACAATGTCTGAAGTGCCGAAAATTCAATCACTATGCAAAAGTGTGTAAAACTAAGTCCTACACCCCAGGTAGAACAGTGCACAGAGAGATCCACACAGTTGGAGAAGATTATAAAGATGATAACTCTGAGCTGTTTGTGGACACTGTTACTACAGAGAGGGAAGATGAGGAAAGTGCATACGCAGACATAGGATTGGGGCCACAGAACAGAACATTTACTTTCAAGCTAGATACTGGGGCACAAGCAAGTGTAATACCTGCCAAAGATTTTAATGCGCTAATGCCCAGCATACAATTAATGGATGCTGACTGTAAGTTAACTGGCTACGGTTGACACGCGCTGGAAGTAAATGGCTACTGCAAAATAGCAGGCAGATACAAAGCCAAGTCAACCACAGAAAAGTTATATATAGTGAACTGCAAAGGCCCACCTATCCTAGGCTACAAAGCATGCAAAGCCCTGGGACTCATCAAAGTGGTGTATGCAGTCAACAGTGACAAAGAGAGCAGCACCCAGTCAGACCACATACAAAGTGAGTACTCAGATGTTTTCAAAGGCATCGGCACATCCCAGGCGAGTGCAGTTTTAGAGTAGACCCCAGTGTAGCACCAGTT
>CM050999.1:27710488-27732379 GCA_027704905.1 Muraenolepis orangiensis
GTCCTGAAGGCACTGAATGGGTCCAGTTTGGGATGGACCTCTTTGACAAATTGAGATGGGATGGACACTTCGCAGACACCTTCTTGGACAAATCGTTGGTCCAGCTTTCTTTCCACAATACAGGTGAGCTTGACTTGGTAATTGCATAATAGACATACACTGACAATGTGTTCACTTATTATTGTCACAGGAGACATTATGAGTTTGTAAATGTATTGAAAGTATTCATTAAATACCTTAAAATTATGACAATATGTGTTCATACTATGTTCATAAAAATATGCTGAATGACCTACATCTCACAGAAAAAGTAATTGAAAAATGTAATAAATTCACATATTAATGAAATGAATCACATTCATTAATCAAATGAATTGACTTGCCTCCCAGGAAGACTTAAATGAAGTTGATTGGGCTTGGAATAACCACAGGATACGCCCAGTACACAACTCACCAAGTCCTCATGGTGGCCCGTCCATCATGCATGCTGTGCCTCGAATGTACGGAGCCAGGGACTATCTGCATCCCGTCGGCCTGGAAAAGGTTGAAGCCTGCTTGTGTGTTCAAGGACTTTCCATGTGATGAAGATGTGTTTAATGTATGTGTAGACCATATTTCTGAGCATAATCTGCAGCTAACAAATGATGTGTTTGCAACAGTGGATCTGTATATTAGACTTGGACAGCTGATAAGCAATGGCTTGGAGCTAGAGCCTTAAAAGTGAAACATGTCTGTGTTTCTGTCATACTGTCTGTCTTTGAGAGTCTAAGACATCATCCAGAGGAACGGACCTCTCCCCAACTCCCGAGGGTGGAGTGGGTGGGTGGGGTGATGGTGGTGATGGTGGAGTGGGTGTGTGGGGTGATGGTGGTGAGGTGGAGTGGGTGGGTGGGTGATGGTGGTGAGGGTGGGGTGATGGTGGTGAGGGTGGAGTGGGTGGGTGGGGTGATGGTGGTGAGGGTGGAGTGGGTGGGTGGGGTGATGGTGGTGATGGTGCTGAGGGTGGGTGGGTGATGGTGGTGAGGGTGGAGTGGGTGGGTGGGGTGATGGTGGTGAAGGTGGTGAGGGTGGAGTGGGTGGGTGGGGTGATGTTGGTGAGGGTGGAGTGGGTGGGTGGGGTGATGTTGGTGAGGGTGGAGTGGGTGGGTGGGGTGATGGTGGTGAGGGTGGAGTGGGTGGGTGGGGTGATGGTGGTAAGGGTGGAGTGGGTGGGTGGGGTGATGGTGGTGAGGGTGGGTGGGGTGATGGTGGTGAGGGTGGAGTGGGTGGGTGGGGTGATGGTGGTGAGGGTGGAGTGGGTGGGTGGGGTGATGGTGGTGAGGTGGAGTGGGTGGGTGGGGTGATGGTGGAGTGGGTGGGTGGGGTGATGGTGGTGAGGGTGGAGTGGGCGGGTGGGGTGATGGTGGTGAGGGTGGAGTGGGTGGGTGGGGTGATGGTGGTGAGGGTGGAGTGGGTGGGTGGGGTGATGGTGGAGTGGGTGGTGGGGTGATGGTGGTGAGGGTGGATGGGGTGATGGTGGTGAGGGTGGAGTGGGTGGGTGGGGTGATGGTGGAGTGGGTGGGTGGGGTGATGGTGGTGGAGGAGAGCTAAAGTTGATTTGAGTAAAGAGTAACATGACACGTGTGTGTGTGCTTCACGTTCTAGTCTAATGACGTCAGAGCCTTCTTGAGTTCCTATTGGTCCTTGTCCTTCCTTAGCGTCTTGTCGACAGGCTCCTGGTCGTCAGATGCTGGAGTGTGAGTCTCGTCTCTGTTGATTCTCTCATTACATTACATTACATTATATACATTTTAAACATTACATTACATTACAGTCATTTAGCAGACGCTTGTATCCTAAGCGACTTCCATCTCTTTCTTCTAGATGCATCGATATGACGGCGCTAAGAGGGATACTGCTGTTGCTTTGTTGTCTCGGTGTGTCCTCAGGTAACACCGCTTACAACTCACTTTGGATTGATTTAAAACACACTTGAACCCATGTTGGTTTAGTGTCCGTCAATAGACGCTGTTTTAGTGGGTTAATTCATCCACAACACCATTCATCATTTACTTCCAATACTTAAACACATATCAGATTATTTATGGTGGCTTCGAACTGTCAAACCGAAACTAAACTGGCCGTTCGATGACGGCGTTAATAAAAGTACAATCTACAGTTTGGAGTGAATACAATGTCTACTTTTAGTTAACCTTTAATCCGAGGTGTTATGGACACTCGGAGATATCTTATTATTAACTTTTTAACCGTTCTTGTTGAATCCTTAAACACACACACACACACACACACCAACCACACACCTTTGATAATAGGCTACTAAATACAACGAAGTCTAAAGTCTATTGTGTTCACGTTCTCAACAGAAGACAGATTTAATCTCACTTTAATTTCCTGAATAAATTAGAACATTCCAGAATGTTACAAAGAATGTGAAAATAGAAGTAATGTAATTCATTCAAATCGATATGCTTCGAATTATACATTTTGTAATGTAGTTATTTCATAAATAATAGTTTATTCTCCATGTCAGCATGAATGGTTAAAAGTGTTTTAAAGCTACAGTAAGATGTTTCCATGTCAATGAGATCAAACAAAACGGCCAGGGGGCGGGGCCATATATCAGGGGGCGGGGCCATATGGCAGGGGGAGGGGCTATGTGGAAGGGGGAGGGGCAATATGTCTCTCTACAGTGATGTACAGTATTAACCTGTCTGTCTACAGTGATAGACAGTATTAACCTGTCTGTCTACAGTGACAGACAGTATTAACCTGTCTATCTACAGAGATGTACAGTATTAACCTGTCTGTCTGTCTGGCTACAGTGATGTACAGTATTAACCTGTCTGTCTGTCTGTCTGTCTGTCTGTCTTTCTACAGAGATCCACTCTCTGAAGTATTTCTCCACAGGGTCGTCTGGACTCTCAAACTTCCCAGAGTTTGTGACTGTTGGGATGGTGGATGATGTTCAGATCTCTCACTATGACAGCAACAGCCAGAGAGCAGAACCCAGACAGGTGTGGATGGAGCAGATCACCAGAGATTACCCACACTACTGGGAGAGAGAAACTGGAATGTCTTTAATTAACCAGCAGATCTACAAAGTCCACATTGAGACTCTGAAGAAGCGCTTTAACCAGACAGGAGGTAAGTTTATATCTAATGTCTTAACTCTCAAAATGAAGATATCATTCTAATGTTACAATAAATAAATACACACATGCGCATACACATGTATACAAATACACATATAATAATAGAATAAGTACATAAGTACACATGAACACAATACAAAACATGAATCTGAATCAGACTTCAGAATAGAGTATTCATGTAAGTAGTGTAGCAGTACTCAGTGTAGAAGTATTCAGTGTAGCAGTACTCAGTGTAGCAGTACTCAGTGTAGAAGTACTCAGTCTAAAAGTTTTCATTCAACATGACTAAACCAATCCAATGACTTCCCAGATAAAGTCACATGACATGTAGTAGAGGAAGGACAAACCAGGTGATGTATTGTGGGAGGAGCTACATTGGCTTCTGGAGAAACAGTTCACAGGAAAATAGTTATCTTGGTTAACAGTTGAAGAGTCAACTAAAGTTCAGTGTCCCATTGAGTTCACATGGTCTCTCTCTCTCTCTCTCTCTCTCTCTCTCTCTCTCTCTCTCTCTCTCTCTCTCTCTCTCTCTCTCTATACCCCCCTCTCTCTCGATCTTTTTTCCCCTCTCTCTCTCTCTCTCTCTCTCTCTCTCGATTTTTCTCTCTCTCTCTCTCTCTCTCTCTCTCTCTCTCTCTCTCTCTCTCTCTCTCTCTCTCTCTCTCTCTCTCTCTCTCAGGTTCTCACATATATCAGAGGATGTCTGGTTGTGAGTTGGATGATGAGGATGGTGATACTGGTGGTTATAACCAGGTTGGTTATGATGGGGAGGACTTCCTATCGTTTGACCTGGAGACCAAGACATGGATCGCTCCAAAACCACAGGCTGTCTCCACCAAACAGAGACAGGATCAGAATAGAGCTTATAATGAATACATGAAGAACTACATCACCAAGGTGTGTGTTGATTGGCTGAAGAAGTTCCTGGCCTATGGGAAGAGCACTCTGCAGAGAACAGGTAGAGTCACATGACCAGGTGGGCGTCGACAGACACCCCCCTCTCTGTCTCTCTCTCTCTCTCTCTCTCTCTCTCTCTCTCTCTCTCTCTCTCTCTCTCTCTCTCTCTCTCTCTCTCTCTCTCTCTCTCTCTCTCTCGATCATTTTCCCCCCCCGCTCTCTCTCTCTTTATCCCTCTCTCTCGATTTTTTTCTCTCTCTCTCTCTCTCTCTCTCTCTCTCTCCCTCTCTCTCTCTTTATCCCCCCATACCTGCTCTATTAGTAAGTAATTGTATACCTGTTTTTAGTAGTAACCTTTTTTAAATCTTATTTAACCACCTCTCTCTCTCTCTCTCTCTCTCTCTCCATTCTGTCTTTTTCTCTCTCTTTATCCCCTGTCTCTCTCTCTCTCTCTCTCTCTCTCTCTCTCTGTGCGGATGGGTGTGTTTGGGAGCGAGTGTTTGGGAGCGAGGTGGTATAGTGAGCGGTTTGCGTGAGTTAAAACTTTCTGAAAGTTATTTCTATCTTCTTTCTGTGTATCTATATATATGTACGTTTTGTTTGTCGTTTGTCAGTGTTGTTAGATGAGTGTTTGGTGTGTTTTGGAGCGAGTAGCGGCCACCAGTTCTGCTGGTTGGCACGCCGCCCGCAGCTCTGGGTGTGGAGCGTCTGACGCGCAGACACGCTGTAAAGCTCTCCCCCGGACTAAAGGGCACCGTGGAAGAGTGTAGTTTAGCCGTCGGAGCTGTGGTGGGTCACGACCGTGTGAAATCTGCATCGCGGATGAACAATGCAGTCGTAATTGTTTTGGATTGTGTGGATAAAGTGAATGTGATTGTGGAGCAGGGAGTGGTAATTCAGGACTCCTTTACAAGTCAAGTCAAGTCAAGTCAAGTTTATTGTCACTTCACAGTTTACAGTTTAGTATAAAGCAGTGATGTGAAATTCTTGTGTGCAATACCCGACGACAGACAGCAGTTATAGAATAAGATAAAATAAAAATAGATAAAAATAGAATAAAAAATAGAATAAAAAATAGAATAAGGAATATAAAATAAAAATAAAAAATGCAATTTATAAAATGCAAAAATCAGCACAGAAAAGAGCAATATATATATATAAATCAATGTAATAAAATATACATTGTTATATGTTATACGCCCTTGTTCAGCAGCCTGATGGCCTGACTGTGGAAGCTATCTCTAAGCCTATTTGTACGACACTTGATACTGCGGTATCGCCTGCCTGACGGTAATAGTGAGTAAAGTTCGTGGCTGGGGTGGGCAATGTCTTTTATAATTCTTTTGGCCTTGGCCACGCACCGCTGGTTGTAAATGTCCAGGAGGGAGGGGAGCTCACCTCCAACGATATACTGGGCCGTCCGCACCACCCTTTGAAGCGCTCTGCGCTCGAGTGCCGTGCAGTTCCCGTACCAGGCGGTGATACACCCTGTCAGAACACTCTCGATGGTGCCGTTGTAGAATGTTCTCAGGATGCGGGGGCCCATGCTGAATTTCTTCAGACGCCTGAGAAAATACAGGCGTTGTTGGGCCTTTTTCACCACGTGTGTGGTGTGCGTGGACCATGTGAGGTCCTCGGAGATGTGCACGCCGAGGAACTTGAAGCTGCTGACCCTCTCTACTGCAACGCCGTCGATGGAGATAGGGCTGTGCTCTCCCCTCTGCCTCCTGAAGTCCACGATCAGCTCCTTGGTCTTCTTGACGTTGAGGGCGAGGCTGTTCTCCTGGCACCACTGCTCCAGCGATCCGACCTCCTCCCTGTAGGCTGTCTCGTCGTCGCCGGCGATCAGGCCCATCACTGTCGTGTCGTCAGCAAACTTGACGATGACGTTGGAGCTGTGCATAGCCATGCAGTCGTGGGTGTAGAGGGAGTAGAGGAGAGGGCTCAGCACGCATCCCTGGGGGGCTCCCGTGTTGAGGGTCAGTGGCTCTGATGTGGTGCTGCCCATCCTCACCACCTGGCGGCGGTCCGACAGGAGGTTCAGTATCCAGCTGCACATGGATGGGGGTACGCCTAGACCTCTCAGCTTGGTGTCGAGCTTGGCAGGAACTATTGTGTTGAATGCTGAGCTGTAGTCCACAAACAGCATTCGCACATAACAGTTCTTCCCCTCCAAGTGGGAAAGGGCAGTGTGGAGGGCCATGGCAATTGCGTCGTCCGTGGATCTATTTTGACGATATGCAAATTGCCATGGGTCCAGCGTGGTAGGTAACACGGAGCAAATAAAGTCCTTGACCAACCTCTCGAAGCATTTGCTAACGATCGAGGTGAGGGCCACAGGTCTGTAGTCATTCAGGCATGTTACCTTGGTTTGTTTAGGGACAGGCACGATGGTGGATATCTTGAAGACCGCGGGGACAACAGCCTGGGACAGGGAGAGGTTGAAGATGTCTGCAAAGACTCCTGCCAACTGGTCTGCGCATGCTCTGAGGACGCGGCCCGGGATGTCGTCGGGGCCTGCCGCCTTACGGATGTTCAGCCGCTTAAAGGTGCGGCGCACATCCGCCTCCGAGATGCGCAGCTGGCTGGTCTCCCCAGTCGGTGCTGGCTTCGGCGGGCTGCCGTTTACGTCGAACCGAGCAAAAAATGTATTTAGCTCTCCTGGGAGGGAGGTAGAGGAGTTCTCTACACAACTGGTTCTCCCTCTGAAGTTCGTTATATTCTGCAGCCCCTGCCACATACCCCTCGCATCGTGTTTCTTGAATTTATCTTCCACTCTGTCCTTATACTCCCGCTTGGCAGTGACGATGGTCTTACGGAGGTCGTAACGGGCTCTCGTATATTCCTCCGTATTCCCGGAACCAAAGGCGGCGTTACGCGCATGTAGGGCAGCGCGAACATCGCCGTTAATCCACGGTTTCTGGTTGGGATATATCCGAACCGACTTGGTCGGAACAACGTCATCTATGCACTTCTTGATGAACCCGGTGACCGACGACGCGTACTCGTTGATGTTATTGTCCGAGGCAACGCGGAACATGTGCCAGTCAGCGTGATCAAAACAATCCTGCAGCGTAGAATCTGATTGGTCCGACCAGCATTGGACCTCCCTCACAGCGATCGGTTGCTGCTTCAGTCTCTGCCTATAGGCGGGGAGCAGCTGGATAGAGCGGTGATCTGATTTGCCGAACGGTGGGCGGAGGAGGGCCTTGTAGCCATCACGGAAGGGAGTGTAGCAGTGGTCGAGGATCCGCTCGCCCCGTGTGTTGCTCTTTATGTGTTGGTAGAACTTCGGGAGAACCTTCTTCAGGTTCGCCTTGTTGAAGTCCCCCGCTACGATGAGAGCAGCCTCGGGGTGGGCCGACTCCTGTTCGCTGATAGCCCCGTACAGTTCCTTCAGCGCTGTGTCCGTGTTGGCTTGTGGGGGAATGTAAACAGCGGTCACGGTTACCGCTGTAAACTCCCGAGGTAGCCAGTATGGACGGCACATAAGCATCAGGTACTCCAGGTCCGGGGAACAGAAAGACTTGAGGGGATGTACATGACTTTGGTTGCACCAAGATCTGTTTATCATGAGACATACCCCCCCTCCGCGATCTTTACCGGAGAGAGCCTTTGTTCTGTCCGCCCGGTGTACGGAAAATCCCGTCGGCTCGATAGCTGCGTCGGTAACCCCCTCCGACATCCATGTCTCCGTAAGGCAGATAATGCAATTGTCCCTAGTTTCCCGGTGGAATTGAATACGAGCCTGTAGTTCGCTTAACTTATTGTCCAGAGACTGTACATTAGCCAGTAGAATGGTGGGTAGTGGGGGGCGATCGGATCGACATCTCAGCCTGACTAGCACGCCGGCTCGCTTCCCTCGCTTCCTCCGGCGACGCTTGCGCGTAATCGTGCCCAAAATGGACGGAGATAATCCAGCTGTGACTTCGGGCGGGACGTCCGAGTCGAAAGAGTGAAAAAACTCCGGTAGGCGGCGAGCGACTGTCGATCTGATCTCCCAAAGTGTGCAAAAGTTATAAGTGAACTTGCTGCTAACATCCTGAACTAAAAAAGTTGCAATAAAAAGAATAAATAACAAAAAACTGCGTCGTCGTGCGGGAGCTCGCGACACGGCAGCCATCTCGTACGGCGCCATACTCCATACCCATACCCCTGTGTTTCCACTAGTAAGTCCAGCACAAAGGATAACCATATCCAACGTTCCTCCTTTTATCAGAAATGAGGTTCTGGAAAGAGAGCTGGCTAGACACGGTCAGGTAGTTTCCCCGGTGAAAATGATTTCTCTGGGATGTAAATCCCCTCTGTTAAAGCATGTGGTATCTTTCAGAAGAGGTTTTCATCATTTTGAAAGATGAAAAAAGTGATCTGAATTTATCCATGAATTTTAGAGTGGAGGACATTGATTATATTATTTATATAACTTCAGACACAATGAAATGTTTTGGGTGTGGGAT
The DNA here is from genome assembly GCA_027704905.1 of Muraenolepis orangiensis. Classification (NCBI taxonomy): domain Eukaryota; kingdom Metazoa; phylum Chordata; class Actinopteri; order Gadiformes; family Muraenolepididae; genus Muraenolepis; species Muraenolepis orangiensis. Next base: position 27,718,995 of record CM050999.1, read on the forward strand.
GGAAGGTCACATGCTAAAGCCACAAAGTGCTTACTGGCATTTTAATACGTCTCTTTTAACTGATCAAAATTTTAGGGACGCTTTTACTTTCTTATGGCAGGTTCATAAGCAGACAAAGGCCAGTTTTACCTCATTACAGCAGTGGTGGGATGTGGGGAAGTGCAAGATTAAGCAGTTTTGCCAACAGTACACTCAAAATGTTACTAGAGATATCGCCAGATCTATGAAGGCTCTAGAGATTGATGTGGAGGAGCTTCAAGAGCTAGCAGAATCCACAGGAGATCGAGGCCATATTGGGGCTCTCAAAGCTAAAAAGTCTGCTCTGGCTGACCTGTTAGGTATTTCAGCACAGGGCGCTCTGGTGAGGTCACGTTTCAGAAACATCTCGGAGATGGATGCATCTTCCCGTTTCTTTTTCGGTCTGGAGCGCAAGAATGGGCAGAAGAGGCTGATCCACAGCATGCGCTCAGACACAGGTCAGATACTGTCTGAGTCCACTGACATCAGGAGGCATGCTGTAGGGTTTTATAGTAGCCTCTTCCAGTCTGAACTTGGAGAGGAGCAGGGGTATCTCATGGGTTCTATGAAGGCCTACCAAAGGTAGAACAAGAGTCCAGTGCAGAGCTGGAGGTGGATGTGTCTCTTGATGAGCTCCAAACTGCCCTGCAGAGCATGGAAAATGGGAAAGCTCCAGGTATAGATGGACTACCTGTAGAGTTTTATAAGACCATGTGGTCAGTGATGGGGGAGGACCTCCTGATGGTGCTCAGAGACAGTCTTACTGGAGGACAGCTGCCGCTGAGCTGCAGGAGGGCAGTACTCACGCTGTTGCCAAAGAAGGGAGACTTAATGGAGATCAAGAACTGGAGGCCGGTCTCACTTTTGTGTACCGAGTACAAGCTCCTCTCCAAGGTGTTAGCTACCAGGCTGAGAGAGGTAATGGGGCAGGTGATCCATCGTGACCAGACCTATTGTGTGCCTGACAGGTTGGTCAGTGACAATGTTTTTCTGATTCAGGATCTCTGGTGCATTGGGTTTGGAAACTGGTTTTATTTCCATAGATCAGGAAAAGGCTTTTGACAGGGTTGAACACCAGTACTTGTGGAAAACTCTAGAGGCCTTTGGTTTCAGCCCAGGTCTCATAGCCAAGATCAAGGCCTTGTACAGTAACATTGAGAGTGTGCTAAAGATTAATGGTGGTTTGAGTGCTCCTTTTAAAATCCAGAGGGGTATTAGGCAGGGGTGTTCTTTGTCGGGAATGCTGTATTCCCTGGCATTTGAACCCCTGCTACACAGACTCCGGGCAGGCATCTCTGGTGTAAGTGTCCCTGGATGCATCACACCTTTTAAGCTATCAGCATATGCAGATGACTTGGTTATCTTCATAAATAAACAGGAGGATGTGTTAGTTGAAAGTGTGGGACGTTTTTTTCTCTCTCTCTCTCTCTCTCTCTCTCTCTCTCTCTCTCTCTCTCTCTCTCTCTCTCTCTCTCTCTCTCTCTCTCTCTCTCTCTCTCTCTCTCTCTCTCTCTCTCTCTCTCTCTCTCTCTCTCTCTCTCTCTCTCTCCCCCCATACCTGCTCTATTAGTAAGTAATTGTATACCTGTTTTTAGTAGTAACCGTTTTTAAATCTTATTTAACCACTGTACATGGTGCACATTTGCACACACTCTTCTTCTGTTTCTCTCTCTCTCTCTCTCTCTCTCTCTCTCTCTCTCTCTCTCTCTCTCTCTCTCTCTCTCTCTCTCTCTCTCTCTCTCTCTCGCGTCCGTCGGTGTCTCTGCTCCAGAGGAGCCCCTCTTCCCCAGTGGTGTGCCATGCTACAGGCTTCTACCCTAACAGGGTGGTGGTGTTCTGGAGGAGAGACCACCAGGAACTCCATGAGCACATGGACCACGGGGAGGTCCTCCCCAACCACGACGGGACCTTCCAGGTCAGCGTTGGCCTGAACCTGACGTCGGTCCCACCGGAGGACTGGCGGACGTACGAGTGTGTGGTCCAGCTGAAAGGCATCGAGGACATCCTGGTCCCGCTGGACCCGGCCCTCATCAGGACCAACTGGAGAGGAGATGGAGGTAGGACGTCTCCACCTCATCACTACCTGGACACATCTGAAGCAACGTGCTAAACACACAGCTCTCAGGAAGGGCTCACTTCAGAGGAACACGTTGGATTGTGGGTAAATTAGTCCTATGAATAGAGCTAAGCTAAGCTAAGTCCCTGAGTGACCCTGAACTCCAGAACAGATTCCACTGGAGTAGTCAGACTGCCGTTGTGTTGGTATGTAGCATCAGGTGTCCATAGACATGTGGTTCAAGGGTGAAGGGATGGATGAGTGATGGACTCTGTCCACCCTATATGATTACAGACCTGCTTTTCTTCTCTTGATTTACCTGAAGGTATCAGCACCCCCATCATCATTGGGTCTGTGGTTCTCCTCCTCGCTGCTGTTGGAATCTGTGTTGGAGTCTTTGTGTCCAAGAGGAGGAACGGTGAGTGAATCCAACTCTTCAGGAGGACCAACACCTGAACTCCACTTGCTCCTACTTCCTTCCCCCTCGTTGCGTCCGTTCCTACAATCTGATTGGTTGTGGTCATACACTAGTGGTCTCCATCTCCGAATGAAGAACCTCCTCTAGTGTCGTGTCCACAGTGTTGTGGCGTTAAGAATATCAAAGTGTAATAACATTCAGATATTTACCACTGTTACAACACTAACCATGTATCTTGATCCTTAGAGTCAGCCAAGCAACGTCTGGCTGGTGATTAAAATGTGTTTTTACTGCAGATTAACACTTCAGTATTGGATGAGAGTCTCTGGAATGAACTATACAGCTCTGTTGACCTAGATACATCTAGCTTACTGGACTATACAGCTCTGTTGACCTAGATACATCTAGCTCACTGGACTATAGAGCTCTGTTGACCTAGATACATCTAGCTCACTGGACTATACAGCTCTGTTGACCTAGATACATGTAGCTCACTGGACTATACAGCTCTGTTGACCTACATACATCTGGCTCACTGGACTATACTGCTCTGTTGACCTAGATACATCTACATCACTGGACTATACAGCTCTGTTGACCTAGATGCATCTAGCTCACTGGACTATAGAGCTCTGTTGACCTAGATACATCTAGCGCAGTGAATTCACCTCCTCACATTCTGCTACTTACCAGGTTCTGACACCAGCTCTGAGGTCCCTGGGGAACAGAATCCAGCTCCTGAGGCCCAACCTCTGAACACAGAGTCAGTATTTGGTGACATCACAACATTTTAGAGGAGGGTGATCATATATTTACAGTACATTACTGCAATATATCATCACAGTAATATATTGACAGTATTATCTTAACATCACAGTAATATATTAACAGTATTATCTTAACATCATCACAGTAATATATTAACAGTATTATCTTAACATCATCACAGTAATATAGTAACAGTATTATCTTAACATCATCACAGTAATATATGAGCTGTATTATCTTAACATCATCACAGTAATATAGTAACAGTGTTATCTTAACATCATCACAGTAATATAGTAACAGTATTATCTTAACATCATCACATTGATATCTTGACTCATGCTAAATGGGTTCATCCTGTCTTGTTCTTCCTTCCTGTTTAGGGTCAACTGAACCATGAAGACTCTTCTCCCGTTCAGCTTAAAGCAGCACAGAGTAGACTGCTGCTCATTTACAATCATTACTAACAGCCTTCAGCTAACTTCACATGCTGTGTGATCAATTACAATAACATTCATATGTGCTTTGATTTAGAAATGAGTCATCAGTCATAAACCTCCAATCTGTCACTTGGAAACTACGGCAACATCACCTTGCCTGTGGACGGCCATTTTGGTTTGGTTCCCGCCGCTTCACCTTGTAGCGTTTGAATTATGCTATTTGGTTTTATAATATTTATGATGTTTAAAATAATGTTTAAAGATTCATATCAATGTATTACCCCTGAGAAGTGAATTGGTTTGATTGAGTTTTTATACAATGGTAAACCGGTGTGTTTTTCAATGTTTCATTTGAAATGTATTCCAGTGGTTTATTGTCATGTTCTTGTGCTTATTATGTGTTTTAATGGTTTGAAATGAGTTTGATGAAGGACTTTTATTTTGAAGAGGTTCTGGACGGATGAGGAAGGGAAGCTGGAGGAGATGAGAAGTGTGCGGAGAAAAGGAAAAGAGTTTGACTAGTTAAAAAGTTAGGAATATTTACTGTGAAGAACCAAATACGAGTTGTGTGTACTCATTTGAGTTTAAGTATTAATTCCGAAAGTTTAGTGTTACATTTCAGTAAATATATGATCGCTATTTTTGAGGATCATCTGCTGGCTAAGTCGGACATTTAAGTTGGCAGTTGCTAGGCTACACCGGCCGTTTTTCTGAGACCATCGCATGTGAGTCGACGGCGAGGGATACACCCACACACTGAGAGAAGACGGCGAGGAAAAAGGACTGAGAGTTAGCAGCGTGGACGGTCTTGGTATGAGGAGCACGCGGTGGAGGCAGTTTGTTAGCTTGTTAGGCAGTTTGGTAGAGGGAACGGGCCTTAGTCCATCCACATGGCCAACTAAAGGGTACCCACACTGCCATTTCAAACCCTGGGTCTTTTTGGTTTGGTTTTATTGGCCACAGTGTTTTATTATGCAATTGAGTGTGTATTTTCTATGCTGATGCCCCGTTTGGCTAAATAAATGTAAACTTTTACATGAAGTATGTGTTGAATATGGGTTTCTATTAAATTGAGCCTAGCTTGATGAGTAAACTAGTTAGTGGGGATGCAATCAAATGAGTTGACATTTGAGGGATACAGTATTTATCAAGCAGTATTTTACATACATTCTTTGAGGTGTAACTCACACTTTTGATACTGGTAAATGTAAGGGAGGTAGATTATATAGCGTTTAATAATAGCCATTTCCATAGGCTATCCCAGGCCTCTTGGACAGCCTGTGCTAAACAGCCACCCTAGACATACATCCTGCCTGGTAACTCATTTAAGCTCCTCCCTTGTGCATCATTCAGGTGTTCATGGTAACACATTTAGATTCATTTTAGTTCTATTTTGTTTATACTAGTTTAGTTTAGTTAGTTATTTAGGTATTAGTATATTTTGTATGCATTTATTCCCCTTGTTTCAACTGTTGCACCTTAATTTCCCTCGGGATGAATAAAGTCATCTTGAATCTTAATAGACTATAGTGATACACCTGTTTACATTCAGTTCAGTGGGGCAGGTTACGTGTGTGTGTGTGTGTGTGTGTGTGTGTGTGTGTGTGTGTGTGTGTGTGTGTGTGTGTGTGTGTGTGTGTGTGTGTGTGTGTGTGTGTGTGTGTGTGTGTGTGTGTGTGTGTGTGTGTGTTCTGCCCCCTCCCCCGCACGGCGAGACTGAATCACTACTGGTGCTATTGCTGACATGCAGTTCATTGTGTGCAAGGCGAGGGGGACATGAGAGTCGGGGTTTGTGTGTAGAAGGAACTCAACTGTTCACCTGTGAGTTCGGCAGTACGGCTCAGGAGGTAGAGCGGTCACCTCACAACCGGAAGGTTGCTTGTTCGATCCCCGGCTCCTAGCAAAAACTGTCGAGGTGTCCTTGAGGAAGACCCTAACCCTCCTCCCTTATACTGCTGTCCCCGGGCGCTTTATAAGTAGCTGCCCACGGCTCCTAATACTAGGATGGGTTAAATGCAGAGAACACATAACACACTCCAGATTTGTTGTTTGAGTACCTTCCTTCAGACACAAAGAACTAGCACCAGAGTGCCGCATTTACGTCAACACACACACATACACAGGTGAGACTTCTTCTTCTTCATCTGTTTAATCTGCTCCCAGGTACAGTATGTCGATAGTAGATACGTGTTAAAAGTGTATTGTGGTTAATAGTGTGTTATTATCGTGTGCGCTGTACTCGATTCCTGCGACCGCATGTCGGCTGAACACACCGTTCGTTGGATTGAATCTAATGTAAAAACAACACAGGCCATTCATGATGGTTATGTTATAGCATAGTCGTATCTGGTGTACGTTACACCACAATCCACCTGATGGGTGAACGTAAGGGAAGTAAATGGCAAATGGCTCTGATTTACAAGGTTTTCTGGGCGATTTATGTCATCTGTCATCTGAATCATAAAAGACATTGCCCACCCCAGCCACCAACTGAATTCACTGTTACCGTCAGGCAGGCGATACCGTAGTATCAAGAGCCGTACAAATAGACTCAGAGATAGCTTCCACAGTCAGGCCATCAGGCTGCTGAACAAGGGCGTAAAGCATATAACAATGTATATATTATTACATTGATTTATATATACATATTGCTCTTTTCTGTGCGGATATTTAGCATTTTATAAATTGCATTTTTATTTTTTATTTTTATTTTTAACTTTATTCTATTTTTATTCTATTTTTATCTATTTTTATCTTATTTTATAACTGCTGTCTGTCGTCGGGTATTGCACATAAGATTTTCACACCACTGCTTTATACTTGTGGAAACTGTGAAGTGACAATAAACTTGACTTGATCTGATGTCATCTGGTTTCATCTTGTTTTAAAGTCATACAATTCCTTATTTGAGTGGTGATCCAGGAGGAGGAGACTTTCAGCCAAAGAACTTGGATATATATATATATATATATATATATCCAAGTTCACACACACACACACACACACAGTGAAATGTGTTTCTCTGCATTTAACCCATCCTAGTATAAGGAGCAGTGGGTATCAGCTATTGTATCTACAGCTGGGGGGAGCAGGGTAGGGGTCTGGTTTCTTGCTCAAGGGCACCTCGGCAGTGGCCAGGAGGCAGAACTGGCACCTTTTTTCCAAGTATCAGTTCTCACTCTGTACTTGGTCCGTTTTTTCGGGGACTTGAACCGGCAACCTTCTCATAATAATAATAGAGAATAATAGATTATAATAGATATAATAATAGAATGGACCGCCGTCCCGCCCGCCGCCTTCCGGACCGGGGCCGAGGGGCGGGAGGCCGGCCTTCTCTCCGCCTTCCTTTTGGCCTCCTCCGCGGTGGGAGTCGGCGGCCCAGACTCTGGCCGTCGGGTGCGACGGTAAGGAAGGTTCGCCCCTCCTCTCTCCCCCCACCCTCCCTCCTTCCTTGTTGCATGATTCTGATTCACCGTTTTAGGACAAGGAAGAGAAGACACAAGGACGGCTCTTTCCTCAGAAACCGGGAGGGCTGAACGACAGCTCATCAGGGAGGGGCATCACATCAGAGTTCTCCAAATCAACTCTCTCTCTCTCTCTCTCTCTCTCTCTCTCTCTCTCTCTCTCTCTCTCTCTCTCTCTCTCTCTCTCTCTCTCTCCCCCATGTGTGATCCTCTAGATCCCATCCCAGAGTCCGTTAAGATGCCACTCTTCGGTGATGGTGTGCTCCTGGGGTCCTGCCTTGGCATCACGTGCTCAATAATGACCCATATCCTCCGAAGTGAGTGTGAAGAGCGGGTACGGGATGGGGTGGTTTGCTGTGGAAAGTTAGAACTTAGTCGTTTGTATACTAATGTGTTGGCAGTGAATGCATCGCAATGTGCCAGCAGGGCCTCAGGGGAGGACAACTCTGGGAAAAGCAATGGATTTACTTTAAAAACAGATGCTGAGAAATAACACATGAATACAGGAGTGAACACCAGTATGGATCAGGTGAACACATGAATACAGGAGGGAACACCAGTATGGATCAGGTGAACACATGAATACAGGAGGGAACACCAGTATGGATCAGGTGAACACATGAATACAGGAGGGAACACCAGTATGGATCAGGTGAACACATGAATACAGGAGGGAACACCAGTATGGATCAGGTGAACAAATGAATACAGGAGGGAACACCAGTATGGATCAGGTGAACACATGAATACAGGAGGGAACACCAGTATGGATCAGGTGAACACATGAATACAGGAGTGAACACCAGTATGGATCAGGTGAACACATGAATACAGGAGTGAACACCAGTATGGATCAGGTGAACACATGAATACAGGAGGGAACACCAGTATGGATCAGGTGAACACATGAATACAGGAGGGAACACCAGTATGGATCAGGTGAACACATGAATACAGGAGGGAACACCAGTATGGATCAGGTGAACAAATGAATACAGGAGGGAACACCAGTATGGATCAGGTGAACACATGAATACAGGAGGGAACACCAGTATGGATCAGGTGAACACATGAATACAGGAGTGAACACCAGTATGGATCAGGTGAACACATGAATACAGGAGTGAACACCAGTATGGATCAGGTGAACACATGAATACGAGTATGGATCAGGTGAACACATGAATACAGGAGTGAACACCAGAATGGATCAGGTGAACACATGAATACAGGAGTGAACTCGAGTATGGATCAGGTCACAACAGAGACCGTAACACAATCATTCATATTTCATTCAAACATCATGATCACAACTCAATAACGTTCAATCCTATTCATTTGGCTCCAACCAAATGATGGGCAGCAGGGTATCGTGTGTGACACGATACCCTGCTGCCCTCTGGTGGAGAGACACCGCAGGTGCAGCCCAACCAACAATTCTCCACAGACATCTCTGAGCTTATAACAACGCACCCGGTTATTTCCGCTCGGAGAAGAGCACATTTCCATGTAGTTTAAGACCCGTACACCAATCCCACTAGATCAATGATATTGATCGTCTTATGGGTTCTAGCGGAGTTCATCCACAATGTGGGATGACGGGATGATGAGACCAGCCATAGTTCAACTCTACTATAAACTCAACTCTACTATAAAACGTTCAAACGTGTCGTTCTATAAAAAAGGTTTTAATGTCGGTTTGAAGTGCGATCGGTATTGCGATGATGTTCTGTAGCAGCATGATTGACAACGTAGCGGTTTAGCGTCCACGTCACGTGTTGACCTACACCTGCGCTTCACCTGTCCTAACAAACACACACCCACACACACACACACACACACACGTAAAGCAAGAATACCACTTACAAACGGCGAGGAAACCAGAGAGCCAGAACGGCTGTCTTGCTATAGTGATTAGATATTATTGTGAGGCTTCAGCGGTGGTAGCCATCTTGATACAGAAGACTGAGACAATGTTCTTATTCGATACCAAACTGGCCCAGATGTATTCCCTGCCGCAGCTCACAACGAACCCGGTGGTTGAAATGTCCACTCTTATCAACAATAAAGCAGGGTGGCAAGCCCAAATCCATATTCCTCCAACAAAAGTAGTCCGTGTCTCTCTCCGCCCCCCGCTGCTCCTCCCAGTCTCACACACACACACCTCCCTCCCCTCTTCCCCCCCTCTCCTCCCACTCCCGTTTCTAACTCTCGCGTGACTCTCCCACTCCCGTATATCTAGATATATATATATATATATATATCTAGCAGTGGCGAAGCGTGTCTATCACATCTGGACCTTCTGTAGACCAGGGGTTCCCCAACTTTTCGGGGGGGGGGGGGGGTAATCGTGATATTGAAAATTGTGTGTGGCTTTTTTTTCAGCTGCAAATGATACTGTCGTGAATCTGTCGGAATCAAAATTCCTTTATTCGTCACCCGTACATATATAAAAATATCTATGCACACGTTATTATTAACAATAAAAACCTCATGGTCACATCAAGAGGATTCTGAAATCATCTCGCGACCCCCCCCCCCGCCCCTCGGGGTCCCGCGCCCCCCCCCCCTCGGGGTCCCCCACTTTGGGAACCCCTGCTGTAGACCACCCCCACCATTCGAAAATTCAGTTGTTCTAGTTAGACGGACGTCACGGAGGAGTCACTTTATGCCTTATCTCATTTAGGCAGATCAGATTGTCGCAGCCAATTTCCAAGTGTACCATAGTTGTAAAGCAGTGTCCATGTAGTGACGTAACAGCCCAACACAGACCACCACACACAGGCTATCGGTTAAAGGGACGGTCTAACACACAGGCTATCGGTTAAAGGGACGGTCTAACACACAGGCTATCGGTTAAAGGGACGGTCTAACACGCTTCACGTGAAAAGGCTTAACCTAACTTTAAGTTCCAAAATAGCGATCAATCATCATTAAATGTCTCTGGCATATGTCTTGTCATTAGCACTTTCACCTGTCAAAATTAAAGTGAAAAGGTGAAAGTGCTAATGACAAAACATATGCAAATTAGGTGATTATTGATCGCGGTTTTGTAACTCTTAGTTACGTTAAGTCTTTTCACGTTAAGCGATGCAAAGAAAGATCAAGTCCAAATTCTCAATTCAAATGCACAACAATGCTTAACAAACCCAAGACAGCCATTAACTAATCAGTCAAGTGTGTGGAAACAAAATGCAACAACCAGCTCAACGAGACGCAACACTGAGACAAAACCAGCAAAGACAAATGAGTCTCACTCACCAATGATGTTCACTTAAAGACCAAATCCATTCTCCTGTCCTTCTGGATGAATCGTTCGACCACCATCAGGTCATAAAGATGATCGCTTTTCAGATCCAAAATATGTTCCAATTCCCTGCTCTCTTGTCGGTCCCAAATAGCAACACACCATCAGTAGAGCCTCTTGTGGCTAGTAGAGCCCGTTAGCCACGGGTATCTTTCCCAGTTGCTACTCTGAAAATGGCGAACATAGCCTGCTTTAACTACTTGAGTCAGCTCCAGATTGTCAGGTGTTGGACGGCCTTTTTTAATAATGTCCATCTTAACATTAAATGGTCGTCTTGAAAATGGTTCAGACAATAAATCCGCAACGACATCATCTTCACCTGTTGCCATTTTGACATTTCACCTGTTGCCTAGCTCCCTATTGAGCTGGGGGAAATCTAAAAGAATACGCCCATTGGCTACAAATCACGATATGATTGGTTGATCAAATTGTCAATCCAAACGTACCTCTCATTTAGTCTAAGGGCCAATGTCAGCGGGAATACTTTGGTTGAAGGATATTCTTCCCAGCAACCCAGAAAAATATCTGATTGGTTGCATTGTTTTTCCAACACAAAACCACTCAAATGCGTCGTGCATGGACCGAGAAAGACAAACAAATCAACGTAACACTGTAATATAACACAGATACGATTCTCATTTATTCATTTTATTTAAATTTTATTAAATGTTATTAAATTGTATTACATTTTATTAATACAATTAATTCGATTTTTTTGGTTTCATCTGAGAGTTCCAGGGTCTTCTCTGAATACCTTGAAGGCCCTGACGCTTCACCACTGATATCTAGATATATATATCTAGATATATATCTATACAAAGATATACATATATATACATATATATATATCTATATCTATATCTAGATATAGATATATATATATGTATGTGTGTCCCTGTGTGTGTGTGTGTGTGTGTGTGTGTGTGTGTGTGTGTGTGTGTGTGTGTGTGTGTGTGTGTGTGTGTGTGTGTGTGTGTGTGTGTGTGTTAAAGGACTAATGTTATGTAATGTAATGTAATGTAATGTAATTTAGGACTATGGCTGGCTGTGATTGGAGATTTCTGCACAGACCGAAAAAAGAAAAAAGGGAGAATGTCTGGGAAAGCAGAAGAGACTGAATAAACATGTGAGAATAGGAACATTTAAAAAAGGTCCCAATTTAGTCCTTTTAACTCAATTCAACACCAGCCAAGTTTCACACGTGAGAATCAATGATGCATCGGAGGGAAGAAACACATCATTTTGAATCGTCTCTGCTAAAGCAACCGGTCCGTCCTGAATCTAAATCTCTCAGTGAAATGAGTTCCTCTCATTTAACCCATCCTGGTATTAGGAGCAGTGGGTATCAGCTATTGGATATACAGCTGCCCGAAGGGGAGCAGGGGAGGGGTCCGGTGCCTCGCTCGAGGGCACCTCGGCAGTGCGGCCAGTTTTTCGGGGGGGACTCGAACCGGCGACCTTCCGGTTCCCCGAGCCCCGACGGACCGAGCTATGCACTTCTTGATGAACCCGGTGATCGAGGACGCGTACTCGTTGATGTTATTGTCCGAGGCAACGCGGAACATGTCCCAGTCAGCGCCATCAAAACAATCCTGCAGCATAGAGTCCGATTGGTCCGACCAGCATTGGACCTCCCTCACAGCGATCGGTTGCTGCTTCAGTCTCTGCCTATAGGCGGGGAGTAGCTGGATAGAGCGGTGGTCTGATTTGCCAAACGGTGGGCGGAGGAGGGCCTTGAAGCCATCACTTCAGTGCACAGCACTACTACCTGCTGGGGATTGAGGTTTACTTCAGTGCACAACAACACCTGATGGCTTCCGCACGCTCTACGAAATAGGCAAATAGGTAAAGTACAATAAGGTAAAGTACAATAAGGTAAAGTACAATAAGGTAAAGTACAATAAGGTAAAGTACAATAAGGTATACAATAGGTAACAATAAGTCTCCTTGTGAATGGACTCATAGAGCTGCCTGGTGCTCTGCCCTGTCTTGAGTGGCAGGCTTTTCAGTTCGCTGAGCCGTAAAGGAAATTATGTAACATTGTCTTGTATAAGAGTATAAGAAGAGTTGACACAATGATGGTTATTATTATCATCTCACCTTCTGAGAGAACATATTCACTGAGACATTGCCATTTCGGTTTGGAATAATAATAATGATACCTTTCCATATTCCCTTGGCATTTCATGACGTACTCTAATGGTAGATTCTGGCATTATGGTAGACTAGATGTTGTTTCATTTGACCCTGGACATAACCCTACACTTTGTTCAATGAAAACAGTACCTTTCAATCCCAGAAAGACATTTATACAAATATTTAGTGTCAAATTGAATTACATTTAATGTCATGAGCTATTTCTATTCTATAGAGCACATAAAGGTCACGAGATCTCCCACCAGTTTGGTTCGGCCACGCCAATCCCCTGTCTCCTCACTAATGATTGGTTCAATGAAACCACCTGCTGGTTCCCCCACATGAACCCCCAGCTCTCTGACTCTTCACTCACTGCCAGATGGTCTCTCTGCTCCACAATACCTTGTTTCCCCGCATTCCAGTACGCTGGTCCCTCCTCCTACGACCCCTCACCTGTCTGTCCCATGGTCCCTCCTGATACGACCCCTCACCTATCTGTCTCCCTGGTCCCTCCTGATACGACCCCTCACCTGTCTGTCCCCCTGGTCCCTCCTCCTACGACCCCTCACCTGTCTGTCCCCCTGGTCCCTCCTCCTACGACCCCTCACCTGTCTGTCCCCCTGGTCCCTCCTCCTACGACCCCTCACCTGTCTGTCCCCCTGGTCCCTCCTCCTACGACCCCTCACCTGTCTGTCCCCCTGGTCCCTCCTCCTACGACCCCTCACCTGTCTGTCCCCCTGGTCCCTCCTCCTACGACCCCTCACCTGTCTGTCCCCCT
>CM050999.1:27733379-27772161 GCA_027704905.1 Muraenolepis orangiensis
ATCTATTATCCTCCTTCTCTATTGGGTTCATCACAAAAATCCAAGGTACACTTCTGCCAGAGATCATCGTAAGGGCAGCAGGGAGGGGGCGCCTAGCCCTACGTTAATCTGCAGTCAGGATTTGTGTGTTGAAAACAAAAAACAGAATAACATATATAGGTAGTTCGAGTGTCTATAAACCCTGGTTGTTTAGACCACTGCCCAGCCCCCTTGAATTCACCATCATGAGTTGCCTCTAGTATCCCGAAAACCAATAGGCCCCATTTTGACAGTTGTTCTGCTTCCATGGATTAAAAGTGTCCAGTTTCACAAACTGGCGAGGATGCTGGGTATTATCCAATTCATACTTGATCGCTCAGAAATCCCGCTCCGTGTGAGTGAAAATGCAGCCACCAGAGACAGTTGCTTTGTCTGGGAGGGTACACAGAACATAGTTTTGTCCTCTCATTGTTTTAAACCTGTACATGTACCGAGCTCAGAAAAAAACAAAAAACCCCCCCCCCAAGAATTAAAAAAAAAAACACCCCAAAAACAACTATATCAGATGATTAATAACAACTATCCGACACCACTGAATATACTGAACTATTATTCACAAAACACCGTCTACGTTACTCTATCAGCTCCACTTCACAGCCCTCTCACCCCGGCTCACTCGTGCTCCCCTCAGTGAGGGAATACCCCAGAGCCCTCGTGCAATGCGCACAATGTTGTTGAGGATTGGAATGATGTGCAGACGCCACTACTTCGTTAGCATGCTGTGAAGCGCGCGCAAAGAGTTACAGGCTTAGATGCGGAATGATTGACTGACTGGGTGGGGGGGGGGGGATGATGCCCTGCTTCAACGTCGCTCTGAAACGTGCTAGCACCAGACATTACAAGCTGGAAAGGAAATACACTGATCAGCCCTCCACCATAGCCGCTCGCAGTACAGTTTACAGGGTTGGAGCAGCTTGGATTGGACTGGGATTGCATTGGGTACCATGTAGTCATTGCCTAACTATGAAGGCCCAATAATCATTTAAGGCATGACTACATACACATTTTTCAATCTGATCACTTACGGCGCGATGAAGAGAATGTTGTGACCTTGTTGACCATTGGCGGACAAATTTGCCTCGTCACTATTGTCACTCCGGGAAGAGCCGGCTTATTGGAAGCATTCAACATCACACTCCCTGCTGGCACCCTGACTACAACAGCCCACTTTAACTGGTGATGCGCGCCAATCTGCAACCTTTAAACATCAATGAGGATAGAACAGTACGACCAGCGTTATTGCCTCGATTCTGAAGGCTAAGTTTTGTGTTCTGCTTTGACACCATCTCATCGATTCTCAAGTCCCAGTATTTTCAGCTGCAAAAACCAACAGCCGTTGCATGAGGAAGAGATTATAACAGTGAGCTGCACCCAGAATTCACGAAATCACCACCCTGACCGCATAAGCTAACTAGCGCGCAATGCAGCACTGCTCCCCGTACGCTGGAGTGCCATCATTTACCTCCTCTTTAGACCATGATCGCTATGTAGCCCACCGCTCTCCAAACACATCCTTTGAACATTTAGTGAACTTGTTAGAGCTTTCTTTCTTTGTACCTGTCTTTTTTTTTCCTCTATCCGTGTCATGTCATGGTCACATCACGGAAAGGCCACGTTCTATGTAGGCCACGTCACCTTCCTCCTTTGCATCGTATGAAGGCTCTCTGCTAGTATGATGACACATTGAAGATGATTGTGATAAGGATTTCTTCATTGATCTTAGACTACCTATTCAGCTGTCCGTGGAGAACAATTAGAAATAAAGGGCAATCCTTCACAAACTATCGTTTGGATGACCTCACAGCTACGTACTATTCTGCAATATATCTTGAATCTTGAATCTTGAATATACTGTCCCGTACATATATAGAGGTTCTTGAAGGGAGGGAGAATGTGCTGTCCTGACCTACATTTCTCCACTATTGAGAGGTGTTTCATTATGATGTGTTCTGCATACAATTGATAGGCAGATATTCTCAGAGCATTTCACTCACTAGTAGCTTACGAATTAAAGTCAAATGATGGCTCTTAAATATTACATTCAGCTACAGCATCAAGTCAAATACATTTTAAAAAACATTGTAAATAATATATAGAATAATAATAAAAATAATAATTTGCTCATCTCCATCTACAATGTTTATTTCAACACCCTGGTCTTTGCTGTCATTCAAAAGGATGCAGGAGTACATTCTCCGTGAGTAATAGCAGGACTGGTCGGTGCAGTTTCAGCCTCAAAATAAAGGAGTGTACACCCAGGACAGTCACAGTGGTTGTAAGAGAGAGTAGCATCATTCTCTGTGGATAGTGTCATAATCCCTATGATAGGATGGCGGGAAATTACAGATTCAAGATTCAGATTCAGATGTCAGATTCAGAAAACTTTATTAATCCCGAGGGACAATTAAGGTGCAACAGTTGACACAGGGGGAATAAATGCACACACAAGAATACTAAAACCTAAGCTAAAAAACAAAACAACAACTAACTAAAATAAAACTATTATAAACAAAAATAGTTAAAATAATTCTAAATGAAGTCTAAATGTATTGATAAGTGAAGATAATTACAGTATTATAACAGTAGTACGTAGGTATATACAATACACAACAATACGTATAGTGCAAATTGGCAGTAATAATATATTAATAAATAATTCGACTGAAAAGTGACATGTGAAAAGTGAAAAGAAGTGAAAAGTGAATTCGGAATTGAAATAGATTTGCAGTGCAAAGTACAATGAGATGATTACAGTGCGTTGACCAAAAATAAAATAAAATAAAAATAAGTACGTTGGCCTCAGGTCACTGAGTCTCCACTGTCCCTCTCACGACCCGAGGTAGAGGAATTATAGAGTCTAATAGCCACAGGAAGAAAGGACTTCCTATGGCGTGTCTGTGGTGCACCTGGGTGGAATGAGTCTGTTGCTAAAGGTGCTTCTATATGAGGTCAGCACCTGATGGAGAGGGTGAGAGTTGTTGTCAAGGATACTACGCAGCTTGCGCAGCATCCTTCTCTCAGACACCACCAACAAGGAGTCCAGCTGGACCCCCAGGACAGCGCCAGCCTTCCTGACAATCCTGCTGATCTTGTTGGCGTCTGCTGATCTCAACCGCTACCCAGCACACGACTCCGGAGAGATGGCACTGGCTACCACCGGATGGTAGAACACATCAGCATCTTGTTGCAAACGTTGAAGGACCGGAGCCTCCGCAGGAATGTAAAGACGGCTCTGGCCCTTATTGTACGACCGCCTCAGAGTTCTGGCCCAGACAGTTGTTGTCCAGATGAACTTCCCAGGTATTTAATTCCTGGACAGCTTCAGCGGACACACCCTTGATGGAAATTGGGTGTGGGTGTGGATTTCCTCTGACGGGAAGTCCACCACCATCCTTCGTCTTGTAGTGTTGAGCTGCATATGGTTCAGCTCACACACTCAACTGAAGGAGTCCACGACGCCCCTGTAACTCCTCATTCTGTATTCCCTCGCTGACACAACCATACACACTGCAGAGCGCGTCGAGGAGAACTTTGCAGATGGCCAGGACTGTGAGTTGTGCTTGGATAGTCAGAGGGCGACAGGGAATTCCCCATCACTAGTCAATGTGCGTTCACCAACAGAACTTATTCATTACGAGTGGTTGGTTGATCAACGGTATGTCTCTAAAGTCTGTGGGTAGGTGAAATTAGATTGCATAGCTCATAGTATGCAAACGACTTCCGTACTGAATATAAGTTTGTTAGTCTATTCACATACTTGGTCATGTAGCTATGATGAGTATTTTATGAGTTGCTGTTGTCATGTTCTGTACCAATGGGAATCGTTTATCATTTCTGACAGCCACTATGGGAATACAGGAAAAAAAGCAGAATTTTAAATGCTCCATCGGAACCTCCTGCATCTTTCAGTGATCATACCCTCGCACACCCCCACACACACACAGACAACACACCCACACACACCACACACACACCACAAGCACACAAATTCACTCGCGAATTAGAAGTAAATGCATTGTGATGTTATTAGAATTATTTTAACTGCTTTTAGTTATAATAGTGTTATCTTTAGGTAGTTGTTGGATGTTTTGTTTTTAGATTAGGTGTTAGTATTCTTGTGTGAGCTATGTGTATTCCACCTTGTGGTCAACTGTTTGCACCTTAATTCGCCTCGGGATGAATAAAGTGTCTGAATGAATTCTGAATCTGGGTAATCTGAATCTGACGTTTCCCAATCCTGTATGCCCTCCAGAGGGTAACAAAGGTGGAGACCATGACAGAATTCAAAAGGATTTGCAATATTGTGTTTTCCAAACACATCCTTATGAGCTACGGAAAAGTATATGTTTTGTACAGGTAAGTAGATGCAATTAAATGTTCCATTTAGGTATCAGCGAAATATGGAGGTCTGCCTAAGGTTGCATTGTACTGGAAGAGTGTGTAGTTAATGACTTCCTGTTCGGAATGAGTTCAGGATGTTGTATAAAAATGTTGTCTACCGCTCTGTAACCTCAGCCCCTGATGGTTGGGAATGCTATCCATAAAAATCTGTAATTGTTGTGTAGTGTTGGGGTGGTGTGTGTGTGTGTGGGTGTGGTGAGTGTGTGGTCGGAGGGTATATGGGTAGGAGTAGGTAGTACAGTCACTTGTGGAGAAGGTCATTGATGGAGTATATAATGACCCATCTACTTCGTGGAGTGCCACGGGCTAGTGGAGAGGAAAAAAACATGGCCAGAATGACACTTCTACCTGTACTGCTGTAAAATATTTTGGAGATCACCCAAGCAGTGAATAAATGGGAACGTCAAAACGTGAAACTGCCCACTCAACATGATCATTAATCAGTGTACAGCTATTTAGAGGATTTATGCTTGTCAATCGGCTCTGTTTAATTTTAACTGTAGTTGAAATGATTTACGCACAACTGACAGTGCTTGTGGCAGTTTAGGGGCTGAATCACATTGTGTACAGGGGCCGATCGACAAACGGTAGAGGGGCGTAATCTCAACTGTACATGTTCCGCATGTCCACAACCATAGATGGGCCCATTACACCCCAGAGGCATATATCCACCATAGCGAGGGGCCCATCACTAGCATAGTAGTGGGCCCATTCACACCGTTCAGTCCCGATCAAAACCGTAGAGGGGCCCATCACACCATTGAGGGGCCCATCGTACACCTACATGGTCACGATACACCTATGTAGAGGCGGCCTAAGCCACACCATGTAGATTGGGGCCCCATCACACCCATAGAGGGGCCCAATCACACCGTAGAGGGGTCCCATCACACCATAGAGGGGGCCCATCCACACCGCAAGGTCCCGACGCACCACCGAGAGGGTGACCATCACACGTAGAGGGGACCCTAACAGCTTGTACAGGTCCGATCACCCAGCGTCGAGGGGCCTATCACACTCATATCAGGGGCCCATATTACACCTATAGTCAAACAACTGCAATTGTACACACCATTTAAGGAAAAAATAAAGTATATGGGAATTCTGAGAGTAGTAATTACTGAATGTGGTGGAAATCCTATCAGCCAACACGTTTGGTGGCTGTGCTAAGGTGCATTCGCATATATATTTCGGACCATTTCTCTTGCCTTTGCTTTGTGGCCTTCTATGGTTCGGGATTGTGGCCCCTATTACGGTTGTGAGGCGGCCCCTCTATGGTGTGAGGGGGCCACCTTACGGGGAAGGTGTAGCCCTTCTATGGTTGTGTGAGGGCCCCGTTTTACTTGTTGTGTGGGACATCTATATTGGTGTGAGGGGACCCTTCAACTGTTGTTGTGAGGGACTCCTATGGTCGTGATGGGGCCCTCTAGCAACAGTGGTTGAGGTGCCCCTCTACGGTGTAGTGGGCACCTCTATGGTGTGAGAGGGCCCATCACCCCATAGAGGAGGCCCATCAAAACCGATAAGAGGGAGCCCATTACAGTCTCTATAACAGGTTCCAATCACCACCTATAGAGGGGCCCATCACACTGTAGTCGAAGGCCACCATCACACCCTTCGAGGGGGTCCGATCACAGCATAGAGGGAAATCATCTACGCACCATAGATAGGGGCCCATCACAGCCTATAGAGGTGGCCCATGCCACGCCTATCAAGGCGTCTCGCATCCGACCACCATAGGAGGGGCCTATCGCAGCCCTAGAAGGCCCCTATGCATCATCCTGTTAGAGGGGCCCACCACCACTCGCTAGGAGGGGCACCCTCAACACCATTAGATGAAGCCCACCACACCGTATGTGGGGTCCTCACCACACCGCTATCGAGGGGCCTCTCTTCGATCAAGACTTGTAGGTTAGGGGGAGGCCCCTCCCTCACACCATAGAGGGTGGCCCGCTCACCATAGAGGGGCCACACCACACCGTAGTGGTGACCCCTCACACCGTAGGACGGGCCCATCCAGTACCAATAGAGGGAAGGCCCCTCACTACCTATAGAGGGGCCCACTACACCGTGAGAGGGCCCCGTCACATAACACTGTAGAGGGCGCCCTCCACCATAGGAGCGTCCCTCACCACCGTTTGAGCGGTCCCCTCACACCATAGAGGGGTCCCCACCACACTTAGTTAGAGGGGCCCCGTCCACACCACTCATAGAAGGGCACATTACACCGTAGAGGGGCCCCTCACGACATAGAGGGGCCCCTCACACCGTACAGGGGCCCTCACACCATAGAGGCCAACGCAAGAGAATGTCCACACACGACGAAAGCAATTTTGGCAGTGAAGCGATAATAGTTTCATTCAGAAATGAAAGCATTCATTTAGTTTGTTGAGTACATTTCCACATTGAAATGGCCAATTGTGCATGCAGCTCCGCTCCACAAGCACGTCCGAACAGCACTGTGTGATCCACAAGACCCCAAGCACTGTGTGATAGACCCCTTAGTGCTCATTGAAAATTAAAAATGTGTGTCACTCCTCAGGGTACCAGACTCAGCTTATGTATCGTAAGCCTGATGGATCATTTTCCGTTTTCCCACAGATAAAAGCTCCTCATGGTAAGGCATGGGACACAATGGATCCATAATGTCAACACATAATTGAATACTAATGTAACCCAGTTCTGATGTTGAATGCTGATTCAACTTCACTCTGTTTACCATCTTCTCCTACCAAAGGCTGACGTCTTACACTGCAAAGGTGTTCGCCATGGCCAACACTTTGATCAAAATTGAAGAAAGCAATATCTGTGTTGCCATCAATGGGTGATTCTAAACTCACAGATGCCTCATGGCAAGTTTGTGGCGAGTGGAAAAGTAATGATAAAAGAATAATGGTGTGTACACAAGTTAATACACTTCCTCTATATATATATATATGTACTATATTGATGTATAGTTGGTAATAAGGTCATTCATGAACATCTTGTACATGTAGGGGGGGATGGACGGCTCGGACTCGATGGCTACAGTTGACAGCGTTTTCGCTGATCTCCATGCAGGCGACCACGAGAACGGTCTTGTCGCCACCTGTGTTAATGTGAGAACAACACATCCTAATTCACACTTGTTTACATTTTCAAGCATTTTTTTGTAAAGGATATGGCTTCACATTTTTTCCAACTGCAATAGTGAGTTTAGGTCTAGGTTTTATGATTGCAGATATATATGTAATGATGGAGTAAAAAAAAACATTGGTAAATCCATGCGAAGTAAAATGATTTATGAATGTCTGTATCACAAACTAACCTCCACTAATTGCACCAAGGTGTTAGATTTGGTAGAATGCTGGGGTCTAAATAAAAAAATACTAATTTAATTAATATACAAAAATTGAATGTGGCAGCTTACAATCATTCTAGGTCAGTGAAACAAAAAAGAGGGTGTTATGTGTCTTGATCATCATTATATTGATGTTACATTACGCTGACCCGTGTGTTTCCAGAGCATGCCAGGAAGCCATGGCCAAGGCTGTGTAGTTACCTTGTGAAGGCACGCCTACCAAGTCCTCAGCCGATCGTTCCATATTGCCGTCGCCATAACATCCTACGCACTGGCAGTGGCCACACAAAAACAAGTTCAGATAGGCACATCCTCTCTATAAATTTGCATCCTCAGGTTTTTACTAACTACTTTGTCCAAAAACCTTATACAAAATATATGGTTGGCCATCAGTTTATATTGTAGACGTACCCTGTTATGATAACATATACCTGATTCTTATGCTGCATTATCAATCATTGATACCTCGAGGGGACACTCTTTCAACCTGAATCACATTTAAACTGTCAAATATATTTACTATATTACCATGCAGCTGTACTGCAAACATTTGCACTCGGGTATCGATGCCCCCCCTAAGAAAAAAAAATTTATTTTCGCTGTACTTGTACTGGTGCTGTGCAAATGACATCTAAAATTTTGAATCTAGCATCTCTGTAGCAGGTCCTTTTTCTTGTTTATCACCAAGTTGCATCACATTTTGTGTAGGGGCATAGCAATATTTTCCTGTGGGCACACTAGTACGTTCAGAAACGAGACGTCCCTGATGTATATGTTATTCTGTCAATCTTCGCTTACTGGTTCCCTTTTATCTTGGGCTATCTGGCCTCCTTCCGTGGGCTGCCGGTTCCTATTTTTGAATGGTCGGCCGCAGTCTTCACGATTTGCTTCGCGATTGAATCCCGCGTTGTACCTGCTGCAACTCACTGGCCTTGTTCTTTGTCCGTCCGTCCGTTGGCAGTTAGTTGTGGCAAGTGTGTAGAAGGCAATAGTTCTTACTGTAGCCACGTCCGTCGAAGTTATAAAATCAGAGTCTTTTGACTGGATTGTTTGACCATTTATTTTCCGTTCCTTTCAGACTGGAATGTATAGAACACCGTAAGAACTGTGGTGACCTTTAAAGTAGAACAAGAGGTGGGTGGTAATTTAGTACATAGTTCTCCGTAAGCATTCTCCATCACTTACCGCAACAGCGTTAACGCTTACGACGACAAGCTCTAAGCTGTAGGCAAAACACATTAGCTACAACACCAGAGTCCCTAACAACGGTTTATTAAATTGGTTACACCAAAAATTTAATACAAATACATTTATTGAATGTTTACGAATAATTGGTATAAGCTATTATATGTTAAGCTCACCCCCACATTATCAGACCTTTTTGGCTCTCTTCGGGGGTTGCTTATGATTAACACGAGATATCCTTATTCATCAGATACTTGTTTCTAAAACTTGTACACGACACCACACTTTTATCCTTCACCGTACGTTTTTTCCCCTCCATCGAACCGGCCGGGGAAGGCCACAACCGGATGTTAACCTTGCTAGAGTTGCGCATCAGACACCCAAGCTTCCGTTTTTACAAAGTTAAAAGTCACCATACCTCAAAAGTTTTACAGGAAGTAAAGATAATACCACAGATAATTAGGCACGAGTAGAAACTAAAACAGTTGCGAACATCTAAGTTCCTATTATATAAATTATGAATTAGAAAACTGAAATTGGGATCCTTTACAAAAATCCTAATCGAATCGTATCTAGTGTATTATGGTCTTGTCTACACTGTGTTCCTTGTGCTACTCTGTTCCTTAGGCTTGAACCATTGGCCAATGGCCAATCCCCACTTCACACTGGAGGCCACAGCCTATGCTCTATTAGCTCTTGTCAAGGTCAAGGTGAGCATCATGTTCAAATTGGCGCACTTGTTCCCTATTCCTATCCTATAGTCAACACTGCATTGTACACCATTTAATAAGTATATTGGGAATTCTGAGAGTAATTACTGAATGTGGTGGAAATCCATCAGCCAACACGTGTTGGATGTGCTAAGGTGCATTCGCTAGAGATGTGTTTAGACACTCCATTGTTTTCCTAGGGAAGCGTGGGGAGAGGAGGCAATGCGCCCAACCTCGCTATTCGTTGCTGTAGAGAGGACCCGCTTTAAAGTAGAAAAATAAACTTAGACCCGCATGCCGCATGGCGATACACACCAGCCAATACATTTGCAGTTGAGTCTAAAAAGACAATGTGCACTGTCTTGTGACAGCACCTTCACGACCAGGCTCAACAATCACAACAAGGGGGGGTTATTGAAGAGGATCACAATTAAGGTGGGAAGCAGAAGCTCAGTCTGTAAGGACTTGGCTTGGAAACCAGAAGGTCCCCGGAACACCTGGGCACTGCCAAGGTGCCACTGAGCAAGGCACCAGACCCCTACACTGCTCCCCAGGGTCTGTATATACAATAACTGCCCACTGCTCCTTATACTAGAATAGGTTAAATGTAGAGAAACAAATGTCACTGTGTGTGTACCAGTGGCTGGTGGTTGTATAAGTAGGGGAGGAAGAAAGATCTATTTGACAGTGTATTAGTGGGTCATTTTAGCAGACAAGCCAAACAAAATGAAAACCGTTTGTGATCTGAGGGAAAGAAGCATTGTTTTGATGAAAAATAGCTATTTAGCAATTACTCCATTAATGATGAAAATCTGAATAGCAGTTCTATGGACAGTGGCTAGTTCTGCCAAACAAACCTAACGGAATTGTAGTTTTTGTGTAAAGTATATTTACCTGTATTTAATTCAAATAAGACATATATCATATACAAAAACGAGTGATGCACGTAAATAACATAAATTGTCTAATCACGAGGATCATCCTCCCTTACTGCCGTACACATATATATGTTAAAAACCAGGACTCCCCGGCCGGCTGTTGGTACTTTGACACAGGGGCATGATTGTTGTGCCTCCAAATTGTTAAAAAAAAGTAATATTATCAGTTCTTATATATCATTATATATTATCAATATTTTCACAGATGAATCTGTTAAATGTATGTATATTTATTTTTCTCTTGCTAATTTATTTTACTCTGAAATTTTAGGGAGGATGGTCCTCCCTTTCCTCAAAAGACGAGCCTCCACTGGTGTACATGTATCTGACCAATAAAGAGGATTCAATCAGATTTAGATTTAGATTTTGGGTGTAGTTCTGAAGTCATCTGTTCCAAACAGACCACGAGTCAAGACAGGCTCTCGCAGGATACCCCAATAAGTGTACATCGTTTACAGTGCTGTATGTTATGTTATGGATGTTAAAGGGTAACTTTAGGAGTTTCAGCCTGAGTTTCATTCTGGGCCTAAGTGAATAATGTGGAGAATATGTTTTGAAACTAATATTTATAAACTAATATTTTAGACTAAGTTACACTTTCTGTAGTCAAACACAACAAACTCCTCTCCAACTGTCACTCATGTTTCCACCGTTCTCTTCCTTCAACAACTCCCCTGCGAGATTCTGAATATATATCGTTTTTAATATATTTTTTTGTTATCTGATTGAAGGACTTTGAGTCAGCCTCCCCAATTGTCCAGTGGCTGACCAGTAACCGGAGTCCCTCCGGAAGCTTTGCTTCCACTCAGGTCAAATGCATTCATTTAAATCTTCACTCTATGCTCACTCTTCTCATGCTTTTTTATTTCCTGTAATGCTCTGCTATAAACTGTCTGTTTTCCTTCACTGTGGGTCTTTTCTTTTTTTTTTGGAATTTACTGACTGGGATATCATTTTTTATTCTGTTATTTTATCTGTTCTGTGAGGCCAGAAGACAAGTTTCCACTTTTTCAGACAGAAAAAGATATATACTTTTGTTTCCCTTGCTTTCACATCTCACATACATGTGAGGGTAATAATAAAAAGTAATAATTTATTTAAATGATTTATGTCCAGTCAACAACCATGGTGTATCAGGCACTTGCAGAATACTGGATGGATGCTCAGGATAACTATGATGCAAATTCAATGGATATAGACATTAAAATAGCAGGCCACGCTGAGACCACATCCTTCAGAGTCAACAGGGAAAATGCAATGGAGACTAGATATACTATCTACTATGTAAGTATAACACATTTTCCCCTGAGCCATTATATGTGATATTGATCAATACTATAATAAGTGGTGGAAACATTATAAATTGTATTAAAGTTTTTATTCATGTCTATGTCTGAATGTCAAGACGAAGAACATAAACCAGCAAGTGAACGTGACTGCCCAAGGAACAGGCCAAGCAACTGTATCGGTAAGGATTCTTTAGATTTAATCTTTATATGGTCCTCCCTCCGCTATCTGTTTCACACTTATTTTCCTGCATTATTATTTTTACGGGTGTGAATCACTAAGAAACAGTGAGAAAATCAGTTTCTTACACAAAATATATAGCCACAAAGATCCATTGACATGCTGTAGGCCAAGGCTATACTGTGTACATTAAAAGTCTACAGACAACAATTCATGTCTCATTGTATTGCGTTGTGTTTGGATAGTAACTTCATATCATTACAGACAATTCCTGTGAACCAGCCACATACTGTACTGTCTTTATATAGCGCTCCTACCCAAAGCGCTTTACAATAATTGCCTCACATTCACCCATTCATCCACCGACCGGCAGTGTCAGTCATGCAAGAAGACAGCCAGCTGGTCAGGAGCAGTTAGGGTTAGGGTGTGTTGCTCAGGGGACACCTCCACTCTCAGGTTGCCAGACAATGCTCCAACTCCTGAAATGAATATATATTTTTTTAAATACACAAGTAATAATATATGTTTTTGTGTGTTCAGATAGTGTCACTGTATTATAAACGACCTTCAAGCATCAACACGTTGAACAACTGTGAACGATTTAACATCACGGTGGTCCTTGAACCAGGTAAACTGGCCAATGTCTCACTGTCAGTATATTGATCTGCTTATATTTAGTTTTTTTAATATAAATTATATGACTTGAGAATAAGAGCTAAGTTTCATCTGTCAAAATGTCTTGGTTTGGAAACTTGTCCTGTCCTTTTGATTTGGTATTATTAGGGTTTTAATGGCATTTTAATATTTTCTGAACTGTTTATATTTATGTCAATGTTAAATACACAGATGCAGCAACATGTGTCAGTACACAAATTGTATTATTTAATTGAATTCTACCATTTTAATGTTCTATTCATCCTCTGCTTGTCTTCTAGTAACACAAGCTGAGGGTGCAAATGTATACCTGCTTAAAATAGAGATCCAGTAAGTAGACATATTCATTCTATTTGGAAGGTAATACTGGTAGATATGTATATCATTTATATGACATTAACTTATCTTATGGAATCAGATCACATGATTGAAACCATATATATGTTTTTGAATGTTTCTTCCTTAACTCTTATTCCAGGTATAAGAATAAGGATACAGATGCAGGCATGACAATCGTGGATATAAGTCATCTTACTGGTTACATGCCTGATTTAGAGGATCTCAACAGAGTAAGTCATTTGTGTATTTGTTAAACAATAACAAGACCTGTGAATATGTTGCATTAATGATTGTTGTGTCTGTGTGCATCTAGTTGTCCAGCGGACGAGACAAAACCATTCAAATGTATCTAATTGACACATCTCCGTCAGAAAAAGTCTCCCTCATCATTTACCTGGACAAAGTAAGCCTCTTTAAGTTTCTCCATTCTGCATATGACCATATTATGTGCCTATCGACACAACTACCTATTTACAACCTGTCTGTCTGATCTGTTCAGGTGTCTCACACAGTAAAGGATGAAATTGCTTTCAAGATCAAACAGACAATGCCAGTTGGGGTTTTACAACCAGCAGTCATATCTATTTATGAGTACGATGAACGTGAGTACCAAAAATCCTACAAAACCACCCACTGCTTTGTCATATAGTTAGTTATGTGGCATAACTGTGCACACACATAACGTTTGTGTATTAGCACATGTTTGCATGTTTTCATCTATGCACTTTTTTCTACACACATGCATTCCTTGCATATATGCACATTTTTCTTTATTTTTATTGTCTTAATGTACATTTTTGTTTCTATATGTGTAAAAATGTTGATGTTATTAACTGCTAAAAAGCAAACAAATCTTTCCCATTCTCTGTCATTGCAGAGAAACCTTGTGTGACATTTTATCATCCATCGAGAGAAAAAGGACTATTACTTAGACTGTGCCAACCTGGAAATGATGAAATATGCAAATGTGCCGAAGGTAAACAAAGTCATGTTGAAAACTATTAGAGAAGAATTCCCCGGATGGATTGACTATTGGATGGGCGCTTGTTTTTCTACTTTCTAGTGTCTAATCTAGTCATTGGAGTAAATAGCAGTAGAAAAATGACATCGTTTATTGAGCAATCAATAAACCAACTAGCTATATTGAGATATCAAACGCACCCAGTCCCACACGTTGTTCCATATATTCATTAACAGATGGATATGTTTGTACCAACTTTGTATTTGTAGAGGGATGCAGTATGCAGACGAAGGGTCGAATCCAAAACAGCCTACGTCAGGATAAGGCCTGTGATGCTGAGGCTAACATAGATTATGGTGAGAACGTGTGTTTGCTACTATATGTTAGTGAGAGAGAGAAATACCAAGGGTCAAGCAGGATAACAGTGTGTAACCCCTCTGTCCTCAGTATATCAAGTTACAATGGAAAGCTACCAAGACTATAAGTCCACTGATATTTATAAGATGCGGATAAATAAGGTGATCAAGGAAGGTAAGTGTGTTTGCTTTATACTTTGCCCTTGAGATTAACAATTGTTACATGTACTCAATATGAAAATAATAACAACAATTCTAACAAATGTTGCTTCTGTTTTGCCTCTTTATATACAGGACCAGCTGATATTCAACCAAATAATCAATTACGCCAATTTATCGGCTATTCTCACTGCAGAGAGATTTTAAATCTGAAAGAAGGCCTGAGCTATCTCATCATGGGCACTACGAAAGATATACTAAACACTCACAATAAGTGAGTAAGTTTAATGTTTTCATATATTTTGTGATTTAGAGCCAATAAATACATTATTGGCTCTTGAATGGTTTCTCTGCTTGAAATGCATTTGTTGGAGCCATATTATTGTATTTATCATATTTATCAAATGTAGAGAGAATGTAGAAGGAGAGAGAGGAAGTCAGAGTGGAGGAGGCTTCCTCTACCGACAAGAGAGAGAATTGTTGGGGGGATGGTAGTGAGGATAGGACAGATGCGGAGAAAGAAGAGGGAGAGAGAGTTTCCCGGTTACTACGGAAGGTAACAATGTGGGGAGTAGTGGGTTGGGAGGTGGGGGATTTGAGAGGGAGAGAGAAAGCAACAAAATGGTGATCAGAGACAGGGAGGGGTGTGACAGAGATCACCGAGGTGGTACAGGATCTTGTGAAGACAAGATCCAGTTGGTTCCCAGCTCTGTGGGTAGGGGGAGAAGGAGTGAGTGTTAGACCGAATATGGCAAAAAAGTTAATGAATTCAGGAGATTGTAACTTATCCGACTGGATGTTGAAGTCACCCAGAACCACGAGTGGGGTGCCGTCCTCAGGAAAGCAGCTGAGGAGGGCATCCATCTCGTCAAAGAAGTCACCAAGAGGGCCCGGTGGTCGGTAGATTACGGCAATGTTGAGCCTAGTTGGGATGGTAACAGAAACAGCATGAAATTCAAGTGCCGATCTGGTCAGGTGACCCAGAGGGAGTACCTGATATGACCAGTTTGGAGAGACTAGGAGTCCCGTTCCTCCACCACGCCCAGAGGGTCAGGGGGTGTGGGTGAAGGAGTAGGTCGCGGAGAGAGCAGCTGCGGTAGCCGTGTTCTCAGGGGTGATCCAGGTCTCGGTGAGAGCCAGGAAGTGGAGAGACTGGAGTGCGGCCGCACACAACTGAAGACCACTGGCAACCATACAGTTAAAGTCTGAATAGTGAAATATCAATTTGATTTTATTAAACAGGCTTTCATTTTCCATGTACCCTTTTAAAACATTTGGTGTACGCATAAACACATTTCGTGTTACATTGAAAACGATAAAAAAAACACTCACTGTCCAACGTATAGCACACACCGAATAAGAAAATGCTCAGGGTTGTTACAGTAGGTTAGTAAATATTAATAACCAGTGACCTGCTTAGTGCAGAAGTAAACGTGTCCCGCATACACTTGGACCTTCTAAAAATCACAGAATCTCCATTACTGCTCAGTGTACAGAAACACAGCTACTAGCCAAATCGCTACGTCCTCAAAATAGAGGCGTGTCTAACTTCACACGTCACATGAGTCAAGTCAAGTCAATTTTATTTGTATAGCCCTTAATCACAGTTATAGTCTCAAAGGGCTTCACATGCCACATGTTTACAACACCCCCCAAACCCTAGCCCCCCTAAGGGCAAGAAAAAACTCCCTTAATTACGTAGGAAGAAATCTTGAGAGGGAACACAGAGTAGAAGGGGATCCCTCCTTCCAGGGATGGTT
This sequence comes from Muraenolepis orangiensis, assembly GCA_027704905.1. Lineage (NCBI taxonomy): Eukaryota > Metazoa > Chordata > Actinopteri > Gadiformes > Muraenolepididae > Muraenolepis > Muraenolepis orangiensis. The sequence goes on from CM050999.1 coordinate 27,749,689, forward strand.
CAGGAGTGCAATGGGTGCCATAAGTGACTTATAGTAATGTACAAAGTACAAAGATAATAATATACATATAATATACACAATATACAAATATTAAAATGAGAAGATGATTTGTGTGGTGCTGGCCGGTATCCTTCAGGTGGGGATCACAGCAGCACACTGAAAAACAGAAGCAGACTGCGGTCGGGTTAGATGGGGTAGGGTGGACATGGAACATGTAGAGAATCTCTAGTCTAGTACCTATCGGCAGCAGGGATAGGTTAGTGCTGACTAACGGGTCGATTTAGCTGTAATGAGAGCTGAGGGGCACTCCTAGGCACCAAACGACAATGTAAAAAGGTAGGTTTTAAGTTTAGATTTAAATATTTCAACAGAGTCTGCTTCCCTTATTACAGGTGGCAGACTGTTCCACAAATAGGGCGCACGGTAGGAGAACGCTCTATTCCCTGCTGATTTCTTTATGACTTTTGGGATTGATAGAAGGCCGGCTCCTGAAGACCGGAGGGGCCGAGAAGGACAATAGGGAACAATAAGGTCCTTCAGGTATGAGGGTGCTAATCCGTGTAGGATTTTATAAGTAAGTAGTAGCACCTTAAAATCTGACCTCGCATTAACTGGAAGCCAGTGGAGCGAGGACAGAATTGGAGTAATGTGGTCAAACTTTCTGGTCCTAGTCAAAAGTCTAGCAGCAGCGTTCTGCACAAGCTGGAGGCTTTTGGTAGCAGAGTTCGGTAACCCAGAAAACAGTGCATTACAGTAATCTAGTCTAGACGATATAAACGCGTGGATGAGTGTCTCTGCATCCGCGGCAGACAGCATTGGTCGTATTCTAGCAATGTTTCTAAGATGGAAAAATGCAGTTCTGGTTATATATTTTACATGTTGACTGAAAGATAGCGTCGGGTCGAACAGGACACCAAGATTCTTCACACAAGAGCTTTGGGCCACAATAGAGCCCTCAAACAGCAGTGCGACATCTTCAAATAGTGGTCGTTGTTGCTTCGGACCGATGATTATCATCTCTGTTTTTCCTGTGTTAAGCTGCAGGTAGTTTTGGGACATCCATCTTTTAATTGCACTCAGGCAGGATTCAACTTTATGGATCTGGGAGGAGTCGTTTGACTTGATAGGAATATAGATTTGGGTGTCGTCAGCGTAGCAGTGAAAACTTATTCCATAACTGCGAATAATATCACCAAGAGGGAGCATGTAGATTGCAAAGAGCAGAGGACCAAGGACCGACCCTTGGGGAAGACCAAAGCTTAGGTTACAGTGATTCGATTGTGAATCATCACAAAGAACAAATTGCTTTCTATTTGTGAGGTAAGATCTAAACCAGAGAAGAGCCGAACCTTTAATGCCAACATAGTGTTGGAGACGATCAAGGAGAATGCTGTGGTCGATTGTGTCGAAAGCAGCACTAAGGTCGAGCAGCACCAGCAAGGAGCTTGCGTTGCTGTCCATTGTAAGGAGAAGATCATTAACTACTCGGGTCACAGCAGTTTCAGTGGAGTAGAAGGTTCTAAACCCAGACTGGAAGGGTTCAAATAAATTGTTCACCATCAGATGATTGATGGTTTGATCAGCTACAATTCTTTCCAGTACTTTCGAAAGGAAAGGAAGGTTAGAGATGGGCCGATAGTTGCTAAGTACTTCTGGGTCTAGGCCGGGCTTCTTCAGTAGAGGTTTTATCACAGCAGTCTTGAAGGTAGATGGAACTGTTCCAGTAGACAGGGATAGGTTCATGATGTTGAGCATAGTAGGCCCAACGACCGGGAAAAGTTCTTTAAGAACCTTGGTGGGGAGAGGGTCCAGCATACAGGTAGTGGGTTTAGAGGCCTGTGTTAGTTTAGCAAGTTCATCCAAGGAGATTGTGCTGAACTGCAGGAGGGTTTCTTCAGGAGGGACACATAGTGCCCCTCTTACATGATGTTCAGGATGATGGGTGGGGAAGGCATCAATGTCTTTTCTAATAATCTCGATTTTGTGCTCAAAGAATTCCGAGAAGTTTCTAGCAGAGAGAGAGGAGCCAACTGTTTGAGGTTGTTTTTGCGTCAGGCTTCTTACTGTGTCAAACAGAAACTTAGGGTTGTTCTTGTTTAAGTTGATAACACTTGAAAAGTAGGCGTTCCTGGAAGTAGTTAATGCAGCTTTATAGCTGAGCAGGCTGTCATGCCATGCAAGATGAAAGACTTCAAGTTTTGTTGAACGCCATTTGCGTTCTAGTCTTCTGCAGCTTTGTTTGAGGGTGCGAGTCTCCTCATTGAACCAAGGCGCTGGCCGCTTTGTGGTTCGCTTTTTAACAATAAGAGGAGCAGCAGAGTCGATGGCTGCAGATAAGGCCGTGTTAAAGTCTTCAGTAAGACTACCCACAGAGCCACTAAAGTCAGAGAGAGGAGCGAGTGAGAAGGATAACTTAGCTGCCATGGATGCAGTAGTTGCAGGGGTGATGCGACGGCAGCTATAGGTAGCCTGGCCCTCATCGCGGGGGCAAGATACCATCACCTTGAAAGTAAGAAGGAAGTGGTCAGATAAAGCTGAGGTGTAAGGTGAGATGGCCAGGTCTGAGATATCAACACCACGTGACAAGACGAGATCCAGAGTGTCACTCAATAATAATAATAATAATAATACAAATGATAAAAAATAAATAATAATAATAAAATAAAAAATCAATAAACCTCATGGGTCACAACAAGAGGATTCTGAAATCATCTTGCGACCCCCCCTCGGGGTCCCGCGACCCCCACTTTGGGAACCCCTGCTGTAGACCACCCCCCCCCCCCCCCCCCCCCCCATTCGAAAATTCCGTTGTTCTAGTCAGACGGACGTCACGGAGGAGTCACTTTATGCCTTATCTAATTTAGGCTGATCAGATTGTCGCAGCCAATTTCCAAGTGTACCAAAGCAGTGTCCATGTAGTGAAGTAACAGCCCATCATCTTCACCTTCGCCATTTTGACGTAAAATCCAACGTAGAAACAACGTAGCACTACGCTAGATCCCCTCTCGCTCCAGCCAGTATACCTTCTAGCTCCCTATTGAGCTGTGGGGAAATCTGAAAGAATACGCCCATTGGCTACAAATCACTATATGATTGGTTGATCAAATTGTCAATCCAAACGTACGCTCTCATTCAGTCTAAGTGCCAAAGTCATCGGGAATACTTTGGTTGAAGGATATTCTTCCCAGCGACCCAGAAAAATATCTGATTGGTTGCATTGTTTTTCCAACACAAAACCACTCAAATGCGTCGTGCATGGACCAAGAAAGACAAACAAATCAATGGCCCATAGGGGGCGATGGGGCCCCCCATAAACCACACGCACAAACAAAATCTAAAAAAATAAATAATAAAAATAATAAAAATGGTGGAATGCACCCAGAAATATGTGTAAAATATGATTTTAAAATAATTTGCGCAACATAATATGCTTTTCCTAGTACACATATGCCTAGTACACTGCAGCCTTCAAATCGCCCCACGGAGGCGGGTCTCTGTAGCAGTTTAGCCAATTGCTGATTCAAGATATAAACAAGTGACATAAAATGTAGCCAATCAGCGTCCTCAAAACGTCTTCCCGTGGGGCGCTTTTCAAATCGCCGCACGGAAGACGTCATTTGTGTGCGTCACAGTGTACTACTAGGAAAAGCATATTATGCTCTGTCTCTGCGGGCACACACGCACATTCACACACACACACACACACACTCACACACAGACACACCACACGCACACACACGCACAAACACATACGCAAAAAACACACACACACACACACACACACACTTACAAATATATGTCAGTGTTTTTTGTCAGTGTGTGCCGATATATACATATTTTTGTTGAGTGATTGATATAGTTTTCGTGAGTGACTTAAACAAGCAGGTATATATATATATATATATATATATATATTTGAATGTGTTTTGGTGTTATTGTTAACTCGTTGTTTCCTCTTAAATGTGTTTATGTATCCATGTACCAAATAAAGTCTAAAAGAATAGACTGTGTGAAGTTCTGTGGTGCCTTTGAGCTGGCCTTGCGTGGCCATGATGAAAGTGTTAACCTGCCTGTCTGCTGGTCAACATTAGATGACGACATTAAGGACCCTGATGGGTCGATAAACATAACTGAGTCTCAGAACTACAATGTCCGATAACAACCAAAGAAACAACGGACTCCTCTGGGAATACCTGGCGTCAGGGCACCACCTAGTGGTCACTCAGGTGTACTACTACCTTACATATACATTTCAGTAGTTCCTCATCCTACCAACAGAGGGAGCTCGCGTACCGCACCACGGTTGAACTACACTGTGTTTGTTGCTATGCAACCACCGAATCAGCTGTCAGTCTAAGCATTGTAAACACGGAAGTTAAACTACCTTCAATGGGCCACAACACTAAGCGCTAACTGACCACTAAGATAAGAATAGACCAATGATTAAAGCACAGTATGTGAGTATATGAATAAATAAATAAATATATATATTTATAATAGTAAAAAAAATACATAAATAGATCAATAGATAAATAGAACATATATATATACATTTCGGTGATTCCTCCACTTACCACTAGAGAGAGCTCATGTACCGCACCGCTGTTGGAGAACGGCAGAACGACACAACAGACAGACACCAAGCTGCTAACTTTATTAACACCAAGATATCACCATCACCACCATCACCCCACCCACCCACTCCACCCTCACCACCATCACCCCACCCACCCACTCCACCCTCACCACCATCACCCCACCCACCCACTCCACCATCACCCCACCCACCCACTCCACCCTCACCACCATCACCCCACCCACCCTCACCACCATCACCCCACCCACCCACTCCACCCTCACCACCATCACCCCACCCACCCTCACCACCATCACCCCACCCACCCTCACCACCATCACACCACCTGCCTTTCTGATATAATAACATGGATGCAACAGAACTTTCTCCAACTCAACTGCAATAGAGCGGTAATACTCATCCTCTATCAACATTGATGGTTCCCAGGACTTTACATTTTTAATTATACTGTTTATTTTTCATTTGAATCTTAATTATAAAAAACCAAAAAATATATGTAATTTATTGTATCCGTCTTATTTTAATCTGAACTATTAAATCATTTTACTGTACGTGCAATTTTACCATGTCTGTAAAACGCCTTGGGTGACAAGAAAAGTGCTTTATGAAATTGAATGTATTATTATTATTATTATGAACTCAATTAAAAACTCTCACCAAACAACCTGGCATTATGGAAAATATGTATTAATTATTATATTTACAGTATTTTATTGAAAGAATAACCCACAGACAGCAGTGAGAATTAGGAAAACTTTCAAACAATCCAATTCCAAAAATAGACAAAATGCATTCAACATGAAAATGATCAAATCAAATTACAACATAAACCAGCCCAGCATGTAGTTCTCTAGCTAGCAGCAACACTCTACAATAATAACACAATTACAAATATATAAATGTAATATTACATTCAATGATTCAATATTCAAACTCGACTCAATTTAATTCTTGAATTGATGACCTGCAAATCAAGTCAAATCTAATGAAAATATGACCGGATAACCGGAAGTCGGCCATGTTGGTGGATTTACAATCTGCTATCAGCTACAGACTCACTATTAGTCAGCCCTTTAAAACTCTTTGTTTGGTTCTTTTGGAGCGCTCTATCAGTCATAACATAGATCTGCACAGTGTAGAATTGTGGCCACAATAGCACTCGTGAAAGTTGCCAATTCAAGTTGTTTTGAATTCTAATCAAATACAATATAAAATAAATCAACTATAATCCAAAATCAAGGGGAGCAAACTCTGGCTCTCGGTGCTGAAAGAAGGCGATGGCTTAATAACATCCACACATGTTGGTCTACCGTGTGTGGAGCCATCATCTCATCTCAGCTCATCTATATGTTTCTGTTCTTACTAATTATGAAACTATTATAGTCGGCGAGTTCATCAAATCAATCCCAAATACAGTGATGACATTGATTTCAACTTTCAGTACGGATTGATGACTGATTTCAAGATAAAAGCACATATGAATGTTATTGTAATTGATCACTCATAGCATGTGAAGTTAGCTGAAGGCTGTTAGTAATGATTGTAAATGAGCAGCAGTCTACTCTGTGCTGCTTTAAGCTGAACGGGAGAAGAGTCTTCATGGTTCAGTTGACCCTAAACAGGAAGGAAGAACAAGACAGGATGAACCCATTTAGCATGAGTCAAGATATCAATGTGATGATGTTAAGATAATACTGTTACTATATTACTGTGATGATGTTAAGATAATACTGTTACTATATTACTGTGATGATGTTAAGATAATACTGTTACTATATTACTGTGATGACGTTAAGATAATACTGTTACTATATTACTGTGATGATGTTAAGATAATACTGTTACTATATTACTGTGATGACGTTAAGATAATACTGTTACTATATTACTGTGATGATGTTAAGATAATACTGTTACTATATTACTGTGATGATGTTAAGATAATACTGTTACTATATTACTGTGATGATGTTAAGATAATACTGTTACTATATTACTGTGATGATGTTAAGATAATACTGTTACTATATTACTGTGATGATGTTAAGATAATACTGTCAATATGTTACTGTCATGATATATTGCAGTAATGTTCTGTAAATATATGATCACCCTCCTCTAAAATGTTGTGATGTCACCAAATACTGACTCTGTGTTCAGAGGTTGGGCCTCAGGAGCTGGATTCTGTTCCCCAGGGACCTCAGAGCTGGTGTCAGAACCTGGTAAGTAGCAGAATGTGAGGAGCTGAATTCATGACTGAGCTAGATGTATCTAGGTCAACAGAGCTGTATAGTCCAGTGAGCTAGATGTATCTAGGTCAACAGAGCTGTATAGTGCAGTGAGCTAGATGTATCTAGGTCAACAGAGCTGTATAGTCCAGTGAGCTAGATGTATCTAGGTCAACAGAGCTGTATAGTCCAGTGAGCTAGATGTATCTAGGTCAACAGAGCTGTATAGTCCAGTGAGCTAGATGTATCTAGGTCAACAGAGCTGTATAGTCCAGTGAGCTAGATGTATCTAGGTCAACAGAGCTGTATAGTCCAGTAAGCTAGATGTATCTAGGTCAACAGAGCTGTAAAGTCCAGTAAGCTAGATGTATCTAGGTCAACAGAGCTGTATAGTCCAGTCCAGAAACTCTCATTCAATACTGAAGTGTTAATTTGCAGTAAAAACACATGGCCCTAAGGCTCTGGCCCGCTATGGATCAAGATAAATGATCAGTGTTGTAACAGAACGACCGTGTTGTAACAGAACGAGCCATGACAGTACCCCCCCCCCTCAACGGGCGCCTCCTGGCGTCCAACCCGGCTTGAAGGGGTGTTCTCGGTGGCAGTTGAGGGAAAAGAACAGATCCCGACAGTAGCGGCGCGGGGGCCAACCCCGCTCCTCTGGACCGTCTGCGTCCCAGTCGATGATCCGGGGGGGTGGAGGAGATTTGGTGGGCGGGCGGGGCCCGGGAAGAGAGCCACCCCTTCTGCCCAGGTCGGTGGGAGTCCTCTCTGGAGGTCTCCTCTGGACCCTCCTCCAGGGGTCTCCTCTAGGGGTCTCCTCCGGGACCTCCTCTGGGGTCTGCTCTGAACCCCCTCTGTAGTCGACAGACGGGGGCCACGCGACATCATCGGGCGGATAGGGCGCGGCATCAGCAGAAGGGGGCCGCGTGACGTCGTCAGGCAGGTACGGCGCTACGTCGTCAGGCGGTGCGGATCGACGTCGTTCGACGGGTGCGGAGCGGTCAGACGGGGAAGAAGCGTGAAGTCAGAGGTCCTTCTGATTGAAGGTTGCCATGTTCCCGCACTGGTCCAACGTAATCTGCAACTTCCGACCCTCCTGTCCGTGACTGGCGATCAGGAACTCAACATCGAGCTGACACTGGTCGCGGACAGCGGGGGCCAGGTTGGCCAACCGGACCACACACGCTACCTCCTGCTCCCGCAGCGCCTGAATCTGTGATCTGAACCCGACCATCTGAGCATCGAGCCCGCGCTTCGCACACTCGAGAAGGCCGGGGTCCAGGCAAGCATCCCGGTCGTTCCGTATCACCAGGCACACTTGGCGCCACTCGTCGAGGTCGCCGGGGTCCATAGTGGTGAGGTCGTTCTGTCACTGTCATGTCACCTTCACCACCATCACCCCACCCACCCACTCCACCCTCACCACCATCACCCCACCCACCCACTCCACCATCACCCCACCCACCCACTCCACCCTCACCACCATCACCCCACCCACCCAGTCCACCATCACCACCATCACCCCACCCACCCACTCCACCCTCACCACCATCACCCCACCCACCCACTCCACCCTCGGGAGTTGGGGAGAGGTCCGTTCCTCTGGATTATGTTTTAGACTCTCAAAGACAGACAGTATGACAGAAACACAGACATGTTTCACTTTTAAGGCTCTAGCTCCAAACCATTGCTTATCAGCTGTCTAAGTCTAATGTACAGATCCACTGTTGCAAACACATCATTTGTTAGCTGCAGATTATGCTCAGAAATATGGTCTACACATACATTAAACACATCTTCATCACATGGAAAGTCTTTGAACACACAAGCAGGCTTCAACCTTTTCCAGGCTGACGGGATGCAGATAGTCCCTGGCTCCGTACATTCGAGGCACAGCATGCATGATGGACGGGCCACCATGAGGACTTTGCATGTCGGCCATATGGACATTTTCTGTTCCTAAATCTACTCGTATTCTTTTAGGGCAACCTTCAGCTTTAATCACCGCATCCATGTAGTAGCCAGCAATGACCGCTGGGTTATTATTTGTCTTGTAGGCTTCAAGCCATATAAGGCTTCTGGAAAAGCCATCAATGCATCCACTTATTGCGATTCCAAATGGCTTAAGTTTATCGCAGCCATCAATGTGCCAAACATAGTTTGGACCACAGCTGTGGTAAACTCGTCTCCGCAGTCGATTTCTTGACCTCAGGCCAACTCCTTCACCATCTAATAAACGCAACAAAACTCAAACTGTTTCCCTGTCAGTCCCAAGGCCATTCATCCAGCATGTTTGGTGCATCCACCTCTATCCGTGACACTGACCGGAGGTTTCCAGTTGCACTTGAATGAAAGCCTCCACCTCAGCCACATCCGTTCTGTTCTTCCTGCGCCAAAGTTTCTTCTTGCTTAAAATCCTTTCCAGTGTCCGTTTGCTTAGAACAACCCCATGCAATTCAGCCAGTAAAACAAGGATTTTATCATTTGTAAAACCACGTTTGAAATATTCCTCAATGTGTTCACGATCCATGATTGATTAGGTTCAATTTCCATGCATTAAATAGATCAATTCACACACTCTCGCTTCCTCAGATATGGGAGCATGTCTACAATTGTATTGTGGATTGTCACGGCTACGGTGGTTGGCAGGCGGCGTGGCCTAGCCACGTGCGCTGCCGGCGCACACACGCTCCTGTCAACAAACAATCACGTTGGTTGGCAGGGGGCGTGGCCAAGCCACGTGCGCTGGCGACACACACACACACACACACACCTGGACACAATCTCCCCGTGTAATTGTTTATCACCTCACCTGGGGTATATATACGTTGCCTTTCCTTTACCCCAGCGTGAGGTTGTTACTCTACAATGCACGAAGTTCTCCCGTCTGATACCCATCGCCTGCCAACTACCTGCCGGTACTTCGCACCCGATACCCCCGGTACACAGACTCCTTCCCCTGTCCCGGACTACTCGCCGGTCAACTACCTGCAGGTACTCCGCGGATCGTCTCCCCAGTGCACCCTTGTGACTTTGTGTGTGTTTCCAGTAAATAAAGCCGTTCGTATCACTCCACTTGTCGGCGTCTGCGTTCGGGGTCCAACCCACTTTATCTCATAATTATGACTTAACTATCTCATAATTATGAGATAGTAAGTCATAATTATCTTTTTTTTGCTTTTTTCAAGTGGCGACTTTTAAAAAAGGCGGGTGCGAAGCGACGTCCTCCGACGGGTGCGGAGCGTCGTCCTCAGGCGTGTGCGGAGCGGCGTCCTCAGCCGGGTGCGGAGCGGCGTCCTGAGACCGACCGGCCGGGTAGTAGGCAGGCGACGGGTATCAGAACAGACGGGCAGTATAAAGTATACGTAACGACCTCACGCTGGGGTAAAGGAAAGACAACGTATATATATATACCCCAGGTGAGGTGATTAACAATTACACCGGGTGATAGTGTACAGGTGTGTGTGTGTGTGCGCCGCCCAGCGCACGTGGCTTGGCCACGCCCCCTGCCAACCACCGTAACCGTGACATTAGCTTTGATTCCTTCGGTAACTGTATTTGTAAACACTACAGGCAGCAGTGTTGAGGAGGGCCACCAGATAAGGGAAGGTAAGATTACATCAAGTTATTGCAGAATAATCAAACCCCCACCCTCACAGAGACCCTGCATACACACTCTACAGAGTTTGTTTCAAAATTAATTATTTTAACTTGACTGAATAATTGTTTGCAGACATTAATTTTAACACCACCATACTGTAATTACACCTTTACATTACAGAGGTTGTTAAGCTGTTGGATGCATTTGAGCGGAGGATGCTCCTCAGGATTGAATTAATGGAAGAAAATGTAAGCAGTGCGATGAGTAGGGTGGAGAACTTGCTAGAGGCCAGGAGACATACTGAGGAATCTCCCCCAGAAAGCATGCTGGAGGACCCCTGTCAAACAACAGGGGATTTGGAAAATTTGTGCCACCTGATTAAAACAGAATCTACTTTCAAGAAGAAAATAGTGAGTGCAGTGACATATCTTTCCTGGTATTTTGACATATGAAACACCACAATAACAGATCATTTGATTTTGATAGATTCAGTACCCTAGACTACAATCAGGCTTGAGCCTGGGTCGATGGTGAGAGGAGGATGCTGAGGAGAATTGGGACCAATGCACTCTGGGGTCACTACAGCTAGAAGGGAAGGAAGGGAAAGAGGCCTTTTCAGATCCTTCCAATTAATGAAGTAATTATAAGTAAGTATTTGTCTTTTTTTTTACATAAGCACATCAGTGTCTGTGCTATTGAAACATTTTCAGGTTGTATAATGGCAATTACATATAATACCATAAAATAGTTTCATAGAAAGTAGTACATGCTGAATGTTATATTTCAGCCCTGAGCTGCAGTGTCTATCTTACAGGTGCATGCCATAAGGCTTACCCAAAGATTAAAAGGATGCGTGGAACAGTGTATAGCTGTCACATTGAAACATGCCCCTCACCGTGGAACAGTGTATAGCTGTCACATTGAAACATGCCCCACACCGTGGAACAGTGTACAGCTGTCACATTGAAACATGCCCCTCACCGTGGAACAGTGTATAGCTGTCACATTGAAACATGCCCCTCACCGTGGAACAGTGTATAGCTGTCACATTGAGACATGCCCCTCACCGTGGAACAGTGTATAGCTGTCGCACAGTGCAGTGTAAGTGACCATGAATCATTTTCTGTACTCGCAAACTTCACAAATCTGTAGTCAATTGTCACAACACAATCAGATTCAGATCACTAAAAAATGACACCTGTGATGCACTAAACACAGCTCTGGAGAAACTGGATTGGTCAAAGGTCCTTAACTGTACATCTACAGAGGAGGCTTGTTTTAAATCTGCCTTTTTACCAGTGGTTGACAGCCTGGCTCCCATGAAAGTCATCAGGGTGAAAGCGAGGACTCAACCATGGATGAATGCTGACATCCTAAAGGCCATGACACTGAGGAATGACAGTTATGCCAGTTTCAGAAAAAAACAGAAATGAGCAGCAGTTTGAAAAATGTAAACAATTGCGGAACGAGGTAACCGGCATGATTAAGTCTGCCAAGAAGAACTACTTCAATGAGAAGATCGAGGAAAATAAGAAACAGCCTAAAAAATGATGGAAGTCCCTTAAGGAATTGGGCTGCAACAACAGGCTCAAAACGAAAATCACAAACCTCAACATCAAGTTAAACGGCTCGCTCATTTCTGAAAAACGGAACGTGGCAAACTGTCTAAATGGTTTCTTCACAACCATAGCTTCCACACTGGTGGACAAATTGCCCTCTCATTCAGGCCTTTATGGTGAACAGCACATACATGCCTTCTACAGAACTCTCGGGGTTGTTGAGGACAGTTTCAAGATCTCCCCTGTTACAGCTGAGGACGTGCTGTTAAAACTCAGAGCCCTACAGCCAACAAAGGCCACAGGCCATGATGGCATTCCCACTAGGTTCCTCAGAGATGCAGCCGTGGCTATTGCCCCCGTAGTGGCACACATAACAAACCTGTCCATCAGACAGGGCCACGTCCCACAGGAATTTAAGCTCGCGAGAGTAGTCCCTCTGTATAAAAAAGGGCAGCAAGTTAGACCCCGGGAACCAGTGTGCGAACTATACCACGGTCTCCGTGTCTCTCTTTTTTTTTTTTGCGGGGGGGGGGGTAAATGCTGATCCGTGCATTAATAGCAACAGCACAGACATAGGCCTATTATAAAGAGAACATCAGTTGCACACGGGGTGGTGCCGCAGGTCTACATTTACATGAAACGTCCCGATGGATCATGTTCATGTCAACAGATTGCCCGAGCATGTATGGGCTACGCAAACTTCAATCAACTTGATAATAAATAATCCACGGACCACGTTTGACTGTTTAATTAAATCAACTTAAAATGACTCAAAAACAGGCTACATCGTTTCACATGGGCTATAGCCTATTATGGCTGTAGCCCACACAGAGCCGAACACACGCGATAAGAGCAGCCAGCGGCACCAACCATGAACAATATTAATATTAATAATACAGCTATAGCACAACACAACCCTCTCACTGCCTGGAGAGACGCGACGCCACACACACACAACACAACGATGGAACAGTGTATAGCTGTCACATTGAAACATGCCCCTCACCGTGGAAGAGTGTATAGCTGTTACATTTCTAGTTAGTTGTCATATTTCGTTTTTAACTGTTACATTTCTAGTTTGTTGTCATATTTCGTCATTAACTGTTACATTTCTAGTTAGTTGTTATATTTCGTCATTAACTGTTATATTTCTAGTTAGTTGTCATATTTCATCATTAACTGTTATATTTCTAGTTAGTTGTCATATTTCGTCATTAACTGTTATATTTCTAGTTAGTTGTCATATTTCGTCATTAACTGTTATATTTCTAGTTAGTTCAGGGCCACCGTAGAAATTAGGGTTAGGGTTAGGTCTCGTAGTTTAAGCAGACCTGTTTGATTGAAAACGTTGAACTATTGTTTTTCAAGGGCCTTTTCAGTTCCTGCACCCTCCCTCTATGGAACGCCCTCCCCATTCACATCCGTCAGGCAACCACCCTACTATCCTTCAAACAACCACCCTACCATCCTTCAAACAACCACCCTACCATCCTTCAAACAACCACCCTACCATCCTTCAAACAACCACCCTACCATCCTTCAAACAACCACCCTACCATCCTTCAAACAGCCTCTCAAGACCCACCTCTTCAAACTGCCTTTTCCCTGCTAAAACATCCCCCCCTCGATTCCATGACTTGACATTTTTAATTATACTTTATTTTTCATTTAATTAGATTATATTTATTTTACCATGTCTGAAAAGCGCCTTGGGTGTCCAGAAAGCACTATATGTGTCACAAGGGAGTGGTTAGGTAGGACCCCAAATGCAGACAGAGACCAGAGAGGGGAGAACAGGGGTTTTATTTGGCACAGAACACAAGCGCATGTAACCTCCAAGACATACGATGGATCTGGAACCGGGAGGTCGAGGTGCGTCGTACCGACAGGTAGTAGGCGAGCGGAACTCCGGGACCGACGAGGGGCTGGAACAGCAGACGGGCGGGCTATCTCTCCGATAGTCCGTAGCAGGATGATCAGAACCAGGGATGAATGTCACCTGGGGACTGGTAGCGTACAGGTTAAACACAGTACGAACGAGCCACGTCTCAAACCGCCGCGGTATAAATAGCCACCAGGTGAGATCAATGGCAATCAGCTATGGTTGGCAGGTGTGTGTGTGTGCGCCCCCAACGCACGCGGCCTGGCCACGCCCCCTGTCAACCACCGGAACCGTGACAGTACCCCCCCCTCAACGGGTGCCTCCTGGCGCCCCACTCGGCCTGTTGGGATGTTCCTGATGAAAATTGCGGATGAGGGACAGATCCAGGACATTCAGACATGAAAGGTGGGATGAACCTTCATGGCTGGTGGCAATTTAAACCTTACTGAAACCGGATTGATGACCTTGTCCACCGTGTATGGTCCCATGTAACAAGGTTGTCCAGGTCGATAGACGGATGCCTGAACCCTCCGACGGTCTTTCAAACGCCGGTTCCGGTCGGCCGTATGAAGGAGCGCCGAGCGGTCCTCCAAATCCGGCGGCAGCGCTGGAGGTGGGCCTGAACCGACGGCACCGCAATCTCCTCCTCCTGGACGGGAAACAGAGGTGGCTGATAGCCCAGTGATGCCTGGAACGGCGACATCCCCATGGCGTCGCTGATGAGGGAGTTGTGGGCGTACTCCACCCAAGGGAGGTGGGAACTCCATGAAGACGGATGGCGCGCGGCGACGCAGAAGAGAGACGTTTCCAGGTCCTAGTTGGCTCTTTCCGTTTGTCCATTGGACTGAGGATGGTATCCGGAGGAGAGCCTGACAGAACGCCTTCCACAACTGCGACGTGAACTGTGGCCCCCGGTCGGACACTATGTCCAGAGGAATCCCATGCAGACGAAATACCTGCAGAACCAGGAGGTCCGCCGTCTCCCTGGCCGAGGGAAGCTTGGGCAACGGCAAAAAATGGACTGCTTTCGAGAACCGGTCGACGATGGTAAGGATGGTGGAGTTACCAGACGACGGCGGAAGACCGGTGACGAAATCAACCGCGATGTGCGACCAAGGCCGGCGAGGGATAGGCAGCGGCTGCAGCAACCCCGCATGAGGTCGAGGTGAGGCCTTGCTGTGTGCACAGACGGTGCAGGCCGTGAAAAAGGCCTGGGTGTCCTGGGAGATGGAAGGCCACCAGAAACTCCCTCTGAGGAAGGACAGGGTCCACGCAAAGCCGGGATGGCAGGTCAGGCGGGAGGAATGAGCCCACTGCAGCACCCGGGACCTAACTGGATCGGGTACAAACAGCCGGTTAGCGGGACCATTACCTGGATCTGGATGAGCACGCTGAGTCGACCGGACGAGACCCTCGATCTCCCATGTGACAGCCCCAATCACACACACCGGAGGCAGGATGGTATCTGGCTTGACGAGATCCCTCTCGGCGTCCCACTGGCGAGAGAGAGAATCGTCAGAAGGGTTTGACATTCCGACATCCAGGCCGGTAGGTGAGCGTGAAGTTGAACCGCCCCAGGAACAACGCCCACCGCGCCTGTCGAGAGTTGAGCCGTCTGGCGGTGCGGAGGTAGGCCAAGTTCTTGTGGTCTGTCCAGACCACGAACGGTTGTTCCGCCCCCTCAAGCCAATGCCTCCACTCCTCCAAGGCCAGAACCACTGCCAAGAGCTCCCGATTCCCCACGTCGTAATTCCTCTCCGCGGACGACAGCCATTTCGAAAAAACGCACAAGGATGCGTCTTCCGATCCCCCGTGGAACGTTGAGATAGTACAGCCCCAACGCCGGAATCTGATGCATCCACATCCACCACGAACTGGCACCGGAGCCGAGGTGAACAGACGTTTAAGCTGCGCAAAAGCCGCACCCGCCTCAGGAGGCCAGGAGAACGGAGAGAGCGTGGTAAAAATTGGCAAAACCAAGGAACCGCTGGAGTTGTCTCCGGAACGTAGGCGTCGGCCACTCCGCCACTGCCTTGATCTTAACTGGATCCGACCGAACCTGTCCAGGCACGATTATGTATCCCAAGAAGGCCACCGACTTGACGCGGAACTCACACTTCTCCGCCTTGACGAACAGCTTGTTCTCCAATAGCCGCTGAAGTACCAACCGGACGTGCTGAACCTTCTTAGTAATAAAGAAAAACCCAGAACCAACAGGCGACAACGAGGGTCTGATCAGGCCCGCTGCCAGTGAGTCGTGAATGTTGGTCTCCATGGCCTGTCTCTCGGGCCGGGACAGGTTGTAGAGTCTTCTAACCGGCAAAGACGCGCCGGGGAGGAGATTGATGGCGCAGTCATATGGTCTGTGAGGAGGTAAGGAGATGGCCCGTTGTTTAACACCTCCCCGAGGTCGTGGTAAACATGGGGGACGGATGAGAGATCGGGAGGGCTCGGGACCGGGCGGGTGGGTGGCGCTAGAGCGGACCGGAGACAGTTCGAATGGCAGAACATGCTCCAACTTATCACGGAACCCGCCAACCAATCGATGTGTGGATTGTGGATAGCCAACCACGGTCTACCCAATACCACAGGGGTGTTGGGGGGAGGAGATGACGTGTAACTGGATGGTCTCCCGGTGATTCCCTGACAGAACCAGAGTGAACGGAACCGACCGTTGGGTGATCCGGGCCAACGGCTTGCCATCCAGCGAGTTCACCTCCAATGGTAGCTGTATCCGCTCGGTGGGAATACCGGCCCGTACGACCAGAGCGGCATCAATGAAACTGGCATCAGCTCCGGAGTCTACCAACACCTTCACCGGAAGCCTCTCCTTCTCCCAAAGGAGATGTGCGTGAAAATGAAATGGGAGCCTGCCAATGCAGCTGGAGATCGGGTCGCATTCTGGCACCTCAGGGACCCCGCCGTCACTGAGGGGCCTGATCTTTTGGCCGACGGTGACTGTCGCGAAGGGAGTGTCCCATTCTTCCGCAGTAGAGACAAGCTCCTGTGTCCAACCTCTGCTTCCGTTCCTGCTGGGAAAGGACCACCCGATCCAGCTGCATCGGCTCCTCCGCGAAGGAAGCAGCGGACCGAGAATATCTCTTCTCCTCCGCTGGGCGGGAGAAGCTTCTGGAAGGACCCGGGGCGCCCCCCCACTACATCGCTAGGTCTGACACCTGAATGGCCCTCTGGATGGCCTCATCCACAGTGCCCGTCTCGCCCCGCAACGCCACCTCCTTGCCCAACTCCCGTTTGAGTCCGTTCTGGAACGCGGACAGGAGCGATTCCTCGTTCCAACCGGACTCCACCGCCAACCGGCGAAACCGGGCGATGTACTCCCGGAGGCTGAGCATTCCCTGCTTAAGCCGCAGCAGGAGTTGTCCAGCCTGGGCACCCCGTATGGGGTGGTCGTACACCCTCATCAGCTCCATTTCTAGAGCCACGAAGGTCTCCACGAGAGGAGATCCCTGCGCACGGAGCGCATTATACATAGCGAGGGGGCCTCCCTCAAGCAGGCTCACTATGTACGCAATTCTCCCAGCTTCTCTCGTAAAGCGGGACGGCTGTGCGCCAAAAATATTCTTGCATTGGAACAAGAAGCTCCGACAGGTGTCCGGATCTCCAGAGTACCTCGGCGGGGGCGGGATATGTTGCTCCGCGGGACCAGCAAAAGGCGGAGCTTGTGAAATTGCTGCTTCGAGTTGCGCAATGCGTGCGCCCTGGGACTCCGTGATGTCCACCAGCCGACGTCTCGCACAGGGAACAGCAGCCTGGTGGGACCGACCGCGGATCGCCAACGCCGAACGCCCGCACGGGGAATAGCAGCCTGGTTGGACCGACCGCGGATCGCCGACGCCTCGCACGGGGAATAGCAGCCTGTGGGGACCGACCAGTTGCCACACTGCCGACCGCAAACATAGCAGTACGGGTGAGCTGTCATTGTGGGCTTACCGTACCAGTGGAGAGGACGCTTGAGAGCACGCCAGGTTAGCCTGACGCTAGGTATCCCCACTGGGGGTTTGTTTTTACGCAGCTGGGCAGCAGAGACATTTCCTTTTTTTGGCCGATCGAGGGACTCCCACTGTCCGTCTCCTCGGATCGGCCAAAAAAAGGAAATGTCACGACTAACACTGTTGCGCCCTAGGCACTTTGTTCCCTATTTATGGGGTACAGGTCGCATAGTGTAGTTAGCTTAGTATAGCTGTGTTAGGGACAGGGTTAGGGGAAGGGGGGGCTTGATCCATAGGCCTACCGCCCAGATAGGGTCACGTCCCCAGTATCAGTAGTACCCCCCCATTTTAAGAACACGCGTGTAGTTGGCTAAGAGCCCTTATTTTTCCCTTGGTTGCAGTGTCACCCCTACGTGTGTAGTGTGCCTGATTGTAGGGTCACCCCGAATTAGTATGGCACGTGTGTAGTTGGCTAAGAGCCCTTATTTTTCCCTTGGTTGCAGTGTCACCCCTACGGGTGTAGTGTGCCAGTTTGTAGTGTCACCCCTACGTGTGCAGTGTACCGCCTGACGAGGGGGGGAACCGGATAGCGGGGGGGGAACTAGCAGGGTGGGGAGACCACCGGGAGCAGGGCCCCTTATAGCCCAGCCTGTAGTCCCAGAGGCAGCCCCACGCACAGTGTAGTTTTATAGGTTTAGTAGTACTCTATTTTCTGAATTATATTGGGAACCCCCTATGTGTTTAATAAAGATTTTTATACTTTTATTCACCGCCTCCGTGCTTGCTTGTTGGAGTGATATTGGAGATCGGTATGGTAGCTAGCCCACTGGAGAGTGTATCCTATGTAGCTACCCGCTTGCACTGTGTGGTTGCATGGGTTAGGACATTCTCCGTGGTGCACTAGTGACATCTTTTGGCGTTGTCGGCAGGATCTCCTTATCACCCGCAACAAGCATGTCGGACGACAAGATTACTCAGGGCGGTGAGCCAGGGACTTCGATAACCCCAAACCCCCCAGTTATGAGTGCAGTTATGATGCCATGGTTTTTGGGGTCCCATTGGGTTCCTAGGTTCAGTGGAGAGAAGGGGACAGTCAGATTCAGCCAGTGGTTAGCACAGGTAGAAGCATTCTTGCGAGCGCAGACCTTACAGCCCCAACTGAGAGTGGATTTCATCCTTAGCTCCCTTGATGGCGCAGCTCACAGAGAAGCTATGCTACTCCCATCAACCACTAGGGGATCCGCCCAAGAGATACTAGATGTTCTAACCAGGAAATATGGTGACAATCGGTCCCCCGACACCCTCCAGGTCGAGTTTTTTGGTTGTCGACAGACGGAGAAGGAAGGGATCGAGGAATTCACTCTACGCCTGAGAGAGTGTCTCCACCGATGGCAAACCAGCAGACCAGCCAGGCGATGAGGACAAGAGACTGCGGGCACAGTTCGCCAAGGGCCTACGGGAGGGCCCAATAAAGCGTGAGCTCCTACGCCACCTGCGTCGAAACCCCCGAGTGCCGTTCAAGGACGTCTGCCAGGAGGCAAGCTCCATAGATAGGGAAGAGCGAACCACCATGGGGGAGGTGGCGGCCTGTCAAGCCCAAGCCGCCGCGGTCACACCAGCCCCCAAAACTGAACTGCTGTCCCAGAGCAGTCTGCAGCAGCTGAAGGACTCCCTGTGGGTGGAGCTACGGGAAGAGCTACGCGACCAGGTGGTGCTGCTGGGGAAAACCATTGCTGAGGATCTACGGAGCCAGTTCCAAGCCCCAGAACGCAACCCCGAGCCGGCACAATGCTGGACTCATCCACCAACCGGCCACCCAGCTGGAGTTCCCACACACCGACGTCCTGACCGCCAGGAGGCCCGTAACTACCAGTGGGACGACCAGGGTCACGTTCAGCGGTATTGCCCCCGTAGAGCAGGGCCACCTCCGGATTTTCACTCCTCCCGGTCACTGCTGGGCAAGTGACCGGACCCGGAGCCACGGTGGAAGCCCTAGAGAGACCAGCAGTAGTGGGCCGCTGTCCAGAGGTAGAGGTCCTGATACGGGGCAAGAAGGTGCCTTGCGTGCTGGACACGGGCTCGCAGGTGACTCTGTTTGGACAATCGTTCTTCCAGCGGCACATCGGCAGTGAAGGGCTACACGGCGCGGAATAACTCCAGTGGCTGACCCTACGCGCTGCTAACGGCCTACAAGTCCCATTTGTGGGCTATAAAGTACTGGATTTCACCATCGAGATACCGGGCCGCGGAGTGGTGATTGTAAAAGATGACTGTATTAGTGCTGAGTATGGCTTACTAGGCATGAATGCCATATCGGAGTGTTAAGTCTTAAGTCTACCGTCCACCCCACTGCCCGGAAGGCGTGGGAGAAAGCATTTACCCTTTGCCAGCAGGTGCAGAGTCCTACACCGCTGGGGGAGTCTGGTGGCACAGCGAGGCTACCACGACAAGCCCCGGTCCTGGTGCCCCCGGAGTCCGAAATTGCCGGTGGACCTGATCCACGGCGTTTCCCCTCCACAGCGAAAGACCACGCCGGAAGGCTGGGTTGAGGACCATCACCGGGTGTTGACCGAGGCGTATGAACGGGTGCGAACGAATGCTGACCGACGACAGGCGTGGGACCGAGCCCGGTACGATCGGGCAGCCCGTGCCGTACCATTGCTGCCCGGTGAACGGGTCCTGGTGAGGAATTTCCGCCATCGGGCGCACGGAAAGCTTGCACCACGATGGCTACCTCAGCTCCATATCGTCATTGGACAACCCCGGCCTAACCAACCCGTGTACCTGGTCCGGCCTGAAGGACAGGAGTGCCTGGGCCGTACCCTTCATCGGAAAAACCTCTGGCCGTGTCCGGCCGGGGTACCCACATGCCCGGATGATCCGAGTGACGCCCCACCAGCCGAAGAACCGGCAACAGGGGCCTGGGTCCCTGACCTCCCCTTTCTCCCTCCACCTGCCCCTGTGGTTACTGCCGGGGAGTATGAACATCCCGTTCGGGGAGGTCCTCTTGACCCTGACCCTGTTGAGCCGTACTCAGTGGTAGTGAGGGATGCGATGCCCCAGCCAGAGGGGGCAGAACAGGGGCCCGATGACATGGGAAGGGGCCCGGGAGAAGTGGCGGTTCCCGCCAACCCTGAGAGAAGGGAGGAGGCCGCTGAAGGTGTGGTGCCCGAGAACGAGGATGCTGTAGCTCTCCCTGAGGCTGTGCCCCCCCCGACGATCCCGACGGAGTAACATGGGTAGACCACCTATACGCTTGGTCCAACTGTGATGACCGGGACGGCCATCAATATAGGGGGGGGGAGTTATGTCGCGTGTTTGGTGTGTGTACCTTTTGTGTTTCAGAGGAAGTGATGGAGCAAACCAACCAGGAGATGGCGACCTGGGGCTGACGACGGCGGCTGCGCTGAGTCGCAGCTCTGAGGGCGGGGCAGCGTACGCAATGCCAGGTGCCCCTGATCAGCTGATGAGCTCCAAGCCAGGTGGCAATCAACACGTTGCAGTGTCACCCCTACGGGTGTAGTGTGCCTGTCACAACCAAAGGTCTGATGACCAAAAAATTACACCTGGACCGGGCTGTTGTGAAGCCAACCCGTCCAGTGAGCGCTTCTAAGCACAGGTCCCGGCAGGAATTTAGACAAAACGTTCGTTACAAGGGTAAATTATATTTATTAACTATGGGGAATCAAACCCACAACAACACAAAATAGCATCGCATCCACACACAGTGGCAAACAGGCAACCTCCACACTCCACTCTGGTCGGTGGCAATGACACAATGAGGCGCCCGGATGGGTGTCACATGGCAGGCTTTATCCACCCGTCCTATCGAGGCTGATTGCCGACAGCCGCCGCTCATCAGGCAATCAGCGCTCTCTAGAGGAGAGACGGGCGGCACCTGGGAAGGAGAAACAAAAAGGGGCCAATACAACGGTGACACACATCAAATACAAATAACAAATATAACATATACTAACCTGATGTTTACAAACATGATAACAATGTTAATGACCCACCCATGGACGTCACACCTCCCCCCATAGAAGCGAACCTATTGGGTGAGCAAAACATTGTTACATATGAATCAACATCCGATTAGTACCCCCAGACCTACCCTCTGGACAAGGCATCGGCCACAACATTGTCCACGCCCTTTTTGTGGCGTATGACAATATTGTAGCCCTGCACCAGTAGGGCCCAACGCATCAATCGCTGATTGCTGTTGTACATCTGGGCTAAAAACACCAACGGATTGTGGTCCGTGTAAACCAACACCGGAATGGAGCTGGACCCCACGTACACCTCAAAATGTTGGAGGGCGAGGAGCATTGCCAGCGTCTCCTTCTCGATGGTGGAATAGTTAAGCTGATGATGCTTGAACTTCACCGAGAAGTAGCAAACCGGGTGATGCACGTCGCCCTCTCCCTCCTGTAACAGCACAGCTCCAGCCCCAGCAGCACTCGCGTCGACCTCCAGCTGAAAAGGACGAGCAAAGTCAGGGGCTGCTAGAACAGGGGCACTGCACAAAAGGGATTTTGCAGTCTCAAAGGCGCACTGACATTCCGTGGTCCACACAAACGGCACAATAGGACTACATAACGAGGTGAGCGGAGCTACCGCCACCGAAAAGTTCCGACAAAAACAACGGTAGTA
>CM050999.1:27773161-27843363 GCA_027704905.1 Muraenolepis orangiensis
CTTCATTGTCACATACAAGTTTATGGCTCAAACCCCCAAGCATTCCTGGCTGGTCGCATCTCCGGCAACCCCAGGGGGTTGCCTTCCTGGCAACGCCTTTTGGTCACTTCAATACACATGGCCCTTACAATGCATACAGTATCACAGATAATGCATACAGTATCACAGATAGTGTTTTAGTTTTATACTTAGTGTATAAAAATACACTACAATGACATCAAGATTTGCTTTTGCAACTATCAAAGAGGTCATTCATTACACATGGGTATTTTAGCACAGGTTTGATCCCCCATTATCAGTGCTGGAGACCTGTGTATCGTAAGTGGGTTTTTGAGGGGATGGATTGTAATATCAATTAATACCACCGACCAAATCATAGGAGTTGTAGTGCTGAAGACAGATACATTGGTTAATTGCTTTGGAGAAGTTCAAGTCCTGCTTATAACACTCTCCTCCTTATAAACTTTGGCATGTTTCTCTGTGGCACAGTTGTGAGAGAATGTGTTAATCATGACAATTTTTTGAGTGTGTTTTTCAGTTTTTCAGGATTTTTTTTCAGGATGTATTGTCATACATTCTTAATTCCACAACGACACCAGGACTTGAAACCTAACAATGTCCTGTTAATTGTAATGTTGATTAAAACCTCTGACCAGAACAGAGCACTTGTCTCTGTGGTGCTGTTGACAGATCAACTGGTTTGGAGACGTCGGTTCAAGTCCCGCTTATAACGTTCTCCTTGGAAACCCAAGCTCTTTTTGGAGACTATGTCATGTAAATTGTAATGTCATAAACTCAGAGCATGTCTTAGCATGCCGAGTGACGGTGACAGGCACTTGGTGCAGCCATGGCTTTGAATGTTGAAATGGATATTAAACTCACGGCGCACTTCACACATAAATTGCCTATAATGTTATGTTTGCCCGGTGGTTGGGGACCGCTGCTCTCCATGCATCTGGCGGCTAACGGGCACATAAGTGGTCGTGAAGGCTTTTTTGCGCACTATCGCGCATCTGCAATCAATTCAGGATATGCAGAAGTCTCTCCTATCAGGAACGTTTTGCGTTATTATTGTAACAGTCGGACCAAAACCTTCCCCAAGCCAACCATGCGTGTATCAACAAGGCATGCTTTTTCGGTCCCATTTCCTCGCATACGACTCGAAAACAGACACGTCTCTAACGGCTATGCCTTGATGAAACAAACAATGTCCACCACTCTGTCCACTACATCTGAAAGTTCTTTCGGTAGCGTCTTTCCAACCAGTGCCCCTGTGAAGGAAGCAGTGAGTGGTTCGTGCATTGGAGGTTTGCCCTCTGCTTATGAAACCCTTGGCGCTGCCCGGCATTGCGGCAGCACTGTTCACAATGCACAGGTTACAGGCGTCTGAGTTCGTTTGGAGTGTACACATATGCACAACAAATGCTGACTCATCGCTCTGAGTTTGTTTTGGAGGCTGAAAGGGACAACGTTTGAAAACACCCTCAGAGGCCCCTGTGGCCTTCAATTTATATTGAAATAAGCAATGATTGGTTTGAGGAGGTGTTTGCAGACATTTCAGAGTTTGATTGATCACATTTTCACAGGGACAGGTCGCACAAAAGACACAACAAGCATGTTGTGTCTGGACAGCTCTGATGAACAATTGGACAATTCTGATTCTGACACAGATTCTGGTAAGAGTCTTGGCTCTTCTTTGTTATGCTACCGCCAGGATTCTCTGTACCTCCTTCTCACCCTCCCTTTTTTTGACTTTTTTCCCAGATGCCAGAGCAGAAATTGATGAAGAGGATAAAGGTGAGCAGTGTGACTCTTCCGATGACCTTTGAGTAGAAGATTGAGAAATATTTTACCAGGTGTTAAAACTATATCCTGGTTCAAGCCCTGAACCAGGTATGGTGCCTGCCAGTTTATCATGAGGCCAACTGTCTTATAGTTTTATTTTATATGCCACACACGGATCGCTGGGTAGTACAGATGGAGTCGGAGGCAAAAGGAGTTCAATAACCCGTGGGCGTCTTTATTTGGATATTGCTCCAATGAAAATAATGCTATGAAGTGTGAACAATCAACTATGTGTGTAAATTACGGAAGTAATAATACAATGTGTACATATTGTACTTTTACCTGAGCACTGGTTCAGTTCTTGGAGACTTGTTAGGAATGAAATGCACTTTTGACTTCAACAGCCAACCAATGAGATTTAAGATCAAGACTAATCAGTGGGGGTTGAGGTCAAGAACGGCCAATGGGATGTTGAGGTTGAGGTTAAGTGGAAGAAAAATAATGGAATGAACTGGAAGTGTGTTCACTATTTACAACAACAACAACTGCTCCAGATACGTCTCCCCATGTATGGACCACCCACCTGACGTCAAGGAAAGACTGATCGCTAAGGCCAGTCGTGGCGTGTGTACTGCTGAAGTCTGCCTTCTGTCCTGAGTTGTCTAGTCAGAAGGAAGCTTTACACTAGCAATGGTGTCAGTTTTGTTACTAACAGTTATCATTTTTCCTGACAGAGGACATGTACTTCAACCCACAATGTGAAAAATGCAGAGCGGTACATCAGGTGAATTTCAACAAAAATAAATTTCTTAAATGTATGATAATTAGTTGTGTTCCTCTTTATTGTTGTTTACTTCAGTTTTTTTTTAACAGAGTCCTGAGTATGAGAAGGTTACACCAAGCAAGATTTCTAAGTGGACATTCCAGTGAGTGACACGTCTTGACATCAGTCCCATAGGGTTGTCCGATTCGTCTGGTCTTAACCACAAAAAATGAAATGCTCAATTGTGTGTGTGTGTGTGTGTGTGTGTGTGTGTGTGTGTGTGTGTGTGTGTGTGTGTGTGTGTGTGTGTGTGTGTGTGGTGTGTGTGTGTGTGTGTGTGTGTGTGTGTGTGTGTGTTAGGGTGATGCTGGAAGGCGAGGGTACCTATGAGTGTTCGGTTACAGGCCTGGTGTTTGAAGTATCAGAGCAGGCTCTGGTGCGCTACTCGGTCCTGTCCTGGTTCAAATTCACAGAGTTCCTCCAGGACACCTGGAGACTTGCCGGACCCATTTTCGATGTGGCGGTGGTCAACAAGGATGCATTTGTGCTCAAGTTTATCCAGTTCCCACACTCCCTGTGTCTTGCTGGTGAGAACACAATCCGACTGTGGGGAAAATTTAAATACATTTCTTGGTTTCAAATTGGATTATATTTGATACTATTTGGCTCACAATTTGATTTGATATTAATATTGTCCCAATATTTTTTGAACATTCGACTGAATAATTTATTTAGAATTAAATTTAGATTTTAGTGACACAAAATAAACAAATGAAAGCAATGCCATTTGTCAAATATTTTAATTACAGTATTTCCATTGAATTTTTTTAAAGGACGTCCAATCAGAAAGCTCCCGCCTAATCCCATAATTTTCACATTTTCCAAGATGCTTGTATTCTTAAAATCCAATCTGGATTACAAAATCATCAATAGAGCAATGTGCTAGTAATGTAATGTCATTTTTATTGTTTTACTTCCACATGCATTTCTCCAGACTTATGAGTCTTTGCACATACTGGCTACTGTCATTTCCCAATATGCCAAAATAACATTATGTTATGCTTACATTTCCCCAGACCTCAAGTGGGACCCGGGGTTCAGTGTGTTGCATGTAGACGACAGGGACAGCCGCATTGAGCCGACGGTGGACTTCTCTGCCAGCCACGTTCGCTGGCGCGTGTCCTCTCTATCTGGAGTGGGTCCCATCATTCAGAGCAGTCCGCATGTGGAGTACCACGGGCTGGTGCTGGTGTACAAGGAGCTCCACAACTTCTACTTCAACGTGTTTTTGGCCTCTAACAACAGGTCTGAGATCAAGGTGATGAAGCGTAAAGAACCAATGAGTCACTAGATATAGTCAGTATTATAGGGGGGCAGTAGCGGTTGGCTGATGGGACTTTGCTTGGGAACCGGAGGGTCACCGGTTCAAGTCCCTAAAACGGACCATGCCAGTTCCCCTCCAGGCCACTTCCAAGGTGCCCTTGAGAAAGGCACTGGACCTCCTACACTGCTCCCAGGGCGCTGTATATACATGCTGCCCACTGCTGCTAATACTAGGATTGGTTAAATGCAGAGAAACTAATTTCACTGTGTGAAAAATATGTGACAAATAAAGAGGATTCCAAAGTCCTTATATATGATATAGATTTTGACTAATGGTATGCCTGTGCATTGATAAACAGATACATTGATAGAGAGACAGACTTGACAAAACTGGGCTAGGCTAAACTAGGCTAGGCTTGACTAGGCTAGACTATACAGGACAAGGCTAGGTTAGGCTAGACTGGGCTAGGCTGGAATGGGCTTGGTTAGACTAGGTAACTAGATTGAGATTATTTTTGCTTTTATACCACAAGAGGTACCTGATCAGGTCAATGGGTACCGGCAATGGGTACACAGGTAGTTTCAAACTTGAGAGGTCTCGGATCCAGTTCCGGCAGGATCCGGCACAAATTAAGCACTGCTTAACTCACATCTGGCATATTACTACTTCCTGTTTCTGTGTGTGCAGGCTGTTGATAATCAGGTGCTCTCTTCCGGCAAGCGTTTCATCAAGATTTCAAAATCGGCAACCTGTCGGCTGGTAGAGAAGTTCTATCGGCTTAAAACCAGGCCAGAAGGGCAGATTGAACCCACGGTATGTGTTGTGCAACCCATTTACTCTCATTTGCATGTCATTGAAACATTATTAAGTGTGTGTGTGTGTGTGTGTGTGTGCGTGTGCAGCAAATAGAGTTCATCACTGAAGGAACAGAGCTGAAGGGCTTCTTTGAAGCATCCTTCGCCGAGCCTCCTCCTTTCAAATTAATTCTCCATGACTCAGAGGACGAGACTTTGTGGTTCACAACCATCAGAGAAGGTAATCAATGCGCACAATTTTAATGCTTTTTTGTGGTTCGTAAGACTCTGTGATGATCCTTGTTTACGGCAAACCCTAGGAGATTGCGACGGAAAGAATGAACTGAAGAAACGCAAAAGAACCAGAGGTACGCTTTTCTTAGCTGTGGGTGTTTGGATTATTATTTTTTCATTCATATATATGGAATATTAGACAAGTTTCACCAGCAATGACATCTCTCTTCTCTTCTCTTCTCTTCAGCGGACCGGAGCATAAGTCCCAAAAGGCATGCCTGTAGAGAAGTGATCCCGGAAAAGTTTGGTGAGCCTTGGAAGGTGTTGGAATGAAATCAGTAGTTCCAACCCAACCAGTATCAATGTTTTTCATTTTAAAGGGTATTTTATTAAAACTTGCCAAACATTCGATTTTTTTTAAACCACTAAATTGTTTTGCTACTTAAATGTGGGAGATGTGAAAGACTCAAGAAAAAGTCCCCTCCCTCTCTGCTCCCTCCCTCCCTACGTTTCTGGATTCTCCAAACAAATCACGGAAGAGATGCCCTGATTGGTCAGAAATGACCAGGGAGTGGTCTAAAATCAAAATTGGCTCATACAGAGGTAATTTCCTACAAATTGCACTTAAATAATAGCACTTACATCCAATATATAGCACATTCAAAATCGTGAAAAAAGTCACAAAGCGACAGGGATATTAAAAGGATACTGCGAGATAATTGAATATTGGCGTTTCCCTGTCTTAACCAGATTTAGCCCCAGACGAGTTGTTTAATTCCAAATTCATCATTGTGCTTCCAGAAGAGAAGTTGTTTTTCCTTTATCTGTGTGTTTGTTGGCAAACAACCGATTGCTCCAGGTGTGGTCAGACAAGTGTCCGAGAAATCTCTGACGACGCTCTCTGACCAGTTGCTGGACGGTGATCGACACCCGACTGTAGTCGCTTCCAAGATAGATGCGGGTAAATCGAAGGGGATAAACTTGTCCTTGATGTATTCGGCCAGATCTGTGAAAAAATGTCACACTGCGCAGCCGCGTTCGAGTCACTCAGACGAGCTCGGGTACGGAAGTCTATGGCGTAATCCACGACCAAACAGGTACCCTCACTTAATTTAGAAAGTCCATCCGAGGAGTCAGGGCCCAGAGAAACTATTCCAAATACCTTCCGTAGCTCCGCGGAAAAGTACCGGAAGGACGAACAAGCCGGCGTCTGTTGCTCAGCTGTTCCCCACAACCGTGCTCTACCGGTCAGGTGGTTGATGGTAAACACCACCCTCGCAGCCTTCGCCAGGAGGCGAAGGTATGCGGCTGCAGGGCGAATAGGATTGAGCAGTTAGTGAGGAAAGGGTTACAGCCCTCTCCGGCATAGCGCTCCAGGGTCCCTATCCAGGGATCCGGTGCGGTGCCGGCGCTGAAGCGGGCGGTGCAGTGGCGGAAGAGTCAGCTGAAGCCCCTGGCGGAGTCTGAGTCTCGTCACACTGCTGGATCCGCGTGATAAACAACCCTACCATCTGCTCTAGTGACACGATCGACTGAGTCAACACTGACAGGTGTCCGCTGTGATGAGCGACGGCGTCGACGAGGCTTAAATAGGCAGGTTGATTATAATGTGCTGCAGGTGTGGGGGAGAAGTAATGAGGGTTGATGCTGCCCTCTGGTGGAGGCAGGGTGAATAACCATTGTGACACATCCGGTCCGCCCAGGCATTCTCTCTCACCATTGATGGTTCCATTGTCAACCCTCTCTACCCATGTCCGCAACCTTGGTATCATCCTCGACCCCACCCTCTTTTGTACTGCACATCAACCACATCACCAAAACGGCCTTCTTTCACCTCTGGAACATTGCCTGCCTCCGCCCCTCCCTGTCCCTTCCAGCTGCTGAAACCCTCCTCCATGCCCTTATAACCTCAAGACTCGATTACTGGAACAGCATCCTCACTACGGCTCACTAAACAAAATCCTCAATTCACTCCAGTACATCCAGAACTGTGCTGCCCGTCTGCTCACCTCCACCCGTCTCCGAGATCACATCACCCCTGTCCTCCACAACCTCCACTGGCTCCCGTTTAAACACAGGATTGACTAGAGCATACTGCTTATCACCTACAAAGCCCTCTGCCTCTACCTGGCCCCTCCCTACCTCTCTGACGTCCTCCCCCGTCACACTCCTTCCCGTCGCCTCAGGTCCGCTGACACCAACAGCCTGATAGTCCTTAGGACCAAGCTACGGACCTGGGGCGACATGGCCTTTTCAGTTGCTTCACCCTCCCTCTGGAACGCCCTCCCCATCCACATCCGTCGACCAACCTCTTCAAACTGGCTTTCCCCTGCTAAACCTCCTCCCCTCTGTCCCATGTCTCTCATTTGAAATTATACTATTTTTTTTTATCTGTTGTAATCTATGTAAGTATTAAATTATTTGACAGTGTGTGTAATTTTACCTTGTCTGTAAAGCGCCTTGACTATCAAGGAAAGCGCAATACAAATTTAATGTATTATTATTATTATTATGCATGCGTGTCTATTTTCCAGACAAATGCAGAGGGCCGGCTCTCTCCGATAAGCAGCTCATGCTGGTAGCCGAAAAGCTGGGACAGGAGTGGGAGCAGGTGGCCATCCACCTGGACCTGTGCTTGGAAGATCTGGACAACATCAAGGCAGAGAGACAGATTAATGTGTCCATGCAGAAGCTGAAGATGTTGGTGCTGTGGAAGAACCGAAGGCCACGAGGAGAGGCCACAGCACAGCACCTGCTGAGAAGTCTGGAGGATCTGAAGGACCTGTCGTGTGATGCTCGGCAGATATTGAAAGGTAACCCACAAGTTGTCAGTATGAAAACAGAGATAGAAAACATTGGAACCCGACGTTGTACAAACTCAGGGGTAGGCTTCTGCATATGAAGTCAATCAGAACTCTAGAATAATGACATTATATATCAAATCCACTGTGCTCAATGTGATGAGGCCTCACATTGGAAGACCGTAAACCAAGACTTAAGTTAACCTCCTGACTCCTCTTGCCTGTCTCTTGTTTGCTTCCACAGACATGGTGAACGACTGAGATGGTCCGGGCACGCCCATAGTCTCAGTTACTGTACATTGATTTTTAGCTGGTATATTAAAGGTTGGTTTGACACAGTGAAACTTCAATTCCAAAAATTATCAACACATTATATATATATATATATATATACCTTATGTCATTTTTGGCGACATAGTAGACAGTAACACAGCTCAGCTACACTATTTCAAATGAAATGGCGGTTAAATCAATGGCCATTAATATCGACGCTCTCTGACCCGTTGGTAAATAACAATTTTGTGTTGTAAAATTATGAATGTTGGACAACGACAAAACATGGCTCTGTTTTCATCATATCATGACTTTTAACTAAATGGACTTTAAATTAATCAAATTTCTGGGAAATGTATGACTCTATTGTTCATATCAGCTTTCTGCCATATTAATGAAATCCGTTTTTAAATGTTATTTTTGAGGTGGGGATTTAAATCAATAAATACTTCATGAAGAGCAACATAGGTCTATGTGTGAACTGGCCACCCTATTTTGTTTGCGAGATACACATATTGGGATTAAACCCTCTTTATTCATAATATTAAAAGGTATTCAGTGTTGTTTTTCATGTTCACATGTAAGTTGTTATAAGTGCTTCATTTCAATCTAAATGATCTGGCCCTCATAGTTGAATAGCCCTGGTCTAACAGTGTACTTTCAGCAGAAAGTTTCATTCTTTAGGTCAATTGATTTGCTCTTATCCATAAAATGAATCAGTTACTTTAGCGGCTAAACCAAAAAGCCACCGAGGGCACCTACTTGACGCACTCGCCGTCACTCTTATTGTATATTGAAATAATAAAGTCCACAACAGTGTATAGTGCCTTTGCCATCCATCCATCTATCTTCTCCCGCTTATCCGTAATCGGGTCGTAGGACGCGCAGGTAGCAGCTTCAGTAGGGGACTCAAATGTATTATCAGTTATTGAGTGCAAATGTTGCAGTAAAGTGCATGGTAATATATCATTTACAGTAGTTAGTTTACAGTTGTTAAAAGACAGTCTACTAGGTATAAAAACAGTTATAAAATAACTTATAGAGTATTTATGAGATATGTGCATAATAATAGGTACATATATATACAGGTAAGGATACAAGTATTCGAACAGGTAGTGATATGCATATATGAAAAACAGGATAAATATATATAAATGTATATACAGCAGGTATATGAGCAGAAGATTTCCCCACAGGTCCATAGTGCGCTAGAATGTCTAGTTCACTGGCTCGATACAGAAGATCTAGTGTAGTGCTACAACAACAACTTATTTTGGATCTGAAAAGCAGTGATCAGCTTTATGACCGGGTTATCGAAACATTCATCTAGAAGGACAGGAGAATGGATTTGGTCTTTAAGTGAACATCATTGGTGAGTGAGACTTTGCTGGTTTTGCCGCGGTGTTTCATCTCGTTGAGCTGGTTGCATTTTGTTTCCACACACTTGTTGACTGATGGCTTAGTGAGTTAATGGCTGTCTTGAGTTTGTTAAGCATTGTTGTGCATTTCAATTGAGAGTTTTGACTTGATCTTTCTTTGCATCGCTTAACTTGAAAAGACTTAACTTGAAAAGAATGTAACTAAGAGTTTCACGTGTCAAAATATCTCAACTTAAATCCTCCCATTATGGACGTTATGTGACATGTTTCCTCTCTATTGAGCCAGTAAGGAAAAGTCTTAACGCAGCTTTATGAGAGGAAAACACTTAATGTAACATAACTTCCTTAATAGTAGGATTTAGTTTTGATATTTTGACAGGTGAAAGTGCTAATGACAAACCATATGCCAGAGACATTTGGTGATTATTGATTGGTGTTTTGGAACTTTAAGTTACATTAAGCCTTTTCACGTTAAGCGTTTTAGCCTGTCCCTTTCATCGATAGTCTGTGTGTGGTGGTGCTGTGTTCCTAGCAAACAAAAAAACGTCCCCAGGACGTCGCCTAAAGATTCTCTCTGAACGTTCGCTAAACGTCAATGTGTAGGGTTGTCTTAACGTAACGGGGACGTTATCGCGGGACGTTCAAAGAACGCCCCTCGGAGACGCGTTCCTCCTCCTCTTCATTTCGACCACAAGGCAGACATGTTGGCATCTACAAATGAAAAAGACGGAACCATCTTACCATTTATCCATCTGAAAGGTATGAATTATAGAATCGAGGAAAGATAATGTAGTGTAGTAGTAGCCTAAGTTTACACGTAGCTCAAATTTGTAGGCTATAGGCAACTTCAGTAACTTTAGCAGTCTGTAGGGTTAAATTACACCACTGCTAAGCAGTGAGTTGATCTGCAAACGCTAGTTAGCTAGAAACAAGAAGCTGGAAATGATTTATATGTTATACTAAATGTTATATTATATTATTTATGTGAGTGTGTACA
Source organism: Muraenolepis orangiensis (assembly GCA_027704905.1). Classification (NCBI taxonomy): domain Eukaryota; kingdom Metazoa; phylum Chordata; class Actinopteri; order Gadiformes; family Muraenolepididae; genus Muraenolepis; species Muraenolepis orangiensis. Next base: position 27,783,512 of record CM050999.1, read on the forward strand.
GATGGGTGACAACAATCTTTCATTTCATTTAACACCCATCTGTAAACTATGCGTGCTTGAGAAGGGTACCTGTCCACGAGCTGTTCCACGGTGAGGGGCATGTTTCAATGTGACAGCTATACACTGTTCCACGGTGTATGGCATGTTTCAATGTGACAGCTGTACACTGTTCCACGGTGAGGGGCATGTTTCAATGTGACAGCTGTACACTGTTCCACGGTGAGGGGCATGTTTCAATGTGACAGCTATACACTGTTCCACGGAGAGGGGCATGTTTCAATCTGACCGCTATACACTGTTCCACGGTGAGGGGCATGTTTCAATGTGACAGCTATACACTGTTCCACGGTGAGGGGCATGTTTCAATGTGACAGCTATACACTGTTCCACGGTGTGGGGCATGTTTCAATGTGACAGCTATACACTGTTCCACGGTGAGGGGCATGTTTCAATGTGACAGCTATACACTGTTCCACACATCGGCTTTTAATCTTTGGGTTATGGCATGCACCTGTAAGATAGACACTGCAACTCAGGACTGAAATATAGCATTCAGCATGTACTACTTTCTATGAAATTATTTGATGGTATTATATGTAATTGCCATTATACAACCTGAAAACGTTTCAATAAGCACAGACACTGATGTGTTTATGTAAAAAAAAAGGGATTACAAATCAAGTTACAGAAGGAATCAAAGCTAATATAAATTTAAAACAAAATTCCATACCAGTGTTTGATGGATTTGTGTTGATGCTTCCTGTGTTACTACTTGACAGAGCAACTGCACAATGAACACACAATGAAAAATATGTATACATATTTTTAATCATAGGTCCAATACATGCAAATATATGTCCTTCAGTCTTGATATAGCCTACTCACATTGTGGAGCCCTTAGCAACACTAAAGGTCTTGACCTCTTCTTGGGGGGATGGGCTTCTCTTTCCTCTGTATCGTCCATAGTCAACAGGAAACAATTAAATCACACTACATGCATGACAATAGTTACATTTTTCTTGTTTGTCTTCATTGGACATTTTTAGTTACCTTCAGATGTTTCAACTGCAAAACAAGACAAAAAATGTACGTGACCGTCACAACGTGACCGTGATCTGTCACAATTGGATGCATTCATTTTAAAACAAACAAATTGAGGGTTTTGGGGGAAATTGATTTACTTAGTAGTCACAGTCAAATATGATTACTTACATTCAGGTGTGTGTGGCCTTACTTTTTTGGGGGCTCCGTCCGCTGCAGCAGTGATTCCCAACCGGGGGTACGCGGACCCCTAGGGGTATGTGATGGGATTGCAGGGGGTACTTACAAAGATTAGGGATTGCAATTTATTTAAAATATATATATATAATATAATATATAATATATATATATATTATTATTATTATTTTTTAATTAACACATTTTAGCAATGCTTAGCAACCTAAGACCCACGTAATGAAAACCGCGAAATGAAACCTGTGATGCGGTCTGTAAGACGGCTGGTGGCACTCGGCTCATAACTGTAGAAAATGGATGCATGGTTGAGCAGCGTTAAACGCACTAATACCGGTACCATCGCTGCGGAACCGGGTGAGCCTAGTGAAAAGAAAAAAAAAGTGGACAAGACAAAACACCGGCAGTTCAGTGACAAATCCATTGTTTATGGATTGACTACATCTGATGATCCACCGCAGCCACAGTGGTTTTTTTGCGGCAAAGTGCTGGCAAATAATTGAATGAAGCCAGCAGCCCACCTGCAGCGGCACCAGAGCACCAAACACGCCGGGAATGTCGGTAAAACAGAGGACTTTTTCAAACAAAAACTGTCCGAATTCAAGTCATGTCAGACTACATTAAAGAAAGCGGCAAGTGTGTCGAGCAAAGCAATGGAGGCATCCTATGCTGTGGCATTACTTGTGGCCATGTAAGAAAAAACACATTCAATTGCAGAAGATCTGATTCTCCCTGCCGCGATCATTTTGGCTGAAACTATGCTGGACCAGAAAGCTGTAGACGTGCTGAAAACCGTTCCATTATCGAACAACACAATCTGCCTGCATATTCTTTTTTGCAAGAAGCTAACCGGACAGACAACTGGCGAAGAAATATTTCAGGTGATTGACAGCTTTTTCAAAGAAAACAATCTTGAGTTGAAATCCTGCAGTCACATCTGTACCGATGGCGTAGCTGCGATGACGGGGAAAGTGCGTAGAACAGACTGAATGTGGAGAGCAGCCTAGTGACGCCTGTGGCCACACTGCCCCCAGAACTATCGAAGCTTACGAAAGATAAGCAAGCTCAAGTGTCTCATTAAAAGCTCTAGTGACTTAATACAATATGTTGAATATATATATATATATTATTATATTCTATTTGATTGTATTCTATTTGATCTCGTTTTGTTCTAGTGTGGTTGCTGTTGTTGTTGCTGCTGTTCTTGTACTTGCACTGTTTACACAGTTTATACTACTGTTATTGTTGTTGTTTCTATTGCATTATTCTATTGCATTTTTCTCCAGTTGTGGGCGGAGCCTCACATGCATGCATGCACCTGATTCATGTGCATATGACAATAAAACCTTTGAATCTTTGAAACTGCTAGAAGTGAGTATTATTTGTATTCACAATAAGTGCCAATGCCAAGTTTAAATTAATTTGTATTAAGGGTGAGTTATAAAAGTGATTTTCATTTATTTAATGAGTAGTTTGGTTAAATACAATTACAAAAGGTTTAATATAAGAGAAAATGTAAGGCGAATCATCCAAATGAGTGAGGGGGTACTATAGAATGGCTACCAGCTCAAGGGGTACACAAGACAAAAAAGGTTGGTTGGGAACCACTGCGCTACAGAACCAAGAGCGATTAAATGTTATCAAAAATGAATGAATTTTCTAAAAGTATTTTTTCCTGCTCTCTCTCCATGTTTTACCACAGTCACCATTGTAGTGTAATGAAGTACACTACAATAGAGCACCTCAAATAATCATTACCTTCTCGTAGCCATGGACATCATGCTGAAATCTCTCTGGAGTTCTTAAGGTATTTAGCATATTCTTTTGAATACTAACATTGATGTTTTCTCTTTTTTTGGGTTTTCAGGGCTGGTCATCCTCCTCTGTCGGTAATAAATGTAGTTATGTATTGTCTGAACAAGTAATGGAGCAAAAATATTTGTAGTATTTAAAGTCGACCTGTAAATCGCCCGACGGGAATCTTGATCAGACTCTACTTCATGCGAAGTTTCCTGTCCCTTGTGGGCCCGTACCGGGCCATAGCATAGGTGTCCGTGCATAAAAAACAACACAGAAACCTGTTTAACACCATTACAGTGCATATGTACACTATGTGTGAAAGACAAGGGTGTAGAATTGGGTAGGGATGGTAGGGACATGTCCATGCCAATATGCAAAACATCTTACATCAGAACAAGTTAGGATTAATTGTTCATGTAGTGTTACTATAGTCCTTGGTGGAAGAAATGGGTGTAAGAAAGTATTGGCTGCATGTATAGTTGATTTGATATTATTTGAATAATACCTGTTTCGGAAAATATCCTCACAGGATGTTTTGTCCAGAGGTCTTTATCTGGCAATGCACATTTCTTGGCCCAGGTGCTTGCATTGGTCTGTGGCCAATAGCAATATAAAACCTGTAACACAGTGAAGTAGCTTAGACATAGTCATTGTTATCATAACAAATCAAAATGGCTCAAAATCTTCAAACACATCTTACCCCATCACTCCACTCCAGCCATTTTGAGGGTGCCGCCTCCACTTCATCTCCTACAATGAAGTGCATTACCACATACTGCTTTGTTGCCTGAATTAAAATAATTATAATAATGATTTATGATGATAATAATAATTCTATTGTGTTGTTGGTGTGAGGCAGGTCAGAGTTGGTTCATAAGGTGTGAAGGATGGAAACTATAACCCTTGAACCCTTGAGTCACAGGGTGTCATCGTGTATGGCTGCAGGTTGGTGTAAACTCTACACAGGAAAGTCCTCTCGTTTTCATTTGCAGACACAACCTCACAGCATTCCTCACTACTGAAGTGGTCAAGGAACCCAAATTGGTTTACATCAGCTGTAAGATGCAATAGTGAGTGTACATTGTAAACCAAAAATTGTTGGTCGTAGAAGATTCTGTGCATACAAACTGTGCGTTGCAGCCAGTCGTGGAGAGACTAAAATGCAGTGTAAAAATCTGTGCTGAAGGCCATGAAATGTTCCAAAAGATCTGAGTATGCCTTTTAGCACGATCTTCCCAGTGTAGAGAGCAAATTGCCTGAATGCAGTTGCTTTACAGCGATCGAGTTCTTCCAGCCCCCTAGGCTTTCTAGCAAAAAAGTCTGGAATAACCGATCTGAGTGCCTCCAGACGCTTGCTGAGGCTAGTCATTTGAACTAGACAATCGAGATTCCGTCTTGCCTCTTGTCCACAGAAGCAGCAACTTCCTCATCACTCCAAGGCAGCATTGGTGCCTGTAGTCCCCTGGAAATGACCTCACCATATCAATGGGCAGGCTGCAGAAGGGAGAGGTTCTTTCTGCCTGGTGATGCTCTGGCTGCCAGAACTCCCTAAATGACTGGTTAGTCCTTAAGGTGATGTTGTCCACTTCCGGGAAAAGCATTCTCCCAGCCCAGATCCCCTTTTGATTGCACTAATCACAACCCTAGTACCCAGAGTAAAGCTTTACACACCATCTCACACCAACTCACCATCACCTTAGCTGGAGCATCGCAAGATATGCATCTCAGTTCAACCTGAAGGGATCTATCTGCCCGTCCACTCCAGACCATCCTGCATGACTTTGAATAATTCAGTTGCTTTCGGTTTCGGTTTGGAAGAGGCAATGGAGAGGGAGAGGGGGGAAATGCATTTGGTGTCAAATTAATGGAGCACATAATTGGCCAGACTGATTTGTTGGAAGATTTAAAAACAGGTAAGCCATCGATATTGAGGGAAATATTAATTGATTGTAGGTCTTGAGTTGTTTCTTGAGGATATTTTTTTAGGTGCAGAGAGAGCTGGTCGGCCACATTGTTTTTTATGGTTTCCACCCCTCCTGTGGTTCTGACCTTGAATTTTCTGCCTATGTCAAACAGGGTTTGACATTATGTTTTACACCAAAGGTACAAGCTCTCTGACAGGTCTTCTCGCAGGGTTAATCCAACCACTTCCCCATTGTCGTCAGTTTTGGTCTCCAACACCGTTTCTTCTCTGTCCTCATAAAATGTGGTGTTTGCTACAACTAAATGTGTCTCAGCAACCACATGAGTGCCACCAGAAATGTCTCTGACTGTTTTGTCAGGGATGTGGGATTCTACGATTTTCCCGTTTTCTCTTCTGTGCTCTTGACACCCTTGCCAACATGTTATTGTAATGCCATCTTCTGGGAGTTGGTGACATTTGGTGACTCAGAAGGGCAATGTATTGGTGTTTCTACAAGAAAGTAATATGATTAAAATGAATAACAGTCCTAAGGATTGTTTCCAGGGTAATACATTTTTGTTTCAGTGCATCACACGTGTTGTGCCAATCCTGTCTGTCTCTGAACAGCCAAGTGTGAGTCAGTGATTGTTAATGCTTTTCCATTTGTAAGTAACAATCATTATGATGATCAATTGTTGTGGACTTGCCTGTCTTGATGACATCTTGCACAGTGCTGGAACTATTCCTGAAAGTGAGCAAAAAGTTAAATGAATTGTTATTAATGAGTCACAGTACAGCCCTTTCATTGTTATTATTACCACTTATATTTACTTAAATTATTGTTATTGTAGTTAATCATGTATGGGGAAAAAATATATAAAGATAATGTGTTAAAATATTTGGTACAACAGCATTCATGTCATATTACCCGGAAGTATTTTCTAAGTTTAATAGCCTATGCAATAGCTATGCTATTGCATATCTTCCGTTACGTGTAAGCATGTGATCATCATTTTATAAATTGCATTTTTATTTGTATATATTTAATTGTATACAGTTTTGTATACTTGTTGTATAATTTTTTTACTTATTTTATTCTATTCAGTTTTTTTATTTTATTTTTATAACTGCTGTCTGTCGTCGGGTATTGCACATAAGATTTTCACTCACTGCTTTATACTTGTGTAAACTGTGAAGTGACAATAAACTTGACTTGACTTGATTTACTGTTGTGGTTCCTTAGTTGTACCTGGTACTGGGACACTACATTTAGTATCGCTACATTCTCACAGACAAAAAATATTTGAAATTCTTTGGCATCATCTTTTTCCAGTTTTCATGTGAACAATTTTCACATGAAAACTGGAAATCATCGTGTGCTGCTGACCTGTATGAACTAGCGAAAGAACGGATGCTAGCAATTCACTTCAATGGGGAGTTATCCAAACCACTTGTAATGTTAGCCATTTGACTTGAGGTACATTTAGATTCGCATCATAGAGATCATATAATAATATTGCTTCACAATAAAGGCCACCGTACGGGCCGCAGTGGAGTTCCCCAGCGATGAGACGACGTGGAAATAGCGAACGGCGTCCATAATCCCGTGGAGGAGGAATACCTCCGTCTGCACAAACCATGATATCGGTATGATGCAGTTTGTTAAAAACATTTTTTATATTTTTATTTGCCATGTTCGGTTCAGTCTCTGATACTTCAGCACAAGACTTTGTGGGCGGTGCGATCCCGCCTGTTGGCCCACCTCAAACTAACAGCCCACTGCACATCCTGCAGTGGGCTGTTATTTAGACTTTTTGTCACGATGAGATAGATAGATAGATACTTTATTAATCCCGAGGGAAATTTAGTCTTCCAGCAGCTTATACAAATAGCAAACAAACACTTATTCAGTTATAAAAACTTTAAAAACGAAGGGACTTATCTAAAACACAATTAGAATTATAAAATTACAATAAATTACAATAAACAAGAAGTGGAAAATACTGTATTAAAACAAAAATTATACTAATATCTGTTGTAATAAATACCAATAAAATACAGAATACAATAAGTGCAAGTAGTGCAAATAAAGGTCGTTTTGGGGTCACAGAACAGGTGTGCGTAAACAAAAAGGAGGCCTCATGCCCAAAAGTCAGTCTCCCCCCGTCCACTCTGGGAAGAGTTGAATAGTCGTATGGCCCGGGGAACAAACGACTTCCTCAGTCTCTCTGTGGAGCACTGTTGCGATAGTAGTCTACCACTGAACACACTCCTCTGCTTCATGACCGTGCTGTGTAGGGGATGACGTGCGTTGTCCATGATGGACATCAGTTTGCGGAGGGTCCTTTTCTCTGCTACTGCCATAAGGTGATCCAGCTCTGTGCCAACCACAGAGCCAGCTCTCCTCACCAGCCTGTCCAGCCGCGTGGCGTCCCTCTTCTTAATGCTGCCTCCCCAGCACACCACAGCATAGAAGAGGACACTGGCAACAACAGACAGAGGGGAGTGGGTTGGACCCCGAACGCAGACAACGACACAGTGGAGCGTTACGAACGGCTTTATTCCCAAAAGCACACACAAAACACAAGGGTACACGGGGAGGACGATCCGCGGAGTACCAGCAGGTAGTAGACCGACGAGTAGTCCGGGACGGGGGAGGAGTCTGCGTACCGGGATGTCGGGTGCGAAGTACCGGACGAGTAGTAGGCAGGCGATGTCGGGTGCGAAGTACCGGACGGGTAGTAGGCAGGCGACGGGTACAGAACAACGTGCAGTATACGTAACGACCTCACGCTGGGGTAAAGGATAGACAAGGTATATATTCCCCAGGTGAGGTGATTAACAATTAGACAGGGTGATCGTGTACAGGTGTGTGTGTGTGCGCCGCCAGCGCACATGGCTTGGCCACGCCCCCTGCCAACCACCGTAACCGTGACAGTACCCCCCCCTCAACGGGCGCTTCCTGGCGTCCAACCTGGCTTGAAGGGGTGTTCCCGGTGACAGTCAAGGGAAAAGAACGCATCCAGACTATAACGGCGCGGGGGCCAACCCCGCTCCTCTGGACCGTATGCCTCCCAGTCGATGATCCGGGGGGGTGGAGGAGATTTGGTGGGCGGGCGGGGCCCGGGAAGAGAGCCACCCCTTCTGCCCAGGTCGGTAGGAGTCTTCTCAGGGGTCTGCTCAGGACCCCCTCTGTAGTCGGCAGACGGGGGCCGCGTGAACGTCGTCGGGCGGGTACGGCGCGGTGTCAGCAGACGGGGGCCGCGTGACGTCGTCGGGCGGGTACGGCGCGGCGTCAGCAGACGGGGGCCGCGTGACGTCGTCGGGCGGGTATGGCGCGGCGTCAGCAGACGGGGGCCGCGTGACGTCGTCGGGCAGGTACGGCGCGGCGTCAGCAGACGGGGGCCGCGTGACGTCGTCGGGCGGGTACGGCGCGGTGTCAGCAGACGGGGATCCGCGGAGTTAATCACCGCCCAGGTGAGGTGATTAACAATTAGACAGGGTGATCGTGTGTGTGTGTGCCGCCAGCGCACGTGGCTTGGCCACGCCCCCTGCCAACCACCGTGATCGTTGTTGACAGGAGCGTGTGTGCGCCACCAGCGCACGTGGCTTGGCCACGCCCCCTGCCAACCACCGTAACCGTGACACTTTTAGGCTATCTAAATCTAAAAATGTCTAAAAATAATATCTAAAAATGAATATGGTGGGAGTGATTCAGAAGTGCAAGGAAAATAATGGAACAATATAATAAACAAAAAAATAGTCTTACAGCTAAATGTATTGCCCACACACAACTATGTAAGCCTTGAGACTAGCAATCATATTTCATACAGTATGGTATAGGCTATAGCTTACCTTTCGTTGTAGTACTCCATATTTGCATGAATATAGGCTAACTAATTATGTAGGTGAAACCATTAAGCACAATGGGATGCATAATGTCATGTATTCTAAAGTCAAATCATGAATTTAGATGGCAAGGATATATCTCTTGGGCGGAATCCAAATAAACTACTTTTATAGGGGGAAACCCCTCAAGACAGAGAGACCACCAGGCCTGACAGAAGGAGGGACGACAGAGCGCCACCTGATTTTCACAGACTCACACACACAAATGCATTAAATAAACTGGCCACTGTATTTTGTTCACATGTCCTTATATGTTTTTCGATGTGATTACCAATAAAACATATTACTGTTAAAAGTAGCCATTTTCATGTTATGCCTCAAAATTGTATTTGGGGTCAAAACTTACAGTATGGAAATCAGCAGGTATATGGTTAATCAGTATTGTATCAGTGTGTTATAAAGAAGACTACAAAACCTTAAATGGTCTGAAAATGGCTGTCATCTCTGTTTTCTCGTGGAGGTTCTTTGGTCAGGCATGTTTTGGCTATTAAATATAAATAAACTAGACCTAGAAAAGTCCCATATGGACCCCTTTATAATGTTATAGGGGACCAACACAGGATGTCCTCTTAAAGTTTTTGAAGGACCAAATGAGAACGTTATCCGAGGGACCAAATGGGAACGCCCCCTGAAGGTTCGATTTACGTCTCATTCAGAACGTCGCTCAAGGACCATACGAGGACGTATTACGAACGTCAATAATGCCCAGGTAATGTCCCACAGAGAACGTCGTGGTGGGGACCAATTCTTGGTTTTCACCCACGTGACTAAAACCTTGACAACGGTTGCTATCCGCCATATTGGAGCCCTTCAAACGTAAACACCGAGTCACAATATAGACGCTTGAGTGAAGAAAACGACATGGTTCATTGTATTATAGTTGGCTGTGGAAGTAAAAGGACGGCGTAGGACTATTCCGTAGACCGTCTGTTATACATAATCAAGGGGAAGAGTTTGAAAAACTTACTGAAGAGAGAAGAGAAGCTTGGATTTCGGCAATAAGTCGAGATAGAAATGAATAGATAGAGAACAGATAGAGATAGAAATGTTAGAAATTAAATGCAATTTTGACTTCTGGTGACGAGTTGTTGAAACACACTATTGTAAGTCGTCTGTAATGTAATGATACAACAACTAAAGACATCTTGAAGAGCGAGAGAGTTTGCAGTAAGCATTTTGTTTGGGGACAGCCCGCTATGAACTGGGACAGATATAATGTGGACTGGAAACCTACGCTTAACCTCGGGAAAAGACAAAATAGAGAGGAAAATGTTGAGGCGGCTGCAAACATAATATATATAACAAGCTACTATATAATACATTATAGTTATAGATATATAGCAACATGCGTCTATATAATAATAGTTATAGATATATAGCAATACGTTACTATGTAAAACATAACAGTAATAAAGGAGCATGTTACTATATAGTAAATCATATACATAGTGTAGTATAGTTGGACATCGTATCGTCTCAATGTATGTAGTATGCAGTAGTATGTTCATATTAATATATATGACTTTTATTTATTATATAGTATCATGTTCATATATATATAACTTATGTATTATATAGCAACATGTTGCATTTCCTTGTACAGAGGCTACAAACCCGGACACCATTTGGTTAAATGCCTCCAAGCTTTTATAGGCCTTAAATTGCTGTTTGGTGTAATAGCTGGTCTCCAAAACTAGGTCGCTCAGCACATCTGTAGCCTCACTTGGTGGCAAACACTCAGGGTCAAACTGATCGGGATACTAGCGGGGTCGACACCAACCAGCCATATTTTTTGTAAATATCTCCTCTTTATATGTATTTCGAGACATTTTGCGTACTCGGAGCACTGGGATATCTTTAGTTAGATATTCCAAGTCATCCTTGGTTTCTTTCTGTGAAAGATCCATAAAAAAGTAGAAAAGAACGTGAGAGCTAGAGACAAATGGCTTATGTTTACATAGATTTTAACACTGCGAGGGGCTCCAACATTGTTTTATTACATGAAACACGTCACGGGGATCCCAGCCAATAACACACACACACACACACACACACACACACACAGTAGCCCAAAAAGGAGTCTGCAAAACGAAAGTAAATTGAATGTAGACACATTTGAGAGAACGACCAGGGTCCGTTTTAGTGTCGCTAGTGTGTCGCAGGCTGATGCAATACAGGTGACTTTGGATATACGCAGGTAGTAAATGGTATGACCGCCTACTACTACCATATAGCAGGGTCGACCGTACATAGGCCTACAACAAGAAGAGACAAGAGAGTATAGATGTTGAGAAAACGAGGAACCACACATCACTTAAACACAATATAGGCTAGTATCAAAATAAGGAACGTATTCCTATATTTCGATGTATTTGATGTAGGCCTATGCATTTGTTTATTTATACACACCCAAAGATTGTATTGACTACAACACTTTCTATTGCCCTTTTTTTCTCAGAGCTTTCAAGGATCCGTGCTGACTTTGTGCAGAAAGTTCCAATGCCTGTTATCAAAGGTATCCTGGATGACCTGTGGCAGAAGAACGTGTTGAGTACCGAGGACAAGGACTCTGTGACGGACGAGCAAAGTGGACAGAGCACGTTGTCTCATCGACATGGTGATGGGCAAAGGGAAGAGAGCCAGTCAGATGATGGTTGATAGCATGAAAGTTAGGGATATGGAATTATGTATCAGCCTTGGTCTGATCTCTTCTCCTCTTCCTGGTATGGGTGAGTTGTTGTTATGAATGTTTTTTTTATTTTTATTTTTTTCTCAAAGAAATGACCCCTGACCACTTTGTTTTGACAAGGGACGGCCTTCTTTATCCTTTAAACTACTGGGATACAGCAATGAATCATTGTCCATTCTCAAGGACATTTAGTTGTGGACTGCGTATCCAAAGACATTCTCCCAACTTGGTTGAGAGTTGTACTTAGTATAATTAAATGGCTGAACAGCACAGCAGAAGTCCAATTCGGGTTATAATGTGTGAACAATTAGCTGTTGAATGATCTGTGTTCCAGTAACTTTACTAATGGTTAACTTCTCTTGTCTCAAAACAGGACTGACCTGAGGAGAAGATCGGGTGGCCTCAGTCTTGAGGAATGAGCAAAGATAAAAAGTCACAACATTGTAATGACTGCATTTGTTTTATTTAAAATGTCAGTGGTGGGACATTTATATCCCCTGTGATGTCAGTTAAAATGTCCTCTATAAGAGACATATGGGATACATTATTAAATGTATGAAATTCTATAAATACCTGGCTGATGTTTTTCCTTTCATTAATATGAAATCAGGAAGTGTTTTTTGCTGATTCTCAGGAGATTAAATTGTCTTATATAGCCTTGGTAACTTATATAGGCTCAAATACTTTGGATCAAAGTTGTTAAGTAGAACACAAAAGACACATGCCTTGTTTTGACCAGTGACCCACTGTACTGTATGTTCTGTTACTAGAAGTTTCATCAGTGGAGAATTGGTCCTCCAAACTCATCCCCAGCCCTGACATACTCAAGACAGAAATACTGAAGGACATAGACAACGTTAGTTATTCTTTGCATACATCATGTTTAATGACAGTCTGGCCGATTCATTTGTCATTAATATCATGTTATTCCTCTAACATTGATGCCTGTGCATGAAACTTCTATTCCGATTTTCATCATAAATGGATTAATCGCTAAATAGCTATTTTTCATCAAAACAATGCCTGCCTCTCTCTCTCTCTCTCTCTCTCTCTCTCTCTCTCTCTCTCTCTCTCTCTCTCTCTCTCTCTCTCTCTCTCTCTCTCTCTCTCTCTCTCTCTCTCTCTCTCTCTCTCTCTCTCTCTCTCTCTCGTCAGTGCCCCACCACCACTTCCTGCTAAGTCCCTATGACATGGGTCGGCAACAGGCGGCCCGAGGGCCATTGGTGGCCCGCCAGCAATTATATTTGGCCCAGAAGATTATTTTGAGAATAAAAATAAAAGATTCATTTTTTTATAAAAAATAACATTTTACAATATCGGACGGACAGTCACACATATAGTCTATAATGTCCAAATCGAGAATCTCCCTCCACCTGAAGAATGATTATTGTACTTTTATCTATGTTGAGAGTGAATGACACACAGGCCTAATCAGGCAGCGGGGTGCACTGACGCTGAACCCCTCATAGTGAATCAATAAGTAGGTGGACAACGCGTTGTGCTGAAATAGCCAACATGCGGTGTGTGGTTAGAAAAAAATAACACCAGCTCACTAAATCATTGTAACGTAATGTTTACTTCTATATGACTGTGACTGCACCTGCATTTTTCGCCAGGGCTGAACTGGCCATCTGGCATACCCGACGTGCCTTTTGGGCCGACAACTTTTTTTTTTGGCTGATCGGAACGGCCCATAAAACAGGTAGATCGGCCCATAAAACAGGTAGATCGGCCCGTAAAACAGGTAGATCGGCCCGTAAAACAGGTAGATCGGCCCGTAAAACAGGTAGATCGCCCCATTGTTTTTTTTGTACGAGGTGATATGAGGTCAACGTTCGCCGCTGATCACACAGTGTTAAGGTGTTCACTTTGACAGCACTAGTTCTAATGCTTTGGTTTTTAATATGGGCACCCAATCATCATGTTCTGACTTTTCTTTTGAAACACGGAAATACATTTCAACGTTGTTGAGAATCACAACACAAACTCACTAGTAGTCAGTGCAATGGATTGGGTGAGTAACCCCCACTGCTACCTAGATAACTAGAACACTAGTATTCCCCACTACTACCTAGTTAACTAGAACACTAGTAATCCCCACTGCTACCTAGTTAACTAGAACACTAGTAATCCCCACTGCTACCTAGTTAACTAGAACACTAGTAATCCCCAATGCTACCTAGTTAACTAGAACACTAGTAATCCCCAATGCTACCTAGTTAACTAGAACTGGCCCATAACCAATATCACACTTGCAGGGTTGTCACCAGGATATAAAACAAATCAAACCCTAACCTACCTAACCGGTCTAAAAATCAGGAAGTGTGTGAGTTAAAAGCAACAAGTAGGCTGCATTGAATTGGAGCGAAGACGTCACATCAGTATGGAAGGTAATCCGTGATTACGATTAAATGTTGTCCAATACAGTATGATACACATTTGGTTTTAGACGTTTTTATCTGAACTACAAACTATTTGAACGAACAATTAGGGGTATTGTCAAGATTTCTTTGTTGTGTAGCCTCACCTACTACAGTGTGTAGATGACTATATTATCAACGACAAACGAAAAAGTTTAATTTCTTTATTATGGTCAATGAGACAAATGTCTTCTTGATGTGATACGTTGTGAGAGACTAAGTTGGTACGATAAACGGTTCTGATGTATTCTGAGGAGAACAGTTCATAACAATGTGTCGAACACCCTGCCTAAACTATCACGGTTTACACTCCCGTCATTTCATATTTGTCCGACCTTTTGGCTTGTGCTCTATAGTCTAGACCAGGGGTTCACCTTTCAGCCCGCGACCCCCAAAATAACAGCTAGAGACTAGAGCCCCCACTATCACCGTCCGAGGGGGGGGGGGTAACATCGTGAAGTCCAACGGGGGGGGGGGGGGGGGGAGGGGGGGTAACACATTTGTCACCCTTACATATTAAACGGACTTACATCATAAAAATATCTATGCCAACGTTATTATTAACAATAATAATAATAATACATAAAAAAAAATACTTGTAGTGTTGAAAGCGTAAACTATGGGAAATAACTAAACGGTATATTGTTTCACTTGAATGTAATGATCAGGCATTACCACTTGCGGGCCATGGGAAGCAGGTTGGAGTTGTATATATTTTGTATTAGAAATATATTTTGTAGATTGGTATAAACTGTGCTCAACTTCTTCAAACTATATACATTTCAGGGAAATTAAATTTCTTTAGATTGTACCATGTACCTAATGTAATCCACTACAAGCACAAGCTTTATTCAGAACCTTTTTTGTACGTTTTCTTAGAGGCAGCTAGTATATATATATATATATATATGTATATATATATGTATATGTATATATATATGTATATCAGTGGTGAAGCGTCAGGGCCTTCAAGGTACTCAGAGAAGACCCTGGAACTCTCAGATGAAACAAAAACAATTGAATTAATTGTATTAATAAAATGTAATACAATTTAATCATATTTAATCTAATTTAAATAAAATTAATAAATGTGAATCGTATCTGTGTTGTTATCTGTTATATTACAGTGTTACGTTGATTTGTTTGTCTTTCTCGGTCCATGCACAAGGTTTTGTGTTGGAAAAACAATGCAACCAATCAGATATTTTTCTAGGTTGCTGGGAAGAATATCCTTCAACCAAAGTATTCCCGATGACTTTGGCCCTTAGACTGAATGAGAGCGTACGTTTGGATTGACAATTTGATCAACCAATCATATAGTGATTTGTAGCCAATGGGCGTATTCTTTCAGATTTCCCCACAGCTCAATAGGGAGCTAGAAGGTATACTGGCTGGAGCGAGAGGGGATCTAGCGTAGTGCTACGTTTTTTATACGTAGGATTTTACGTCAAAATGGCGAAGATGATGGGCTGTTACTGTTTTACCAACTGTGGTACACTCGGAAATTGGCTGCGACCCCGAGGGGGGGTCGCGAGACGATTTCAGAATCCTCTTGATGTGACCCATGAGGTTTATTTATTTTTTATTTTACTATTATTATTTTTTATTTATTTTTTATCATTTGTATTATTATTATTATTGTTGTTAATAATAACGTGAGTGACAAATAAAGGAATTCTGATTCCCACAGATTCACGACAGTATCATCATTGAAAAAAAGCCACACACAATGTTTGTGATCGCGATTACCCCCCCCCCCCGTTGGACTTCACGATGATCGCGATATCTATAGATATATCTATAGATATATCTATAGATATAGATATATCTATAGATATATCTATATATATAGATGTATAGATATATATACTGATGGTGCTCCAGCGATGGTGGGCCACAAAAAATGTTTCATAGCACTGTGCAAACAAAGTGAATCTTTTCCGAGCATCCTTAATTATCATTGTATCATTCACCAGCAAGCACTGTGTGGGAAGACTTTAAATATGAAAGAAGTGATTTATGTTGCAATGAAGATTGTATGCTCTGTTGGGGCCAGGAGTCTACAGAGGAGGTTGTTCCGTGCTCACTTGGAGGAGACAGGTGCAGAGGACACAGACCTGCTGCTGCATACAGATGTTAGATGGCTAAGCAGAGGAACATTTTTGGCGAGATTCACTGAGCTGTTGCCTGAAATCAAAGACTTTCTGAAGCTTTCAAAACATGCAGAATATCCAAAACTAGATGACCACCAGTGGCTTTTGGATTGATCGTTCCTTACAGATCTCACTGGCCTGCTCAATGAGCTTAATTCAGAGCTGCAGGGTAACATGATCAGTTCAGTGAACACATTTAAAAGCAACCTAAAACTGCTGTTCAGTAGGCTGCAGCGCTGTGACCTGCGCAACGTTCCTCACACGAAGGCTGAACTTCAACGTTAGAGCAAAGATGTCAAGCAGCTTGACAGAACACGGTATGAAGAGCAAGTTCAGAGCATCTTGACAGAATTTGAGAGCCGTTTAACTGACTTTTCATCCATTGAGAATGAGATTCTCACACTCTCAAATGATATTGACATCAAATCCAGCACAACACCTGGCACCAGTGGACAGTTCTGGAACCTGCTCTTGGAACAAAAGTATTCCAACCTCAGAAGATGTGCCTTGAACTTGACAGCACTTTTTGGGTCCACCTATTTGTGTGAGTCTGCATTCTCTCACATGAAGATCATCAAATCCAAGTACAGATCTACGATGACTGATGACCACCTTGTGGCCTGCATACGGCTTGTAACCAGCTCCTACTGCCCTGACTACGAGAAGCTAGTGGCCGCCTCCCAGTGGCAGAGGTCCCACTAAGGTAGAAAATACATCTGGTATGCTCTTCTGTTCGTTGCGTGCATATGTAACAGAGTTAAACATGTGAATACATAATTATATGTTTGTGAATGTTTAATTCATAATAAAGTTATGAATTTTAAGAGATGAGATTGTTTAATTTAATATTTTAAGTTTTGTTTCCCGTGGGAACACTTTCCCGTTGCACGTCTTTGTTTACTTCTGGTATGTATTTTCTACCCTCCACTCACAGTAAAACATGCAGGTAGGCTGTCAGTAATGGCTACGCCTCTCTATTTGGACTGGTAGATTTCGGCAGACTGGCAACTTTAAAAGTAGCTCTTGGTTCGAAAAAGGTTGGGCACCCCTGTCCTAACCCTAACTGCTCCCCGGGCGCTGTATAAATAGCTGACCGCTGCTCTTAATACTAGGATGGGTTAAATGCAGAGAAATTCCTTTTGCTGTGCTGCAAATATTTGAATAATTATATAGTGGCACTACTTATTGGTTTGTATTTTAGATGACGACTCCCTCTTTATGTTAAACACGTGCTATTGCATGTATAATATCAGATTGGCTGATAGGGTTACACCTGCTGATGCTACACACCTGGCCTCTGTCCACAAATTCAAACGAATGGAATGGAAGGGGTCCCTGAATGAAGCTGAAACTATTTTCTAATGGTGGGGGTCACACTTACACCTGGTGGTATACTAAAATATATAATATGATGTAATATGAGGCCTTTAAAGGCTTGTGGCTTCCCTCATCCTATCTTTCTCTGCTGCTGTCCAGGGATGCCTTCCAATAGTCTGTCTACAGCTGTTCCCCTCTGGCTTTCAGCTAAATCTCAAGAAGTGTTCCTTGATCTTCATTGTACTGGTGTGCCGTCTTGGGCACTGAGGTTGATACATCAGTGGATCCTCATATTGGTTTCTGTTGTTCTGCTTTACACACAAACCTTATTGCTCCATATGTACATCTCACGACCTGACCTGCATGCCCCATTTGGATATGTGTTGTAATCTTTTGATTTCTGTCAATAAAAACCTGATGAACTACTACCTTTACTGTGTGATGGCTTGAGGTAGTCGTAACACACTCTTTAATTATACAAAGAATGGGATCTCACCAAGTTATATGTTTAAGCTTATGCATCACATGTTTGACTACCAGGGTCAAGGATCATTTTTAACAAAAGGCAGTGCGCCTACGGAAATGCTAGGAGTGCTGCCACTATCATACCATTGCCATCAACATTACACTGTCATACTTTGCTGGACTTTCTGGACTCATTACAGTTACTGCACTGTATTCATGATACAAGTTATGAGGAACAAACACATCCAAATAGATTCATGTTTTTTTTCAATGTTTAAACAAAGGTAAATAGCCAAAGAGCTCTACTTACTAATAATGAGGGCTGGAAATCAGGTAACAGACTCCAGTTATGATGTATGATTTCTTCGCCTGCTGTTCAACAATGACTTCTATTCCTCAAGTGGTTTTGATAAACATATCCATGAATTGGTTCCTCTGGTTCCACTACTTGCTCTAAAATGGGTTATGTTCCTCTGGTTCCACTACTTGCTCTTCAATGGGTTATGTTTCTCTGGTTCCATTACTTGATCTTGAATGGGTTATCTCTGGTTCCACTACTTGGCTGCAGTATAGCTCAGGAGGTAGAACAGTTGCCTCACAACCGAAAGGTCGCTGGTTCGATCCCCCGGCTCCTCCTAGCAAAAACTGTCGAGGTGTCCTTGAGCAAGACACCCTGCTCCTGACGTGCTGGCTGTCTCCTTGCATGGCTGACTCCGCCGTCGGTGTATGAATGGGTGAATGTGAGGCATGACTTGTAAAGCGGATAAAAGTGCTATATAAAAGCATCCATTACCATTACTACTTTAAAAGGGATACGTTCCACTACTTGCTCTTCAATGGGTTATGTTCCACTATGTGATCTTTAACGCCCATACGTTTGTATTTCATTGCCAATGAGAGCACTCACTCTATAAGTTATATTAAATCCATTGTATTAAACAGGAATCCTTAGTGTCAGGCTTTGTGGCTCGTCTGGTGTGCGACCTGCTTTACGCTGAGGCTCTCCAGCACACACACACACACCGAAATAGGTTACGATAAAGGCGTTCATTTCTTGTATACTTTAAATACTATTTTTGATATTTTGGTCTACACCTTGGATGAGATCCTGAAAGAAGATGTTGATAACAGTTATGAAGTATGATGCCCAATATAAAGGAGAGTCAATCCACTTTTATATTTCTTAACCTACTGAACCTGAAATTACTGTACTCGGTATGTTGTAAATATAAATGAATGTAAATACCTTCATTCATTTCACATAGATGTGTTTACTTACGTGTTTACTAGGAGTATATATACCTATAATTCTGCACATATCTCATACATACTCAATATAAGTTATTGCATACCTGTTTTTATACCTAGTAGACCGTTTTTACATCTTATTCCATTGTCCTTGTTGCAAATCGCCAATCAAACATCTTGTATCTTGTATCTTGGATGGTCGTAGCCTATACCTCTTGAGCTTTCACCTCACGGAAAGCTTTGGCATTCACCCTTTGGTCCAATGTTTTAAAAACCCATAATGACCGGTATCTGTGCATCCAAGGGTTGATTTAATCGAGATTATAAATTCGACCCCATTCCTCTCCTGTCAGCAATTGTCTGAAAGGTGTGTCTAATCACTAATCACCTCACCCGGGGCTATATATACCCTCTCTTCTCTCTTTCGTGTATCGTCTTCATATATCCAGCTTTGTGTCATGTAGCCATGCCCTCGTCTCAGGTCCCACTCGGAAGAGGCCCTCCTCTGAAGGTGGTCTATGCAGGGGACAGGTGGTGATCACGTGGTTGGCAGTCTGCTCAGGCTCCCCGCACTCACACGCTGCACTGTCGGTTAGGCCCCATTTTTTCATGGACGCTTTGAAGCAGCCAACCCCTGTGCGAAGGCGGTTCAGGAGGGTCCATTGCCGGCGAGGTAGGTCTTCTCCTTCAACGCCACCTCCAGGATCCTGGATGTGATGGTGTAGGCGTGTCTGTCCTGCCGACTCCCACTCCTGCTTCCATGCCGCCGCCAGCCAGGCTTTGGTTGTCAGATCCTCCGGGATGGAATTAAGCATCTCTTGCGCGGCCTGATTGTATGGGTGGCGGGACTTGAGTCTGCTTGGAGGTATTGCCAGGGTGGTGGTTTCATGGAGGAGGTGCCAGCTGTGTTCCTGGGCTTTCCTTGCCAGGGCGAGGGTAGCGGCCTCTCGCCGTAGGCCGGCTGGCGCTATTCCTGCTAGGACTGGCAGGTAGAACACAGGGGTGGGTTTCAGGCAGCCAGTTATGATACGGAGTGCATTATTGATGGCCGTATCGACCTTCTTGGCATGTGGGCTTCTACTCCAGGTTGGGGCACAGTACTCGGCTGCAGAGAATACGAGGGCTTGTGTGGAGATACGTAGTACCTTGGCCGAGGCCCCCCAGGTTGTGCCAGCAAGGCGGCGGATGAGTGAGACCCTAGCTGTTACTTTAGCTACTTTAGCTGTTACCGTCATATGGTCAACTTCATCATGGAGATGCTGTCAAACCGCAGCTTCATTCTCCAGACCAGTGACGGCCAGCGCAGCAGGCTCAGGAGGTTGAGAAACGGGGTCCCACAAGGGTCTGTCCTCTCACCGATGCTCTTCAACATTTACATCTTTGACCTACCGGTGACGACATCTAGAAGGTATGGATATGCGGATGATCTAGCCATCATGTTACACCAACCCACATGGAAGGCGGTTGAAGAGGGCCTCAACCAGGATATGGACGTCCTGGCTGCCTACCTTCGGAGCTGGCGACTGCAGCTCAGTACCGGAAAGACCGTATCAGCAGTATTCCACCTCTGCAACAGGGAAGCAAGAAGGGAGTTGGAGATCTCAGTGGAAAACAAACCCCTGGAGTTCCAGCAGGCCCCAAAGTACCTGGGCGTACGCTTGGACAGGACACTGTCCTACAAACAACATATATACCCTGGCGTCCTGTTACCCCTTTGTTATGTCGTATGTCGTACTTTATGCGTGCTACTTTGTACTTTGGTACATTCTGGATGGAATCGTTACGTCAATGTCCCGGTTTCCAGACCCCTCGCCTGTCCCCGTTCACTGTGTTTTGTTACGTTATAGCTCAACTGTGTCTTGGTCTGCGTTCTGGGTCCCACCGAATTACCCCGTCGTGACAGGTACAGCCTATAGTAAGACATTCAACCAATAAGACATCAACCAATCACCACCATCTGTTAATGTGGTCTGAATTTAATCAGGTGTTTTTATCCAGTATTTGACTGCGTAAAGAGGAAGTAAACCTATATGTTTGGTTAACCAGTTACCACAGACACTTTCTATAACGGCAGCTTCCTCCTTACAGTAAGTCTTAACTTTAATTGTATTGTGTAACATACAAACATGTTCAATAACCAACTGATGTTAGAGATTCATTAAAAAGTATAATAATAATATTATGCTTATGTATTATAGTTGTCTCAGTAAAAAACTATTTTTAGTTTTGACCTGAATGTGTTGTTGAAGAGATCTCTGGACAACACGCTGAGAGAAACAAGCTATGGATGTTAGATCAGCAGCCAGAGGACTTCTAGCTTTCCTTCTGTCAGTACCAGGTTGGTACACTTACACTGTGAACATTTAGTTGAACTGGTTCAATCTGTAACATGACATGCAAGCAACTGAGGCTGAGGGTGAAACAACAGTATTGTAACTAGATGTGACATCTACAGAATGGACCTCGACAGCTGTGTTTGGTTTAGAAGACCAAACAAATAGAACAATTACTTCAGCCTCTTATAGTCAAAGTTGTGTTCTAATTGTTTCAGAGAACAATATTCTGCTCATAATAGTTTACATGGCGTTACATTAGGTTGCATTTCAGATTACAATACAGATGTGTTGGACATTTCCTGGTTGCTATGTAACTTCTGTTAAAGCTATACAACATTGATGGGTTGATTTAATTGATATTTAAAGTATATCACTCTCTATCTCTATCACTATCTGTATCACTTACTGTATCCCTATCTTAATCACTTTGTCTATCACTAGATATTAGTCAGGGGGCCAACACTGATATTGCAAGTTAAGTAATCGCTTTTGGGTAGAAGCTGTCAACCTATCCAGTATTCAGGTTTAACCCCTTGACATATGGCCTAGCTATGTTGACATCTTTGAAAATAATTTTTTTTTGGTCATTTAATCATTGTATCATTGTCAAGTCAAGTCAAGTCAATTTTATTTGTATAGCCCTTAATCACAGTTATAGTCTCAAAGGGCTTCACATGCCACATGTTTACAACTTTGTAAGTGGTAAAATCAGACCTTTCTTCACAATGCTGCCAAATTAGTGACAATTTGCTCTGTAATTTCTAACAATTTTGTAATATTATCCCTCAATATATCTCCCGTGAAAGTATGATCTTAACTATTGATTAAAAAAAAATCAACCAATGGTAAAACAATATCATAGCCTACCAATGACTGCACAATCGACAACAGTTGCTTAGAGTTGGCAGATGCACTGTCTGGGCACATTGGAAGTGGAGAAATGGAAGCAGCTTCAGCATGCTATGAGGAACTTGTGCTGAAAGTTGGGGAGATTCAAGATCTCCTTGTACAGTTTGACAAGGCCAATGAAGACAAGCCAACCTTTACCTTCTGGAGACAGTACATGGACCTTGTGTCTATTCTCCTTGCGTTCACCCGGGCACTGAGATGTGGTGATTGGAACCTGTACATGTCAGCCTTCAAGAGCATGATGCCTTGGTTTGCTGCATATGATCACACCCATTACACAAGATGGGGTGCTGTGTTCATAGCAGACATGGAACAGCTGGCACAGATGGCACCAGAGGTCTACCAGGGCTTCCTAGATGGTGATTTTGTAGCCAAGGAGACCAAACACAGCTTCAACAAGGTGCTTTTCAACCTTCGCCTTGAACACATCAATAAAACGGGAAAGGTTGCTGGAGGATTGATAGGCATCACTAGAAATGATCCAGCAAGAAACCGTTGGTCCATCACCTACAATGAACGTGCATCCTTGGCAGAGGATACCAGATCCCTGTTTGGACTGACACATGACGACGACGATGATGAGGAGACGCACAAAGACTGCCTTCAATCAAGAATCAAGAGGGATAATCACGATGTCATTCAACTTGTTGATCAGTTCCAGAGATACGTCTTCCAACAAGAGCATGTGTATGATTTAGTGTCCCTGACAACTGGTGATGTTGCCTCAGAAGAGATACTGAATGACCTTACACATGCTGCAGAGTCTGGCAAAAAAACAATCACTGAGTTGGTGAAAAACTGACTGGGCACAACGAACACAGACTTCCATGCCAGTCTCACCAAGAGAAAACCGAAAACATTCTCAAGTCTATACAGCACAGATACCAACCTTGAACAACTTGTGTGTGTGAAGCCTGACAGGGATATTTTTCGCCGCATCATTGTATCCATGGAGTGGCAGAGAGGTCAACATGGATGAGCTTCTCCAAAAAGAACTGTGTGCAGTCCCCCTGTCACTTGCCACAACAGATTCAGTGCTCAGGCCTACAAACAAAGCTGACTTAGCCACCATACTACAAGCTGGTGCAAAGGAAACAGAGCTCAGTCCATCCGTTATGAGAACATGCACCATCATTGATGGAATGGCCTTAGTAAGAGCCATGGGAAAACCTCAAAATGCATCAACCTTCGGGGAATATGCAGATGTGTTCACACAGAGAGTGGCATCTAATCTACATGGGAACGTCACCAGAGTGGATATAGTGTTTGATCGGTACCAACAAAACTCCATCAAGAGTGGAACAAGAACAAAACGCAGCACTACTCAGCGAAAGGTTCGCACAATTGTGAGTAGAGATGTAAAGCTACCTGCTAACTGGAATAGCTTCATTGAAATGGATAAACAAAGCCAACCTTACCCATTTCCTATCAACTGAGCTTGAGAATCATGTGCAGCTTTATGATGAGGAAATTGTTATCAGTGGAGGGTTTGAGGATCCTGAAAAAGTCACGTCAGCAGCTGGGATTGATGTATCTCCCCTACAAGCTACACATGAAGAAGCGGATACACGCATACTACTACATGCAGCTGATGCAACAACGAAAGGGTTTCAGAGGCTCATCATTCAGTGCCGAGACACAGATGTGTTGCTGCTACTACTTGTATTTGCAAACCAACTAAGCCAAGAAGTTTGGATGAAAGCAGGAACAGCTAAGAAACCACGCTACATCAGAGTCCATCAAATCACACTACCAAATGAGATGCTCGATGGTCTGTTGGC
This sequence comes from Muraenolepis orangiensis, assembly GCA_027704905.1. NCBI lineage: Eukaryota > Metazoa > Chordata > Actinopteri > Gadiformes > Muraenolepididae > Muraenolepis > Muraenolepis orangiensis. Next base: position 27,807,675 of record CM050999.1, read on the forward strand.
ATTTCATGCCATCACTGGATGTGGTACTACGAGCCAGTTCACTGGAATTGGAAAAGGGACAGCATGGAAAGTGTTCCAGCAGTACCCGCATCTTCTCCACAACTTTGGTGAGGATGAAGTACCAAGTACCACTTTCCAATCCTTGGCAAAACAGTTTGTATGTAAGCTCTATGACCTTAAGTCAACCAGCCACTCGATACAAGAAGTTCGCTGCACTCTCTTTCGAAAACTTAAAGCCAATGTTGATACATTACCACCAACAGAAGATGCATTGTCAATGCACCTCAAGAGGGCCCACTACCAAACGAAGTTTTGGAAACAGTCACTAGTGACGCATCCACAACTGCCCTCACCAATCAATTGTGGTTGGCAGATGATGAATGGTATGCTGGTCCCCATGCTTCTTACCAAGGAACCTGTACAATCCACATGCGTACAGTGTGTGGATGCAAGGAAAGTGGAAGTCAGTGCAGTACCAGACAGTGTCTCTGTCGCAGAAGAGGACTGTATTGCAGTGGGGCGTGTGGATGTGCTCGTGCAGTGTGGTGCATGAACTCCAATGACATTCAGGAGACTAACGGTGAAGAAACCGATCTTGATCTGGATGTTGTGGTGCGGCTGCCAGAAAAAAGCACATCAACAACGAGATCTTCAGTGTGCGATGCTCAGCCCTCCACATCAGCACGTGCACTGAGGGCGCAGGGGTACAGATCGCCGTCTGTAACCAGCAAACCTTGAGTCTGAAGTGCCTTCTAGGTCCTAACGGTATGTACCTGAGATTCTAGACTTACCAAGTTTACTACCTTGCTGTGCATCCAGTTGTTGTGCAATTCTGACCTTGTGCCTCTTTCCTCCTCAGTGTCTCCTGTGCCCCATTGGATTCCTGGGCCTGTCCTCGTCCTCGTAGACACCAGGATTCTAGTGCCCCACGCTGCCTTGACTATACCTCGTCTCCCGTGCTCACGCCTTAGCCTACACGCACACTAACAACACTTCCAAAATTCCCATTCTGTACACAATATGCACTACACACGCTTTGCACTCATACACATGGTCAGGGACACATTTCATATCCAGAATTCCAGTTGCACCATACACGTCCCAGAAATTTCCCTCCCTCTTCCAAATAAACACGCCTGTTGGCTTGAACATGCCTAACCCCTGAGTTTCTCTGGTTCCTTCCGACCCTAACACTGGATTCATTTTATTGTTTTAGTTTTTATTTATGTAATATTTTGTATACATACAATTGTTCCATTACTGGAAAGATGATCCTCAGTAATCCACAAAAGTATTTTGTCTCATCATGGTATCCAAGTGTATCGAGAATCATATAGATTTCCACTTGGACATTACATTATTCAAACCTGTATAGTATTGCACTATATCAAATTACTGTGCTCTAACTTAGCAAAAGTACCTAGCATACATTGGAATCATGATTCCTAAATTATTTGGGCTACTATCTCATGTTTCCAAGCTGATATTCACTCTAAAAACATGTTTTCTTTTAGGCGGAAATTGAATTTTTGACTTCTACTAGCTCTATTTTCTCTGACACAGTAACATCCATTTACATTCTGACAATTCTGCAGCCATCCCACTGCTGTCACCTTTCTTTTGATACCAGGATTATCTATATGGCCCTTGTGATTGGGGAGATATTCTATATTTATTGTGGGCATGTCATTTCGAGCAGGCAATCTGAAAAATTGGCCTGAAATGGCCTCTAAAAGTCACAAAATTATTTTTCAAACTTGTCAACCACCCTAGAATATCTTACATAGGTCCCCTCTTACCAAAAAAATATGTTGACAGCTTCTACCCAAACATGGCAGCAAAAGTGTTAACGGAAGCACTTTTCAGGATTGGCCCCCTGACTATATATCGCTATATCCATCAATAGCTGCATCACTATCACTATCTCTTATCTCCATGTCTATCTCTGTCACTATCACTATATCTATCACTATCATAATCTCTTTCACTAGCTGTATCACTATCTATCTCTATCACTCTCTATCTCTCTCTCTTTTACTATCTCTATCACTCATTCCTCTCACAGCTCAGTGGTCAGCATCTGTAGTTTCCAGCTCCACCCAACATCCTCCATCCTCTTTATGTATCTTGTGATCATCCACTCCATCAGCTGACTGCTTGTTGTGTCTTGACTGAGAAAATGTCTTGTTTATTCTCAATGAGATTTGTTGTGTTTTTTTTTTACAGCGCTACTCGGTAATGATGGCTGGACAGTCACCTACACATCTAGTAATGTCTGTGCTTTAAGAGGATCAACAGTTGACATCAAAAGCTCCTTTAAATACCCAAACAAAATGAACTATATCCGTACCACAGTGGAGGAAAAACTGTGGTTTACTAAAGAACCCAGCAATCAGCCGTTTGATCTGAAACAAGATAAAGACTATACAGATCGTGTTGAATACAGCTGTGTGAAGAAAGGCTGTTGGTGGACATGTGAGGAAGTGTGTATCCTGAGTATCAAAAACCTGACACAGAGTGACTCTGCTGTGTACAAGTTTAGGTTCATAACAAACAAACCGAATGGGGGATTTACTGGTAGCCCTGGAGTGACATTAACTGTGACCGGTAACTAACTTATTATTAACACGTCTATTGCAAAACGTGTGTGTCTGTGTGTATCTGTATGTGTGTGTGTGTGTGTATGTGTCTGTATGTATCTGTGTGTAATCTGAATGATCTTTGACGACTTGTTTTCTGACCCAGATCTCCAGGTCCAGGTGTCCATTCCTTATCCCCAGACCAATCCTACACTTAAATGTCACAGTATGTGTTCTGTAACTGCTCGTCCCTACTACCTCTGGTACAGGAGTAGCCAGTATATACATACTGGAATGTACTACAGTGGCGACATTAACTCTAAAGAAAGCTATTGGTGTGCTGTTGAAGGATACGAGGATCTTCCCTCTCTTCCAGTGTGTAAGTCAACTCCACAATATACTGACATAATGCCAGATGTAATGGACCTTTAGGGTAAAGAATGTAGATTTAGTATGAATGGACTCAAACAGCGTTGGCCTCAGGCTACCTGTAATTAAGGGTACTGGCACTGGAACCGTTTCCGATTGAAGAGAAACAGAAGCACACAACTTGGTGTAATGCAACCTGGGGTGAAGATCTTTCTTCTCTGATGATTCCATGCCTCTGTCAGCAGTCACTCTGGTAGCTCAGTTTGTGTGTAAATCAATCATGGCTGCACCCTAGTGATGAAAGAGTGAAATTGGGGCATTTATTCAATGTGATCCACTAAGGAAGACATCGTACCATAGTAAGATGCATAGTATGATTCATAGTAAGCCCTTTGAGACTGTAACTGTGATTAAGGGCTATACAAAAAATTGCCCTAACTTGACTAGTAACAAGAACGTACATACATACATTGACCTTTGCTACCTATTTAGTTTCAGTTCCACCTTAAGAGACCAATTAAACATTCATTAATTATTTCTGTGGCCCACTTGGTCGCCTGTAGCTCATGGTCCCTTGGACTTAGTAGTCATTCCTAAGTGACAAGGCTCTGTCCTGTTGGACGGAGGACGGTTCTCCACCTTGTTGTCTCAAGGCTCCCTCCACGTTGGGATCGTACTCTACATTCACTCGAGCTCTAGCATTTCGCTAACATTCAGTGTACTTTTTGGTCAGTGTGTGAACTTAGAGACACACGTAAACCGCTCTTTAATGATAAACTGGATGCAATACGAGGCATGAAAATGACTTTTCTATTGCTTTCTTCATAATTACACATTTTATTATCTAATGAAATACAACTGTCAACAGACTCTCCAAGGACCCCCTGGGTGGAGGTGAGTCCCTCTGGGTACATAGAGGAGGGCAGCTCAGTGACTCTGAACTGCAGCAGTGATGCCAACCCAGCAGCTGACTACACCTGGTTCAAGGAACATGAAGACTCAGTGACGCAATCAGGACAGAACTACACCATCACTCATGTCACCCCTGAGCTTGGAGGACATTATTACTGCCAAGCTCATAATGCAATTGGACGTCACAATTCCACCTTGTTGTTCGTTAATGTGACGGGTAATTGTTCCTTTAAGAGAGCTCACTGTTTAAAGGAGCAACCAAACTCTTGAATGAAACCTCAGCAAAATCCTGGCTGAAATCCAGTGTTGACACCAACTTTGGTGCTGTGTGAGCACCCTGGTTAAACATGTATCACATTTATAATATGTATTCATCAATTGAATGCATTACATTTCATTGTCCTATAAATATGGAGTTCTTGGTCATAATACTGCATTACTTCTGGTCCTGATATTTTTATATCCATCTAATGGTAAGTTCACATGAATCAAGTGTTGAATCACTGCTTTCCAGAAACATCATCGACATATTTAGTAGGAACCGTTGCTGTCTTACTGGTCACCATACTCCTCCTGCTCTTCCTTTGGATGAGGTGAGACATTCTTATTCTCTCTCTCTCTCTCTCTCTCTCTCTCTCTCTCTCTCTCTCTCTCTCTCTCTCTCTCTCTCTCTCTCTCTCTCTCTCTCTCTCTCTCTCTCTCTCTCTTGTGTTTGACATTCATTTCTTCTACTGCTTATTTATCTTAATGTTCTGTTCACTAGAAGAAAGAACGCTTCCAGAAAAGCACATGTCCCGGGAGGAAGGCCAGATACCGTGGTGGAGGTGAGCGACAGGAACCCATTTTTCACTAACACAGCCTTTACTAAGACACACAGTGGAGCTACCCCAAGGCCACGCCCCTAAACAGTAGAGCTCCCCCCGAGGCCACGCCCCCAAACAGTGAAGCTACGGAGGACACACCCCCAAACAACATGTGCCACAACAACGTGTCGTTCTTTAGCTGGCTCTGTTACTTTTCTGACTATGCAGATATAATGGCCAAGAGCTGAGCTCAAAGACAAATCATCAAGCTATGTTCTATTTTTAAGAGATTACAGCCTCATACAAGCGTTGTGAGAAACTCCTGGACAAGTTGTGCCATTTGTACGATTTTATGACTAAATGTACTCTTCTGTCCTCTCAGTCACTTCCTGTTCCTGTGTATGGCAACGTCTCAACTCTGACCAATCGCTCAGCTGCTGCAGCACAAAGAGAACCAATAGAAGAGCAGGATGATCTTCACTATGCCACCATCTACACTTCCTGCTCAGAGAACCAGGTCCAATCAGATCAGAAAGAGCAGGTCCTTTACTCTTTGGTCAACATTAAAAGACCCAACGTTGTCCCTGAGTAAGCATCTCTTTATAATTCTAGACAGAAAATAAACTTCCAATGTGTGGGACTTCATCAACCCAAGGGAGACTTTGAGGAGGACATTTCTAAATCTGTGTAACATAAACTGAAGTTCCTAACTTCTCATTATCTCTTTTTCACTTCTTCTTTTCAGGGACAGTGACCAGTTATACAGCACCATCGAATACACAACCAAGAGTTTAAATCAGCATGATTTAGATAGTGGGTTGGCTTTGTAAGTGGGTGTACTTTAATGTGTCTCATTCAGTGTAAAATGTCCGATTGTTTTTCTGCATGTCGTATAGGCTTCTACTTGTGATGGCCCTGCTCCTGTGAGGGTAGTGTCCTAAAGGCCACCTGCTGGTTGTCTGAACGTACTGCACCTGTAAGAGCAGGTGGTTGTGAGTGGCAGTTAACAGGCGGCAGTATAGCTCAGGAGGTAGAACAGTTGCCTCACAACCGGAAGGTTGCTGGTTGGATCCGCGGCTTCTCCTAGCAAAAAAAACTGTCGAGGTGTCCTTGAGACCCTAACTGCTCCCCGGGCGCTGTATAAATAGCTGACCGCTGCTCTTAATACTAGGATGGGTTAAATTCCTTTTGCTGTACTGCAAATATTTGAATAATTATATAGTGGCACTACTTATTGGTTTGTATTTTAGGTGACGACTCCCTCTTTATGTTCAACACGTGCTATTGCATGCATAATATCTGTTAAGTTTATGTTCCTAACTTCTCATTATCTCTTTTTCACCTATCTATCATCTATCTTCTTTTCAGAGACAGTGACCAGTTATACAGCACCATCGAATACACAACCCAGAGTTTAAATTAGTAGGATTTAAATAGTGGGTGGGCTGTGTAAGTGGCTGTACATTAATGTGTCTCATTCATTCAGTGTAAAACGTCCAATTGTTTTTCTGGATGTCGTATAGGCTTCTACTTGTGATGGCCCTGCACCTGTGAGGGCCTAAAGGCACCCCCTGCTGGTTGTCTGAACGTACTGCACCTGTAAGAGCAAGTGGTTGTGAGTGGCAGTTAACAGGCGGCAGTATAGCTCAGGAGGTAGAGCCGTCGCCTCACAACCGGAAGGTTGCTGGTTGGATCCCTGGCTTCTCCTCGCAAAAAGTGTCCTTGAGCAAGTGTCCTTGAGCAAGTGTCCTTGAGCAAGTGTCCTTGAGCAAGTGTCCTTGAGCAAGTGTCCTTGGTGTCCTTGAGCAAGACACCCTAACTGCTCCCCGGGTGCTGTATAAATAGCTGACCGCTGCTCCTAATACTTGGATGGGTTAAATGCAGAGAAATTCCTTTTGCTGTACATGTTTGAATAATTAATTAATGGCACTACCTATTGGTTTGTATTTTAGATGACGACACCCTCTATATGTTAAACACGTTTTATTGCATACATAACATCTGATTGGCTGATAGGGTTACACCTGCTGATGCTACACACCTGGCCTCTGTCCGCAAATTCTAACTGAATGGAAGGGGACCCTGGATCAATTTTCTAATTCACACTTACACCTGGTGGTATACTCAAATATATAATATATGAGACCTTTAAAGGCTTGTGGCTTCCCCTCATCCTGGCTTTCTCTGCTGCCGTCCAGGGATGCCTTCCAATAGCCTGTCTACAGCGGTTCCCCTTTGGCGTTCTGCTAAATCTCCAGAAGTGTTCCTTGATCTTCATTGTACTGGCGTGCCGTCTTGGGCACTGAGGTTGATACATCAGTGGATCCTCATATTTGTTTCTGTTTTTCTGCTTTACACACAAACCTTATTGCTCCATGTGTACATGTCACCCTTACATCTCACGACCTGACCTGCATGCCCCATTTAGATATGGGTATCTTGATTTCTGTCAATAAAAACCTGATGAACTACTACCTGTTTTGTGGTCGGTTTATTGTTGCGACGGCTTGAGGAAGTCGTAACACACTCTTCAATTATACAAAGAATGGGATCTCACCAAGTTATGTTTAAGCTGTGAATGTTAAGCCGGACTGTTGTTTGCGGAAGAACAACTCGGGAACAACTCGGGTAGAACAACTGGAAGGTTCTGGCAACGAGTGACAGGGGAGCGGAGTCTAAATAATAGGGAGCCTGATTGGGAATAGGGAAGAGGTGCGCTGACGTGACTACGGTCTTCTGGGACGGAGTGTTCTGGGTGTAGTAACCTCAGGTGGCAGAGAGGGGGAGGCAGAGGAGCGTGGCTGGAGAGGAGAGTCCTCTAACCATAAACCATATACTGTAGAGCCAATGAGAGCTCTTAGCCTATTAGTGAAGCCCAACCATAGACCATACACCGTAGAGCCAATGAGAGCTCTTAGCCTATTGGTGAAGCCAAACCATAGACCATATACCGCAGAGCCAATGAGAGCTCTTAGCCTATTAGTGAAGCCCAACCATAGACCATATACTGTAGAGCCAATAAGAGCTCTTAGCCTATTAGTGAAGCCCAACCATAGACCATATACCGTAGAGCCAATGAGAGCTCTTAGCATATTGGTTGAGCCCAACAACAGACTATATAACATACATATCTTTGGGGTCAGAAGTGAAAATGAGTTGTTGAACTGCCGGGGAGACGATGTGAGGGCTGGGATGTCATTTATGTCGGACGGTGACAATGGTGGAACTTGGAGACATGATGATGATGATGTCACCTTCCTCCTGTGGCAAGCAGGGGACCTGAGGGCCACCAATGTGTGTGAGTGTGTGTGTGTGTGTCTCTCTCTCTCTCTCTCTCTCCCTCTCTGTAAGGATGAATAATAGAGTGGATTGTGTCCTCTCTCTCTCCAATGGTTAATCAGAGCTTGCCCGCCTCGCTCCTTGCCACTTCTCTCTTTAATAAATCATCCTTGGAGATGACAGAACTGTCCACACACCCTGAACTCTCAAACTCTCCCTCTCTCTCTCTCTCTCTCTCTCTCTCTCTCTCTCTCTCTCTCTCTCTCTCTCTCTCTCTCTCTCTCTCTCTCTCTCTCTCTCTCTCGCTCTCTCGCTCACACAGACAGACACCCTTTTTTTTCTTGTCCTTAATAACCCTGAAAACCAAGTCTTCAGAGAGAGTGAGGGAGAGAGAGAGGTGGCACCCTCTCTCTCTCCCTCACTCTCTCTCCCCACTCTCCTGTCTCTCTTACACTTTTACTCCTCATCTCTCAGTCATCTTCCTCTCTTCTCCTCCCCTCTCCTACTCTCTCCTCTTCTCCTGTCCTCTCCTCACCTCTCCTACTCTCTCCTCCTCTCCTCTCCTTCCTTTCGCCTCCTCCCGTCTCTTCTCTTTATCTGTCCTCCTCTCCTCTCTCTTCCTCTTTCCTCCTCTCCTCTCCTCCTCTCTCCTCTGGTCTCCTCTCCTCTCATCTCCTCATCTCTCCTTTCTCCTCCTCTCTCCTCCTCTCCTCTCATCTCGTCTCCTTCTCTCCTCTTCCCTGCCCTACCGGCCCCCAGCACTGATCACTGCGGTGATACACCCTGTAAGAACACTCTCGATGGTGCCGTTATAGAATGTTCTCAGGATGCGGGGGCCCATGCTGAATTTCTCGCCTAAGGAAATACAGGCGTTGTTGGGCCCTTTTCACCACGTGTGTGGTGTGCGTGGACCATGTGAGGTCCTTGGAGATGTGCACGCCGAGGAACTTGAAGATGCTGACCCTCTCTACTGCAACACCGTCGATGGAGATAGGGCTATGCTCTCCCCTCTGCTTCCTGAAGTCCACGATCAGCTCCTTGGTCTTCTTGACGTTGAGGGCGGGGCTGTTCTCCTGGCACCACTGCTCCAGCGATCCGACCTCCTCCCTGTAGGCTGTCTCGTTGTCGGCGATCAGGCCTATCACTTTCGTGTCGTCAGCAAACTTGATGATGACGTTGTAGCTGTGAATAGCCATGCAGTCGTGGGTGTAGAGGGAGTATAGGAGAGGGCTCAGCACGCATCCTTGGGGGGCTCCCGTGTTGAGGGTCAGTGGCTCTGAGGTGGTGCTGCCCATCCTCACCACCTGGTGGCGGTCCGACAGGAGGTCCAGTATCCAGCTGCAGGTGGGACGCCTAGACCTCTAAGCTTGGTGTCGAGCTTGGCAGGAACTATCATGTTGAATGCTGAGCTGTAGTCCACAAACAGCTTTCGCACATAACATTTCTTTCCCTCCAGGTGGGAAAGGGCAGTGTGGAGGGCCATGGCAATTGCGTCGTCCGTGGATATGTTTTGACGATATGCAAATTGCCATGGGTCCAGCGTGGCAGGTAACACGGAGCAAATAAAGTCCTTGACCAACCTCTCGAAGCATTTGCTGACAATCGAGGTGAGGGCTACAGGTCTATAGTCATTCAGGCATGTTACCTTAGGTTGTTTAGGGACAGGCACGATGGTGGACATCTTGAAGACCGCAGGAACAACAGCCTGGGACAAGGAGAGGTTGAAGATGTCTGCAAAGACTCCTGCCAACTGGTCTGCGCAGGCTCTGAGGACGCGGCCCGGGATGTCGTCGGGGCCTGCCGCCTTACGGATGTTCAACCGCTTGAAGGTGCGGCGCACATCTGCCTCTGAGATGTTCAGCAGGCTGGTCTCCTCAGGCGGCGCTGGCTTCTGCAGGCTACCGTTCACGTCAAACTGAGCAAAAAAAGTATTTAGCTCTCCTGGGAGGGAGGTAGAGGAGTTCTCTACACAACTGGTTCTCCCTCTGAAGTTCGTTATCATCTGTAGCCCCTGCAACACACCTCTCGCGTCGTGGCTTTTTGAATTTCTCCTCCACTCTGTCCTTGTACTCCCGCTTGGCAGTGACGATGGTCTTACGGAGGTCGTAACTCGTATATTCCTCCATATTCCCGGAGCCAAAGGCGGCGTTACGCGCGTGTAGAGCGGTGCAAACATCGCCGTTAATCCACGGTTTCTGGTTGGAATATATCCGAACCGACTTGGTCAGAGCAATGTCATCTATGCACTTGCGTACTCGATGTTATTGTCCGAGGCAACGCGGAATGTGCCAGTCAGCGAGATTAAAACAATCCTGCAGCATAGAGTCCGATTGGTCCGACCAGCAATGGACCTCCCTCACAGCGATCGGTTGCTGCTTCAGTCTCTGCCTATAGGCGGGGAGTAGCTGGATAGAGCGGTGGTCTGATTTGTCGAACGGTGGGCGGAGGAGGGCCTTGTAGCCATCACGGAAGGGAGTGTAGCAGTGGTCGAGGATCGGCTCACCCCGTGTGTTGCTTGTTATGTGTTGGTAGAACTTCGGGAGAACCTTCTTCAGGTTCGCCTTGTTGAAGTCCCCCGCCACGATGAGAGCAGCCTCAGGGTGTGCCGACTCCTGTTCGCTGATAGCCCCATACAGTTCCTTCAGCGCTGTGTCCGTGTTGGCTTGTGGGGGAATGTAAACAGCGGTCACGGTTACCGCTGTAAACTCCAGAGGTAGCCAGAATGGACGGCACATAAGCATCAGGTACTCCAGGTCCGGGGAATAGAAAGACTTGAGGGGATGTACATGACTTTGGTTGCACCAAGATCTGTTTATCATGAGACATACCCCCCCGCCGCGATCTTTACCGGAGAGAGCCTTTGTTGTGTCTGCCCGGTGGACGGAAAATCCGCCCGGTGGACGGCTCGATAGCTGCGTCGGTAAACCCCTCCGACATCCATGTCTCCATAAGGCAGATGATACGATAGTCCTTAGTTTCCCGATGGAATTGAATACGAGCCTGTAGCTCACTTAATTTATTGTCCAGAGACATGTACATTAGCCAGTAGAATGGTGGGTAGTGGGGGACGATCGGATCGACATCTCAGCCTGACTAGCACGCCGGCTCGCTTCCCTGCTACGCTTGAGTGTATTCGTGCCCAAGATGGTCGGAGATTATTCAGCTGTGATTTCGGGCGGGTTGTCCGAGTCGAAAGAATGAAAAAACTCCGGAAGGCGGCCAGCGACTGTCGATCTGATCTCCAGAAGTGCGCAAAAGTCATAAATGAACGTGCCGCTAACTTTCTGTACAAAGATAGTCGCGATAAAAAGAATAAATAACAAAAAACTGCGTCGTCGTGTGGGAGCTCGCAACAATACATCAATAAATACAATAAAACATAAATAAACTAAAATTCCAGGGGCCACCGATGCACAACCAGCACAGACGTCATTGCCCTCCATCACCACCACCATCACTACCACCACCACCACCACCATAACCACTACAATCAGAACCTCCACCACCACAACCACCATAACTACCAGTACCACCACCTCCTCCACCACCACCTGTCACAATGGTTATTCACCCTGCCTCTACTAGAGGGCAGCATCAACCCTCATTCACGTCTCCCCCATACCTGCAGCACATTATAATCAACCTGACTATTTAAGCCTACCCCCGCACACTCATACTTTGCTAGATTGTTCCTGATGACACAGACTCTCCAGCATTTACCCGGACTGATTCTCGTTGCCGACCCTGCCTGCCCCGGACCTGCCCGCCTCAGACCTGCCGGCCTCACCTGGTTCCCGATCTACCGCCTGTCCCCGACTACATCTCTGCCCCCCCCCCTGTGTGATATTAACAATAAATATCACTATCTGTCCTTGGTGTCCGTGTGCTGCATTTGGGTCCAACCCTAATCCGTGACACCACCACCACCACCTCCACCTCCAAAACCCCCTCCAGAACTACCTACACACCTATTATAACACATTGGCCCGGGGCTCCTGTGGCCCCTCCCCGGGGGCTGGGGATGGGCGGGGATATCCCCATAGCCCCGCCCACACTCCGAGACATCCCGCCCCCTTCTGACTTCCAGCCCGTCATCTATGGCGAAGGTGGGTGTATATATGTATATGTTTATATATATGGATTGAAAGGAGTGTACCACTCCTTTAAAACCTTTATCGCCTTAATTTCCCATCTGGGATTAATAAAGTATAGCTTAGTGTTAAATATTGAATAACGATACTACTATTAATACCAAAGGTTCAAGTTTGTAAATAGGTTCAAATAAGCACAATTTTGTATCTCTATTATATTATATATCTATGACGTGCATTATAGTTAAACATCATTATTATAGTGTATATCTATGAAGTGCAGTATAGTTAAACATCATTCTTATATTGTATATCGATAAACTGACCACTGCAGTGCTGAAATTTGGCGACGTGGACGCAGAGCTAGAGAAGCTAGATCTGGTCCACTACATGTGTTGTGCCTCCCCCACGCTCTAATCGAGCCCAGGTGTTGCCCATCATAATCAGGCCTACTGAGACTAATTAACACCTGGGATCTACCCTTCTTTAGGCTGCCGAGGACCGACGTCGGGCGCTTGGTTATTGTGAACCACTGTCACGAGAGACTGCGTGTTCCAGCTCCTACCTCGCCAAGTATCCTGTCCAACCCTGCCTAGTTTATGTTTTTGATGTTGGAGATTACAGTAAAGACATTTTTTCCTTTGTTTTGAGTGTCCGTGTCTCGCTACTTCTGGGTTCTTTGGCACATTTGGTTCTTCGGTCTCGTTCTAACAGAATAACCAAGCCAAAAATGAGCCAAGCCGGGAACCCAGAAGCGGGGCACGGGACACCGTCCGAGTTACGCAAGATTGTAACAGAACAAGCCATCGTGCTTACCCAACTGCAGGCCGAACTGGGAAAGGCTTTTCCCTCGGTCCAGTCCCAGATTGCGGTGCTGGAGAACACGTCGCAGACTACCGTCAGTACGGTCACCAGTCTCACCGCCAAGGTGGATGCTATGACCGGAGCCCTAGCGTCCATCCAGCGATCTCTGGACGCGTTAGCCGTCAGCACCTATCCAGCCCCAGGTTCCGGTCCGGGAACCAGTTCGTCCTACGTCCCAGCTGGCCCCGATGTCCCCGCAGGGTCAGTCGGTTGCGCCGAGCCCAGCTTGGTTAGCCCCAGATCGTTCGGGGGCGATTTGAACCAGTGCCGTGGGTTCATAGCTCAGTGTGAGTTGCTGTTCACACATCAGCCGTCCAAGTATTGCTCGGGTGGGGCCAGGATTGCTTTTGTGATGTCCCTCCTTGCCGACAGAGCTCTCAGCTGGGCGATAGCCGCGGTGAACAGCGACGGGGGTTATGCCACCGATTACCCCCTGTTCAAGCAAGAGTTTTGCGCGGTCTTTGACCATCCATTGGACGGGCTGGATTCTGCAAGCCGGCTGCTAGTTTGCCGTCAGGGGTTTCGCTCGGTGGCCGATTTCACGGTGGAGTTCCGGATCCTTGCAATAGAGAGTGGTTGGGACGATAGAGCACTCCTCTGTCTCTATCGCAAGGGCTTGAGCGATGCCGTCAAGGACCTCATCGTTCGAGACAGCCCGGAGACGCTGAGAGAGTTAATCACACTGGCACTCCAAATGGACTCACGGCTGCGTGAACGCCGTTTGGACCGAGCCCAGCGTTCGTTCCTTTACCTGGCTCCCAGTCGCTCTGCCTCGGCGACCGCCACCCAGTCCGCGGCGGGCTTGGCCACGCCCCCTTTTCAGCACGCGCTGTCTGTTGACAGGTCGACGTCCGGGCCCGGAGAGCCCATGGAGATTGGCCGATCCCACCTTTCGGCAGGACAAAGAGAGTACAGGATGTCCCACCAACAGTGCCTCTACTGTGGGAAGGAGGGACATTATGTCAGATCCTGCCCAACCCGCCCAAACGACCAAGCTCGCCAGTAAGGGGCATACGGGTGAGCAAGACATCCCTTTCCCCGCCCCATAGTACGTTAAATCGTCTTTTTCCGGCCACCTTAGCCTGGGGTACGGAGACCTTGTCGGTTGGCTCTCTCATAGACTCGGGTGCCGACGAGTGTCTACTGGATGTAACTCTAGCCCGACAGGCGGGAGTCCCTTTGGTGGCTTTAGATCGCACCCTCTCTCCTCGGGCCATAGATGGGCGTTCTTTGGGTACTATTACGCACGCTACTGACCTTCTCACACTCACTCTTTCGGGAAATCACTCTGAGTCCATTCGTTTTTTTGTTTTGCACGCCCCCACGGCGCCTCTAGTGTTGGGTAGACCCTGGCTGGAGAGGCACGACCCTCACATCTCCTGGGCATCTGGGCGGGTTTTGGGGTGGAGTACAGCTTGTCACGCTACCTGTTTGCGTTCCGCCTTGTCTCCGTCCAGCGGTTCCAGGCCTGTGTCCTCTCCACCAGATATCACTGGGGTGCCTCACATTTATCACGACCTCTCTCTGGCGTTTAGTAAGGACAGAGCCCTCTCACTCCCCCCTCACCGGCCTTATGATTGTCCCATCGACCTCCTTCCTGGGGCCGCCCATCCTAAGAGGCGGCTCTACAACATCTCCCAGCCGGAGAGGGAGGCGATGCGCAACTATATCGCTGAGTCCCTAGCCTCAGGCCTTATAAGGCCATCGTCTTCGCCCCTCGCAGCGGGCTTCTTCTTCGTGGCTAAGAAGGACGGTGGCCTGAGGCCCTGTATAGACTATCGGGCACTGAACGACTGAGTGAGTGAGTACCGCGTGAGTACCGCGTCATGCCGTTCGGTCTGTCCAATGCCCCCGGAGTTTTCCAAGGCCTGGTGAATGACGTGCTGAGGGACATGCTAGACATCTTTGTGGTGGTGTACCTGGACGACATCCTGATTTTCTCTAGGTCCATGGAGGAACACCACCAGCACGTCCGCCTGGTGCTACAACGGCTGTTGGAGAACAGGCTCTACGTGAAGGCTGAGAAGTGCGTCTTCCACACCAAATCGGTGACGTATCTCGGCAACGTGGTGGAGGATGGACAGATGCGTGCAGACCCCGCCAAGATCAAGGCGGTGGAGGAATGGCCACGCCCTACTGACCGCACGCAGCTCAGGCGCTTCCTGGGTTTTGCAGGCTTTGTGCGGCGGTTCATCAAGGGGTTCAGCCAGGTGGCTGCCCCCCTCAACGCCCTCACCTCCTCCTCTCGACCATTCGTGTGGACACCTGAGGCGGAATCGGCTTTCCGCCGACTCAAGAGCTTATTCACCACAGCCCCGGTTCTCGTCCACCCCGACCCGGCGAGGCAGTACGTCGTCGAGGTAGATGCGTCTGACACAGGCATCGGAGCCGTTCTCTCACAGCGGTCAGAGGAGGACCATAGGGTCCACCCATGTGCCTATTTCTCTCGGCGTTTCGAACCCGCTGAGAGGAACTATGATGTGGGCAACAAGGAACTGTTGGCGGTTCACGCCGCCCTGGAGGAGTGGAGACACTGGTTGGAGGGAGCGGAGCTACCGTTCATCGTGTGGTCGGATCACAAGAACCTGGCCTACATGAGGACGGCGAAGAGGCTAAACTCCAGGCAGGCCCGCTGGGCCCTTTTCTTCAGCCGGTTCAATTTCACCCTCACCTACCGTCCGGGCTCCAAGAACGTCAGAGCTGACGTCCTCTCCCGTCAGTCCCCGGGGTAGGGTCCTGCCGTCAAGGAGAACCCCGACACCATCCTTTCCTCAGCCCGGGTGGTGGGTGTAGTCACCTGGGCCATCGAGCCGCTGGTGAGACAGGCCCAGCGGGCCGAGCCAGACCCAGGTAACGGTCCCTGTAACCGGTTGTTTGTGCCTCTTGCTGTCCGCCCGCAGGTGTTGGAGTGGGGCCACTCCAGCCACTTTGCTTGTCACCCCGGGGAGCGGTGGACTGCGGAGTTCATCAGCCGGAGGTTCTGGTGGACCACTCTCAGGAGGGATGTCAGGGGGTTTGTAGCCGCCTGCACCACCTGCGCCCGGAGCAAGGCTTCGCATCGCCCTCCAGCAGGTCTCCTGCACCCCCTCCCCGTTCCCAGTCGCCCATGGTCCCACATTGCCTTGGACTTTATTACGGGGCTTCCTGTTTCCCAAGGCTGTGACACCATCCTGACCGTGGTCGATCGCTTCTCCAAGGCGGTTCATTTTGTTTCCCTCCCAGGGCTTCCCTCGGCGGCCGAAACAGCGGACCTCCTGACCCTCCATGTGGTCCGCCTACATGGAATCCCCTCTGACATTGTGTCCGACCGCGGTCCCCAGTTCATCTCCAAGGTGTGGCAGGCCTTCTGCAAGGGAATTGGGGCCACGGCCAGCCTATCCTCTGGGTACCACCCCCAGTCCAATGGGCAGGCGGAGCGCGCCAACCAGGCCGTCGAGGCGGCTCTCCGTTGCGTCACCTCGAGTAACCCCACCTCCTGGGCCAAGTACCTGCCCTGGGTGGAGTATTCCCTCAACGCTATGGAGAGCTCCGCTACTGGTATGTCCCCGTTCCAATGTTCCCTGGGCTACCAGCCCCCGCTGTTTCCCCAACAGGAGCTGGAGGTGGCGGTCCCGACCACCAGGGCCCACCTCCGCCGGTGTCGACGCATTTGGAGGGCCGCCCGGGCCGCACTACTCCGGGCCACGGAGCGGGCCCGGCTTGCCGCGAACCGGCGGAGGGTGCCTGCCCCTGTCTACCAGCCTGGTCAGAGGGTTTGGCTGTTGGCCGGGACCTGCCCCTCCAGACCTCCCAGACATCAACTCGTAAGTTGAATCCCCGTTATTTTACATTTACATTTACATTTACATTTAGGGCATTTGGCAGACGCTTTTATCCAAAGCGACTTACAAGGTGTACATTAGTTGAAGCAGACAATAGCATAACACTGGGGTACGCAAACATATAAATACAGCAGTTCACAAGTATTCATATTGACAAGATGAATAACACAATTTCGTACTGCTAGGGCTAAGTAGCTGTGATAAGAGCGTGTTAACAACATTAAGGACATACACTTGCTAACATATACAACATGCTAAGAGCTATTAATGTCAGGACTTAAGCAAGTTTAGGGGTTTCACAAAGGAGAGTCCAGGTGGACTCTGAACAGGTGGGTCTTGAGTCTCTTGCGGAAGCTGGCGAGGGACTCTGCCGTCCTGACATGAGACGGGAGTTCATTCCACCACTGTGGGGCCAGAGCCGTGAAGAGCTGGGTTTTGGACGAGCGATGTTTGGTTGACCTTAGTGAAGGTCGAACAAGTCGCCTGGCAGAAGTTGAGCGGAGCGCTCTGGCTGGGATGTAGGGTTTGACCAACGCCTGGAGGTAGGCCGGGGCAGTTCCATTGACTGCCCTAAAGGTCAGCACCAGAATCTTGAATTTGATGCGAGCATTTACCGGAAGCCAGTGGAGTTCGCGGAAGAGAGGGGTCACGTGGGAGAATTTCGGTAGGTTGAATACCAGGCGTGCTGCTGCGTTCTGGATGCGTTGGAGGGGCTTGGTTGCAGAGGCGGGGAGTCCCGCCAGGAGAGAGTTGCAGTAGTCGAGGCGGGTGATGACGAGCGCTTGGACCAGGATCTGCGCCGCTTCACGTGTGAGGAAGGGCCGGATCCTGCGGATGTTGTAGAGGGCAATTCTGCAAGATCGGGCCACCGCGGTGACGTTGGCATTGCAGGACAGCTGGTCATCTACCACCACACCAAGGTCTCTTGTTGTGGTTGAAGGGGAGACTTGGGTGTTCTCGATGGTGACCAGTAGGTCCATCTGAGGGCAGTCTTTCCCCGGTATGAAGAGGAGCTCAGTCTTGTCAAGGTTGAGCTTCAGGTGGTTGGCGGCTGTCCATCTGCTGATGTCGGCCAGGCATTTCGAGATGCGTGTTGCTATTTGGGTTTCTGAGGGGGGAAAGGAGAGAAACAGTTGAGTGTCATCCGCATAGCAGTGATAGGAGAAGCCATGAGATGCGATTACAGAGCCTAGCGATTTAGTGTAAAGAGAAAACAGAAGGGGTCCCAATACTGAGCCTTGAGGAACTCCGGTGTCCAGGGTGCAGGGTTTGGACAGGGAACCGTTCCATGTGACCTGATAAGTCCGATCTGCGAGGTAGGAGGTGAACCAGGATAACGCAGTTCCAGCGATTCCAAGCTCGGCGAGAGTGGAGAGGAGGATCTGGTGGTTCACTGTGTCGAACGCCGCAGACAGGTCGAGAAGGATCAGTACCGATGAGAGGGACGAGCTTCTGGCATCACGTTATGTTGGTCCCTACACCGTGGATCGAATCATTAACCCCTCTGCGGTGCGTTTGGTTCTCCCTCCGTCTCTCCGGGTTCACCCCGTGTTTCATGTTTCTCAGCTGAAACCCGTGGCCTCCAGTCCCTTGTCTCCCCCTGTTACAGCTCCTCCGCTTCCCCGGGTCCTGGCGGATGGAGATCCGGTATGGTCGGTCCGTAAGCTCCTCGCCGTCCGCCGCTGGGGGCGGGGTTTCCAGTACCTTGTGGATTGGGAGGGCTTCGGTCCGGAGGACCGGAGCTGGGTGCCCTCTTCCTATCTCGCGGACCCCTCCCTGCTGGACGACTTCTATCGGGAGAACCCGGGGGCTCTGGGGCGGTCGTCCGGTGCCTCCCCTCAGGGGGGGGGATACTGTTGTGCCTCCCCCACGCTCTAATCGATCCCAGGTGTTGCCCATCATAATCAGGCCTACTGAGACTAATTAACACCTGGGATCTACCCTTCTTTAGGCTGCCGAGGACCGACGTCGGGCGCTTGGTTATTGTGAACCACTGTCACGAGAGACTGCGTGTTCCAGCTCCTACCTCGCCAAGTATCCTGTCCAACCCTGCCTAGTTCATGTTTTTGATGTTGGAGATTACAGTAAAGACATTTTTTCCTTTGTTTTGAGTGTCCGTGTCTCGCTACTTCTGGGTTCTTTGGCACATTTGGTTCTTCGGTCTCGTTGGGGTCTAACAACATGCCCTCCATCCCTGAGTCTCCCGGTGGGTCAGAGCTCAGTGGCAGCACGGTAACGCCCCCGGCGAAGGCCCCCAGGCCCCTCAGCCCCACGCGGCTGCAGTCCGTGGTGGCCCCCCAGGTGCAGCAAGCCCCAGACTGGGAGGAGCTGCTCCGCATCCGCTCAGAAATTGGGTGGCATGCTCGCCTCAACCCCCTGGTCCTGCTGCTGGACAGGGCACTGGTCGGGGAGCTGGAGACCATCCAGAGGGCTGTGCAGGAGGTAGGGGTGTGTGTGTGTGTGTGTTTATGTGTGTGTGTGTGTGTGTGTGTGTGTGTGTGTGTGTGTGTGTGTGTGTGTGTGTGTGTGTGTGTGATCCCCCATGTTCACAGCCTGAGCTAAGATGCTAAACCCTACCTGCTCCTTAATGACCCCTAACCCATACCTGCTCCTCAATGACCTCCAACCCCTACCTGCTCCTTTATGACCCCTAACCCCTACCAGCTCCTTAACGTTATGGATCTGAACTCACTAAGTCACTCTGAATAAAAGCCCCTGCTAAATGATTAGATGAATAGAACAGAATAGATGTCCATAAGACCAATGAACATCATATCACTATCAGTGTTTATGAAGAGACATCAAAGACCTTCTCCTCTCTAGATGACTGATCCAAGCCAGCCCAACAACGAGGGCATCACGGTGCTCCACAACGCCATCTGTGGAGGTCACTACAACGTTGTGGACTCTCTGGTTTGTATCGAAGCCAATGTCAGTGCCCCGGACAGCCATGGCTGGTAAATAACCTGTCCTGCATCCTGGCAATGGTGTCGCTATAGTGACAACACTGTCACCACACTAACAACATCTCACCACACTAGCAACAACACTGTCACCACACTAGCAACAACACTGTCACCACACTAACAACAACACTGACACCACACTAACAACAACACTGTCACCACACTAGCAACAACACTGTCACCACACTAGCAACAACACTGTCACCACACTAACAACAACACTGTCACCACACTAGCAACAACACTGACACCACACTAACAACAACACTGTCACCACACTAGCAACAACACTGTCACCACACTAACAACAACACTGTCACCACACTAGCAACAACACTGTCACCACACTAGCAACAACACTGTCACCACACTAACAACAACACTGTCACCACACTAGCAACAACACTGACACCACACTAACAACAACACTGTCACCACACTAGCAACAACACTGTCACCACACTAACAACAACACTGTCACCACACTAACAACAACACTGACACCACACTAGCAACAACACTGTCACCACACTAGCAACAACACTGTCACCACACTAACAACAACACTGTCACCACACTAGCAACAACACTGTCACCACACTAGCAACAACACTGTCACCACACTAACAACAACACTGACACCACACTAGCAACAACACTGTCACCACACTAGCAACAACACTGTCACCACACTAACAACAACACTGTCACCACACTAGCAACAACACTGTCACCACGCTAACAACAACACTGTCACCACACTAGCAACAACACTGTCACCACACTAACAACAACACTGTCACCACACTAGCAACAACACTGTCACCACACTAGTAACAACACTGTCACCACACTAACAACAACACTGTCACCACACTAGCAACAACACTGTCACCACGCTAACAACAACACTGTCACCACACTAGCAACAACACTGTCACCACACTAACAACAACACTGTCACCACACTAGCAACAACACTGTCACCACACTAGCAACAACACTGTCACCACACTAGCAACAACACTGTCACCACACTAGCAACAACACTGTCACCACACTAGCAACAACACTGTCACCACACTAGCAACAACACTGTCACCACACTAGCAACAACACTGTCACCACACTAGCAACCGCATGCCCACAGCACCGAAACTGTCACTATAGCAACAGTCGCCCCCCTGCCAGTCAGGCTGTAACCCCGGGTCTCCATCCCCCCCAGGACCCCACTGCACTGCTCGGCCTCCTGTAACGACCGGCCCCTGTGTGAGTTCCTGGTCCGCAACGGGGCCGCCGTCATGGCCGTCAGTGAGAGTGATGGGACCAGTGCCGCACAGAAGTGTGACCCCGACGCCCCGGGTTACGAGGAGTGTGAGAGCTTCCTGAGAGGTGAGAGGAGAAGGAGCAGGAGCAGGAGTAAGAGGAGGAGGAGAAGGAGGACACATACTTGCACACACATATGTACACAAATACACACACACACACACACACACACACACATGCGCACTCACATACACATTGAAACGCTTGCCCCTAAAAATAACAATGCAAATCATCATCCAGAGCACCCACACTATTCCTCTTCATGCCTCTGAACTGAGAGAAAGAGAGAGAGACAGAACGAGCCTTCACCCTGAACCCTGTAGCAGAAGAAGCATTAGCTCACCCCTGACCCCCCCCCCCCCCCCCCCAGGTGTGGAGGAGGCAATGGGTGCCGATAACAGCGGGGTGATCTACGCCCTGTGGAACTACCCAGCGCAGGCGGCCGACGAGCTGAGCTTCCGGGAGGGGGACATGGTGACCGTCCTGCAGAGGCCCGACGGTGTAGACTGGTGGTGGGCCTCGCTCTGCAGCCGCGAGGGCTTTGTGCCGAACAACTACTTTGGTTTACCAGGGGATTTGATTAATCGCTTTGATTTTAGGATTATTTGTATTTTTTTATTTTATTCTGGATGATATTTGGGTGTTTCTGTGTATGCGTATGGATGGGTGGAAGGGATAAATGGAGATACGGTCCTATTCAATGCGAGACTACATTGGTGCTGAACAAGATTGTAGTTGCTGCAAATATGAGGTGAAAATTGTGGGCTTTGGGTTATAGAATAAAATAATGATATGGTCAGGTTTCGGGCAATGAGAGCTATATTTTCTCCCTTTTAGTTGTTGGTTAGTTTGTTTTTGAGCACCGCGCAGCTGAGATACAATGTGCTGAAGAACTTTCCTGGCCTAACCCCTTAAATTCATGCAGGAATGTTTTGTCTGTCGGTTCCTGCAGCTGTTCCCGAAGGTCCGTCCCAAGTCTCTGTGTTGATGGGCTGATGGATCAGAGGACGAGGTCGTCTCGTCTACACCATGTCCCACCACCAGGGGGAGCCGGGGAGGCCTGGCCTTTACCAGTAGACAGGAGGACACGAGGACGAGCTGGAAGGGACTTCAACTGATATGCAACTAGATCAAACTTGCTACAACTGTGAAAAGTACAAGAAGAGTTTGGCGTTTCGTTGAAAGCAAATGGAGGTGGAAAAAAAGTGTTTAAAACTAAAGTTTGAATCCTCACCAGGTGTCCGTGGGAACTGTAAGAAACCTGAACGTGTCAGTTGTTTTGGATTGGAGATATTTTCCCCCCACCAGACAGGCTGGATCTGTTTCAGACCCGTCGTGGTACGCCTGTGATGGAAGGGTGTTGCTTCAATTTAGGGATGCATGAAATAACCCAAAATAATAATCGAATACACGGCCCAAATCTCAGAGGCCCACAGTGGAGCTCGGCTGGTCACGGCTGAGTTTTGAACCTGCTTTTTCCTGTCCAGAGCGAGCAGGGTACACAGCGGCCTACACAGTGATTTGAATGTTGAAGCGTGACGTATCCAGTCAAACGTATTAGGCTATATATTAGGGCAGGACATGGTAGCCTACGCGTGTTAATTCACTAAATATTGTGTAGTTTATATTTATATTTTATATAGCAGGGCACTGATACATTATTCACCTAGCGGCCATATCGGATCCTTATTTGTAAACCATGACAACTCAATCCATTTATATTCAGTTCTGAATGCTCCCCACCAGGTAACATTTACAATGGATTTCCATTAAGTTGTTAACAATTCCCGACTCTTTTCACTGTGTTGTCACTCTTGGTGAAAGTGATATAAATGTACAGCAGTGATCCAAGCCCTCTCTTTTCCTCAGTTTATGACGTGTTTATGTGTTACAATCTGAATCATGTGAGGGCCAAAGAGGAATTTTGATGTCTCAGTATCCTGTTTTTTTCTCTATTGAGGGTTAATGAATTTTAGTAAATTTAGTTTAATAATAAACATTACGAATACAATCACAATGTATGTCATTAATGAAGATAACAACTTTTACAACTAGGGGGCGGTAGATAACCGCATTTACGCATTTTGATGCATAATCAAACTAATATATATATGTTGTGTATATATATATTTTTATTGATTTATTTATTTTTATCCACAGGACACTTTTCAACCACTGTGATTGTTCCATGTAAAAACAAATTCAATCATTTCTGTAGAATGTGTAATCACTGCAAACTATGTTAATTAGATCCAGCCTTATTCATCTGTGGAAAATCTAAATTCTATATCAATATTCTATATCTATGTGCTGGTTTTAATAAGAGGAGAGCTTGTTTTCTGTGTTAGAGGCTTACAAGCAGAGACCACATCCAATTGCAGACACGGAACACAGAGGGATGTCCTTATATATAACGATGTGTAAATACACACATTATGAGGAACAAACACATCCAAATATATAGATATATATATATAACGTATTAAAACACTGCTTGTGAGCTGGTTCCAGGGGTACACAGATATGTTCTGGCCAGCTTGCTCAGAGCGGGGTTTTGGCATGTATTTCAATGTTTAAACTAGGGTAAATATGCCAAAGAGCTCTAAATACTAATAATGAGGGCTGGAAATCAGGTAACAGACTCCAGTTATGATGTATGTTCAACAATGACTTATATTTCTCAAGGGGTTTTGATAAACATATCCATGAATTGGTTCCTCTGGTTACACTATTCAATCTTAAATGGGTTATGTTCCTCTGGTTCCCCTACTTGCTCTTCAATGGGTTATGTTCCCCTGGTTCCACTTCTTGCTCTTCAATGGGTTATGTTCCTCTGGTTCCACTACTTGCTCTTCAATGGGTTATGTTCCTCTGGTTCCACTACTTGCTCTTCAATGGGTTATGTTCCTCTGGTTCCACTACTTGCTCTTCAATGGGTTATGTTCCTCTGGTTCCACTACTTGCTCTTCAATGGGTTATGTTCCTCTGGTTCCACTACTTGCTCTTCAATGGGTTATGTTCCTCTGGTTCCCCTACTTGCTCTTCAATGGGTTATGTTCCCCTGGTTCCACTTCTTGCTCTTCAATGGGTTATGTTCCTCTGGTTCTACTACTTGCTCTTCAATGGGTTATGTTCCCCTGGTTCCACTACCTGCTCTTCAATGGGTTATGTTCCTCTGGTTCCACTACCTGCTCTTCAATGGGTTATGTTCCTCTGGTTCCACTGTTTGATCTTGAGTCAAGTCAAGTCAAGTTTATTGTCACTTCACAGTAGTAGTGAAGTGACATATAGTATAAGTATAAAAGTATAAAGCAGTGAGTGAAAATCTTATGTGCAATACCCGACGACAGACAGCAGTTATAAAAATAAGATAAAAATAGATAAAAATATAATAAAACAGAATACAATAAAATAAGTTAAAAAATAAAAATAAAAATGCAATTTATAAAATGCAATATATCGGCACAGAAAAAGAGCAATATGTATATATAAATCAATGTAATAAAATATACATCGTTATATGCTATACACCTTGTTCAGCAGCCTGATGGCCTCATTGAACGCCCATACGTTACTATTTCATTGCTCACTCTATAAGTTATATTAAAGCCATTGTATTAAACGGGAATCCTTAGTGTCAGGCTTTGTGGCTCGTCTGGTGTGCGATTTGCTTTACACTGAGGTTCTCCAGCACGCACGCACGCACGCACACGCACACACACACACACACACACACACACACACACACACACACACACACACACACACACACACACACACACACACACACACACACACACACACACAGCCTATAGTAAGACATTCAAACAATAAGACATCAACCAATCAACGTAGCTGTGCACCACCACCATCTGTTGTGGTCAGAATTTTATCAGGTTTTTTTATCCAATAATTGCCTGCATAAAGAGGAAGTAAACATGTACATTTGGTTAACCAGTTATCATAGACACTTTCTATAACAGCAGCTTCCTCCTTACAGTAAGTCTTAACTGTACTTTTATTGGGTAACATACAAACATATGTTCAATAACAAACTGATGTTATAGAGATTCATTAAAAAGTATAATATTAATATGCTTATGTATTATGGTTTTCTCAATGAAAATATTATGTTTTTCTCCTTTTTATGTTTTTAGTTTTGACCTGAATGTGTTGTTGAAGAGATCTCTGGACAACACGCTGAGAGAAACAAGCTATGGATGTTAGATCAGCAGCCAGAGGACTTCTAGCTTTCCTTCTGTCAGTACCAGGTTGGTACACTTACACTGTGAACATTTAGTTGAACTGGTTAAATCTGTAACATGACATGCAAACAACTGAGGCTGAGGGTGAAACAACAGTATTGTAACTAGATGTGACATCTACAGAATGGACCTCGACACCTTACTACAGCCTCTTATAGTCAAAGTTGTGTTTTATTATAATATAATTATAATATATAATTATATACAATGTAATAGTTTACATTGCATTACATTATGTTGCATTTGTTGCATCCTCTCACAGCTCAGTGGTCAGCATCTGTAGTTTCCAGCTCCACCCAACATCCTCCATCCTCTTTATGTATCTTGTGATCATCCACTCCATCAGCTGACGGCTTGTTGTGTCTTGACTGAGAAAGTGTCTTGTTTATTCTCAATGAGATTTGTTGTTTGTTTTTTACAGCGCTACACGGTAATGATGGCTGGACAGTCACCTACACACCTAGTAATGTCTGCGCTTTAAGAGGATCAACAGTTGACATCAGAAGCTCCTTTGAATACCCTCAATATATTAAGAAAATCGAGACCAAAGTGGAGAAAAGACTGTGGTTTACTAAAGGACCCAGCAATCAGCCGGTTGATCTGAAACAAGATAAAGACTATACAGATCGTGTTGAATACAGCTGTGTGAAGAAAGGCTGTTGGTGGACCCGGCCGAGCTGTAAGGAAGAGTGTACCCTGAGTATCAAAAACCTGACACAGAGTGACTCTGCTGTGTACAAGTTTAGGTTCATAACAAACCAACCGCATGGGAGATATACTGGTGGCCCTGGAGTGACATTAACTGTGACCGGTAACTAACTTATTATTAACATGTCTATTGCAAAACGTGTGTGTGTGTATATGTGCGTGTGCGTGTGCGTTTGCGTGTGTGTGTGTGTGTGTATCTGTGTGTGTATGTATGTATGTGTGTGTGTATGTGTGTGTGTGTTTGTGTGTGTGTGTATATGTGTGTATGTGTCTGTATGTATCTGTATGTAATCTGAATGATCTTTGACTTAATTTGTTCTCTGACCCAGATATCCAGGTCCAGGTGTCCATTCCTTATCCCCAGGCCAATCATCCCCGTAAAGTGCTTACATGTCACAGTATGTGTTCTGTAACTGCTAGGCCTGTCTACCTCTGGTACAGGAGTAGCCAGCATATACAAACTGGAATGTACTACAGGGGCGACATTAACTCTAAAGAAAGCTATTGGTGTGCTGTTCAAGGATACGAAGATCTTCCCTCTCTTCCAGTGTGTAAGTCAACTCCACAATATACTGACATAATGCCAGATGTAATGGACCTTTAGGGTAAAGAATGTAGATTTAGTATGAATGGACTCAAACAGCGTTGGCCTCAGGCTACCCGTAATTAAGGGTACTGGTACCTTAACCGTTTCAGATTGAAGAGAAACAGAAGCGCACAACTTGGTGTAATGCACCCTGGGGTGAAGATCTTTGTTCTCTGATGATTCCATGCCTCTGTCAGCAGTCACTCTGGTGCCTCGGACTGTGTCCTGTCAGCAGTCACTCTGGTGACTCAGACTGTGTCCTGTCAGCAGTCACTCTGGTGACTCAGACTGTGTCCTGTCAGCAGTCACTCTGGTGACTCAGACTGTGTCCTGTCAGCAGTCACTCTGGTAACTCAGACTGTGTCAGTTTGTGTGTAAATCCATCATGGCTGCACCCTAGTGGTGAAAGAGTGAAAAGGTTTTAAAGCATGTGATCCACTTGTACTATAGTACGATGCATAGTACAATACATAGTAAGCCCTTTGTAGACTGTAACTGTGATTAAGGGCTGTGATTAAATTGCCTTCACTTGACTTGACTAGTGACTACGAGTGGACACACATACGTACAATGACCATTGCTACCTATTTTGTTTCAGTTCCACCTTAAGAGACCAATTAAACATCCATTCAGCCATCATTCACAGTCCCTTGGACGTAGTAGTCATTCCTAAGTGACAAGGCTCCCTCCACAGTTGGGATCGTACTCTACATTCACTCTAGCTCTAGCGTTTCGCGTAATCGTTGATGTCTAATATATAAACATCTTTGATATATTTGGTCTTGCTAAATGTTCCGCTGGTATTCATGTATTTCTGTATGCCTGGAAAAACCATGAACCACATTAGTATTGTGTTAGAGAGAGTAATCTGTATTAGTAGAGAAAGTATTCTGTCTTATTCTGACTCTGAGTGTAGTGTGTGCTGTACAGTTTCATGTCTTTAGGATGAACATTGATCATTTGTGTTTATAACAGACTCTCCAAGGACCCCCTGGGTGGAGGTGAGTCCCTCTGGTGACATAGAGGAGGGCAGCTCAGTGACTCTGAACTGCAGCAGTGATGCCAACCCAGCAGCTGACTACACCTGGCTCAAGGTTAATACAGGGTTAATAAGTCTCCCTCCAGCTACATAAACAAGGGACAACAGCTTGTCTTTGGCCCCATCCAGTCTTCACACTCTGGACAATATCTCTGTGAAGCTAAGAATGTGCTAGGGACAACGTCCTCCTCCTCCATCTCCCTCGATGTGAAATGTGAGTAAAACACAACACGGTATAATAACATAACACAGATGTTAAAGTCACAACCATATCCACATGAAGATGAACCATCATACTTCATCATTCGGTTCACTTCTCAAATGTGTTCTTTACATTGTCATTCATATAAAAGTACATCATGTTTTCCCAATGACCTCTAGATGGGCCTAAACACACATCTGTGTCATCAAGTCCCTCTGGGGACATAAAGGAGGGCAGTTCAGTGACTCTGAGCTGCAGCAGTGATGCCAACCCAGCAGCCGACTACACCTGGTTCAAGAACAACCAGCCTCTGCTCTGGGAACCACATCAACGTTATACCTTCCCATCAGTCAGCTCTAAAGACAGAGGAGCGTACCGCTGTGAAGCACACAACAAATATGGACAGCTCAGCTCTAACTCGGTATTCATAGATGTCCAGTGTGAGTGGTCAAAAACAATCATAAATAATATTAACAATGTTAATCGGTGATGTCTAATATGCAAACACCTTGCAAAATGTTCCTTTGGTATTCATGCATGTACAGTTTCATGTCTTTAGGCAGAACATTGATCATTTGTGTTCATAACAGACTCTCCAAGGACCCCCTGGGTGGAGGTGAGTCCCTCTGGGGACATAGAGGAGGGCAGCTCAGTGACTCTGAACTGCAGCAGTGATGCCAACCCAGCAGCTGACTACACCTGGTTCAAGGAACATGAAGACTCAGTGACGCAATCAGGACAGAACTACACCATCACTCATGTCACCCCTGAGCTTGGAGGACATTATTACTGCCAAGCTCATAATGCAATTGGACGTCACAATTCCACCTTGTTGTTCGTTAATGTGACGGGTAATTTTTCCTTTAAGAGAAATCACTGTTTAAAGGAGCAACCAAACTCTTGAATGAAACCTCAGCAAAATTCTGGCTGAAATCCAGTGTTGACACTTGTATTAACTTTGGTGCTGCGTGAGCACCCTGGTTAAACATGTATCACATTTATAATATGTATTCATCAATTGGAGATGTGTTACATTTCATTGTCCTATAAATATGGAGTTCTTGTTCATAATACTGCATTACTTCTGGTCCTGATATTTTTGTATCCTTCTAAGTTCACATGAATCAAGTGTTGAATCACTGCTTTCCAGAGACATCATCATTGTCATTATCATCATCATCAACATATTTAGTAGGAACCGTTTCTGTCTTACTGGTCACCATACTCCTCCTACTCTTCCTTTGGATGAGGTGAGATATTCTTATTCTCTCTCTCTCTTTCCCTCTCTTGTGTTTGACATTCATTTCTTCTGCTGCTTTTTTATCTTTATGTTCTGTTCACCAGAAGAAAGAACGCTTCCAGAAAATCACATGTCCCGGGAGGAAGGCCAGATATCGTGGTTGAGGTGAGCGACAAGAACCCCTTTTTCACTAACACAGCCATTACTAAGACACACAGTGCAGCTACCCCAAGGCCACGCCCCCAAACAGTAGAGCTACCCCCGAGACCACGCCCCTAAACAGTAGAGCTACCCCCGAGGCCACGCCCCCAAACAGTAGAGCTACCCCCGAGGCCATGCCCCTAAACAGTGGAGCTACCTGGAGGCCAAGCCCCCAAACAACAACATGTGCAACAACAACGTGTCGTTCTTTAGCTGGCTCTGTTACTTTTCTGACTATGCAGATATAATGGCCAAAAGCTGAGCTCAAAGAGAAATCATTAAGCTATGTTCTATTTTTAAGAGATTACTGCCTCATACAAGCGTTGTGAGAAACTCCTGGACAAGTTGCGCCATTTGTCTAATTTGGATGACTAAATGTACTCTTCTGTCCTCTCAGTCACTTCCTGTTCCTGTGTATGGCAACATCTCAACTCTGACCAATCGCTCAGCTGCTGCAGCACAAAGAGAACCAATAGAAGAGCAGGATGATCTTCACTATGCCACCATCTACACTTCCTGCTCAGAGAACCAGGTCCAATCAGATCAGAAAGAGCAGGTCCTTTACTCTTTGGTCAACATTAAAAGACTCAACGCTGTCCCTGAGTAAGCATCTCTTTATAATTCTAGACCAAAAATAAACTTCAACAATGTGTGGGACTTCATCAACCCTTTGAGGAGGACATTTATAAATGTGTGTAACAAACTGAAGTTCCTAACTTCTCATTATCTCTTTTTCACTTCTTCTTTTCAGGGACAGTGACCAGTTATACAGCACCATCAATACACAACCCAGAGTTTAATTCACCATGATTTAGATAGTGGGTTGGCTTTGTAAGTGGGTGTACTTTAATTCAGATTCAGATAACTTTATTAATCCCGAGGGAAATGAAGGTGCAACAGTTGACACAGGGAATAAATGCACACACAAAATACTAATACCTAAGCTAAAAAACAAAACAACAACTAACTAAATAAAACTATTATAAAAAAAAATAATTCTAAATGAAGTCTAAATGTATTGATAAATGAAGATAAATGTACAGTATTATTACAGTAATACGTAGGTATATACAATACACAACAATACGTATAGTGCAAATTGGCAGTAATAATATATTAATAAATAAGACAAAATGTGTCTCATTCAGTGTAAAATGTCCGATTGTTTTTCTGCATGTCGTATAGGCTTCTACTTGTGATGGCCCTGCTCCTGTGAGGGTAGGTCCTAAAGGCACCACCTGCTGGTTGTCTGAACGTACTGCACCTGTAAGAGCAGGTGGTTGTGAGTGGCAGTTAACAGGCGGCAGTATAGCTCAGGAGGTAGAACAGTTGCCTCACAACCGGAAGGTTGCTGGTTGGATCCGTGGCTTCTCCTAGCAAAAAAACTGTCGAGGTGTCCTTGAGACCCTAACTGCTCCCCGGGCGCTGTATAAACAGCTGACCGCTGCTCTTAATACTAGGATGGGTTAAATTCCTTTTGCTGTACTGCAAATATTTGAATAATTAAGTGGCACTACTTATTGGTTTGTATTTTAGATGACGACTCCCTCTTTATGTTAAACACGTGCTATTGCATGCATAATATCAGATTGGCTGATAGGGTTACACCTGCTGATGCTACACACCTGGCCTCTGTCCGCAAATTCAAACTGAATGGAAGGGGTTCTAATGGTGGGGGTCACACTTACACCTGGTGGTATACTAAAATATATAATATGATGTAATATGAGGCCTTTAAAGGCTTGTGGCTTCCCTCATCCTATCTTTCTCTGCTGCTGTCCAGGGATGCCTTCCAATAGTCTGTCTACAGCGATTCCCCTCTGGCTTTCTGCTAAA
Source organism: Muraenolepis orangiensis (assembly GCA_027704905.1). Taxonomy (NCBI): domain Eukaryota; kingdom Metazoa; phylum Chordata; class Actinopteri; order Gadiformes; family Muraenolepididae; genus Muraenolepis; species Muraenolepis orangiensis. The sequence goes on from CM050999.1 coordinate 27,838,762, forward strand.
TCTCCAGAAGTGTTCCTTGATCTTCATTGTACTGGCGTGCCGTCTTGGGCACTGAGGTTGATACATCAGTGGATCCTCATATTGGTTTCTGTTGTTCTGCTTTACACACAAACCTTATTGCTCCATGTGTACATGTCACCCTTACATCTCAGGACCTGACCTGCATGCCCCATTTAGATATGTGTTGTAATCTTTTGATTTCTGTCAATAAAAACCTGATGAACTACCTTTACTGTTTTGTGGTCGGTTTATGTTTGCGACGGCTTGAGGTGGTCGAAACACACTTCAATTATACAAAGAATGGGATCTCACCAAGTTATGTTTAAGCTGTGAATGTTAAGCCTCACACGGATTGTTGTTTGCGGTACTCCGGGGTAGTGCAGACAGAGTCGGAGGCAAAAAGGAGTTTAGAACCCGTAGGCGTCTTTATTGGGATAAAGCTCCAAGGAATGAACTGATATGAGGTGTGAACAATCAACTATGTGTGTGTCAATTCTGGAAGTAAATAATACAATGTGTAAAGCGTCTTACGTGAGTGCAAAATGGAAATCCAAACAGGGGGTGTTGTATAATGTGCTGCGGGGAGAAGGCTGAAGTCCAAAATACAAACAAAAAGTAGAAAAATCCAACAAAGGAACAAACAAGAAAAATAATCGAGAAATACCAGGAATCCACAGGAGATCGCGACAGGGTCTTCACTGGGGAACACGGAGGAGTATTGCCAGAGAGTCTCGGGTTGAACAACGGGAACGTTCTGGCAACGAGTGACAGGGGAGCGGAGTCTAAATAATAGGGAGCCTGATTGGGAATAGGGAACAGGTGCGCTGACGTGACTACGGTCTTCTGGGACCAACCATAAACCATCTAACGTAGAGGCAATAAGAGCTCTTAGCCTATTGGTTGAGCCCAACAACAGACTATATAACATAAAGATCTTTGGGGTCAGAAGTGAAAATGGGGTCTGGGATCATCATGGGGTAATTTCTGCCAGACGGTGACAATGGTGGATCTTAGAGACATGAGGATGATGATGTCACCTTCTCCTGTGGCAAGCAGGGGACCTGAGGGCCACCAATTTGTGTGTGTGTGTGTGTGTGTGTGTGTGTGTGTGTGTGTGTGTGTGTGTGTGTGTGTGTGTGTGTGTGTGTGTGTGTGTGTGTGTGTGTGTGTGTGTGTGTGTGTGTGTGTGTGTGTGTGTGTAAAAATAATTCTCTCTCTCTCTCTCTCTCTCTCTCTCTCTCTGTCTCTGTAAGGATGAATAATAGAGTGGATTGTGTCCTCTCTCTCTCCAATGGTTAATCAGAGCTCGCCCGCCTCGCTCCTTGCCACTTCTCTCTTTAATAAATCATCCTTGGAGATGACAGGCATCCAACGTCATTGCCCTCCATCACCACCACCACCATCACCACCATAACGACCACCATCAGAACCTCCACCACCACCACCACCACAAACTCCACCACCACCACCACCACCTCCACCACCTCCTCGACCGCACACAGATACAAACACAACACATGAACAACACACAGATACATACACGATACACAACACACAAACAACACACCGATACGCACATGAAACACGACACATGAACAACACACAGATACACACATTAAACACAACACATGAACAGCAGAGTGGATGAGACCGGCGCTGCCCAGCAGCAGCTGGAGGGACTCCAACCTGGACGGCCCTTCGCTGGCCCCCTCCCCCAAAAAGGTTATTAACTATTATGTTTAATAAGTTATTTCATAGATTCACCGTAAAGAGAGACAGGTCATTAAGAACCATTAGTGTGGATTATCAATAACAAGAATGTATTTCATAAGTATTTTATATGCTTTATGTCCTTCACTTCCTGTTTGACGCGCCGACTCGCTTCAACGCAACACAAGCGTCGCCACGCCCACCCGGAGACCCCGCCTCTCTCCCCCTTCCACGCCCAGCCAATCATCGGACGCATCTGCATCCCCCCCGCCAGCATTTGTCATCATGCGCCTGCAGAACCCCCACTGGGCCGGGGCTCCTGTGGCCCCTCCCTGGGGGCTGGGGATGGGCGGGGCTATTGGGATAGCCCTGCCCATCCCCAGCCCCCAGGGAGGGGGATGGGCTCCGAGACATCCCGCCCCCTTCTGACTACCAGCCCGCCATCTATGGCGAAGGTGGGTGTATATATGTATATGTTTACATATATGGATTGAAAGAAGTGTACCACTCCTTTAAAACCTTTATCGCCTAAATTTCCCATATATTCCAGTATACTTTAGTGTTAAATAGTGTTAAATATATATAGTGTTAAACGATAATACTATTAATACCAAAGGTTTAAGTTTGTTTATAGGTTCAAATAAGCAGAATTTGTTTTCTCTATTATATTGTATATCTATGACGTGCAGTATAGTTAAACATCATTCTTATATTGTATATCTATAAACTGACCCCTGCAGTGCTGATCTCTGGCGACGTGGACGCAGAGCTAGAGAAGCTAGATCTGGTCCACTACATGCCCTCCATCCCTGAGTCTCCCGGTGGGTCAGAGCTCAGTGGCAGCACGGTAACGCCCCCGGCGAAGGCCCCCAGGCCCCTCAGCCCCACACGGCTGCAGTCCGTGGTGGCCCCCCAGGTGCAGCAGTCCCCGGGAGGAGCCGCTCCGCATCCGCTCAGAGATCCCGCGGGCCCTCAATAGGCGGGGCTCCATCGACCAATGGCAGCCCCTGAAGAAGGCGTCCCACTACCAGCCCAACCAGTACAAGCTGCAGAGCTACCATTCCATCCTGCGACGCACTAAGAAGCAGCTGAAGTCTGTGGGGCGGCATGCTCGCCTCAACCCCCTGGTCCTGCTGCTGGACAGGGCGCTGGTCGGGGAGCTGGAGACCGTCCAGAGGGCTATGCAGGAGGAAGGGGTGTGTGTGTGTGTGATCCCCCATGTTCACAGCCTGAGCTAAGATGCTAAACCCTTCCTGTTCCTTAATGACCCCTAACCCTTAACTGCTCCTTAATGACCTCCAACCCCTACCTGCTCCTTAATGACCCCTAACTGCTCCGTAACGACCCCTGACCCATAACGTTCTGGTCAGCGTTCTATGAACGTTCTAAGAATGTTTAATCGTTCAATTTTCGAGCGTTCTAGGGTGAGGTGGACACATCTAGCGTGTGACTAACGCATGACTAGCGTGTGACTAACGCATGAGGAGCGTGTACCAGCGACCCAGTAAGACACCCCTGAAAAGTATTAGCATGTGCTGACGTGTCACTGGCGCGCGACTACGATTAGTCAACGTTAGACGAGCGTGTTGAGCGTGTGACTAACGACAGACTAGCGTGTTGCTGGCGTGTGGGTTGCATGTTCAAACGGGTATAAAACGCGGGGAAATCACTGTGGATTCAGTTGTTCTTCTGGATATTGAACAGTGCACATCATGCCGCCAAGAGGAAAAAAGCGTGTGAGGGGGGCTACTGCTAAACTCCATCTCCATGTCGTCTGTACTCCATCTCCAATCCGAAAATAGGCACACAATATATTATTACTGCCAATTTGCACTATACGTATTGTTGTGTATTGTATATACCTACGTATTACTGTAATAATACTGTAAATTGTGCAATTCATCTACTCATCTATCAATACACTTAGATTAATTTAGAGTTATTTTAGTTATATTTTGTTTATACTAGTTTTATTTAGTTAGTTGTTGTTATTTAGTTTTTAGCTTAGGTATTAGTATATTTGTGTGTGCATTTATTCCCTGTGTCAACTGTTGCACCTTAATTTCCCTCTGGATTAATAAAGTTTCTTGAATCTTGAATTGAATCTTGACTATGCACTGGTCCTGAACCACACACACCATCTCCAATCTGAAAATAGGCACACAATGTCGGATGTGTGTATGACTAAAAGCACTGTTCCTGATCCCCACACACACACCATCTCTCATCCAGACAGAGGCACACAATGTCGGATGTGTACCAGTGAGTCGTTCACTGCAAAGCAAAGATTGTGAACGATTAATAACAACCAAGTAACGCTAGGGTAACGACTGACTAACAATAGCCGAACGTGTGCAACGTTCCACGAACGTTCTCCAGCGTTCTCCAGCGTTGAACGTTAAAGAACGCTGGTCTCCATGAGAACTTTTGTGCATGTTCAAAACTTTATTTTCGGACCAGCGTTCTCCGCCGATCACCGACGATTACCAGCGTCCACCAGCGTTCACCCAACGCTCTTCTGGCGCTATGCCAGCGACCACGGACGATTACCAACGTTTCCTCAAACGCTGACCAGAACGTTATGGTGTGACGGCCCCTTTAACGTTATGGATCTGAACTCACTAAGTCACTCTGAATAAAAGCCCCTGCTAAATGACTAGATGAATAGAACAGAATAGATGACCATTAGACCAATGAACATCATATCACTATCAATGTTTATGAAGAGACATCAAAGACCTTCTTCTGGCAAATGGAGGTGGAACAAAAGTGTTTAAAACTAAAGTTTGAATCCTCACCAGGTGTCCGTGGGAACTGAAAGAAACCTGAACGTGTCAGTTGTTGTTTTGATTGGATTTCCCCCCCCGCCAGACAGGCTGGATCTGTTTCGGA
>CM050999.1:27844363-27861729 GCA_027704905.1 Muraenolepis orangiensis
TTCACTATCTCCATCACTCATTCCTCTCACAGCTCAGTGGTCAGCATATGTAGTTTCCAGCTCCACCCAACATCCTCCATCCTCTTTATGTATCTTGTGATCATCCACTCCATCAGCTGACTGCTTGTTGTGTCTTGACTGAGAAAGTGTCTTGTTTATTCTCAATGAGATGAGTTTGTTTTTTACAGCGCTACACGGTAATGATGTCTGGACAGTCACCTACACACCTAGTAATGTCTGTGCTTTAAGAGGATCAACGGTTGACATCAAAAGCTCCTTTGAATACCCAAACAAAATGAACTATATCCGTACCACAGTGGAGGAAAGTCTGTGGTTTACTAAAGAACCCAGCAATCAGCCGGTTGATCTGAAACAAGATAAAGACTATACAGATCGTGTTGAATACAGCTGTGTGGAGAAAGGCTGTTGGTGGACCCGGCCGAGCTGTAAGGAAGTGTGTATCCTGAGTATCAAACACCTGACACAGAGTGACTCTGCTGTGTACAAGTTTAGGTTCATAACAAACCAACCGAATGGGAGCTATACTGGTAGCCCTGGAGTGACATTAACTGTGACCGGTAACTAACTTATTATTAACACGTCTATTGCAAAACGTGTGTGTGTGTGTGTGTGCGTGCATGTGTGTATGAATGTATGTATGTGTGTGTGTGTGTGTGTCTGTATGTATCTGTGTGTAATCTGAATGATCTTTGACTACATTTGTTTTCTGACCCAGATCTCCAGGTCCAGGTGTCCATTCCTTATTCCCAGACCAATCCGTCCCATCAAGAGCTTAAATGTCACAGTATGTGTGCTGTAACTGCTAGGCCTGTCTACCTCTGGTACAGCAGTAGACAGCATATACATACTGGAATGTACTACAGTGGTGACATTAACTCTAAAGAAAGCTATTGGTGTGCTGTTGAAGGATACGAGGATCTTCCCTCTCTTCCAGTGTGTAAGTCAACTCCACAATATACTGACATAATGCCAGATGGAATGGACCTTTAGGGTAAAGAATGTAGATTTAGTATGAATGGACTCAAACAGCGTTGGCTTTCTCATGCCTCAGGCTACCAGTAATTAAGGGTACCGGTACTGGAACCGTTTCCGATTGAAGAGAAACAGAAGCGCACAACTTGGTGTAATGCACCCTGGGGTGAAGATCTTTGTTCTCTGATGATTCCATGCCTCTGTCAGCAGTCACTCTGGTGACTCAGACTGTGTCCTGTCAGCAGTCACTCTGGTAACTCAGTTTGTGTGTAAATCAATCATGGCTGCACCCTAGTGGTGAAAGAGTGAAATTGGAAAAAGCATTTTTTCAATGTGATCCACTAAGGAAGACATCGTACCATAGTAAGATGCATAGTAAGATTCATAGTAAGCCCTTTGAGACTGTAACTGTGATTAAGGGCTATACAAAAAATTGCCCTAACTTGACTAGTAACAAGAACGTACATACATACATTGACCTTTGCTACCTATTTAGTTTCAGTTCCACCTTAAGAGACCAATTAAACATTCATTCATTCTTTCTGTGGCCCACTTGTTTGCCTGTAGCTCACGGTCCCATGGACTTAGTAGTCATTCCTAAGTGACAAGGCTCCGTCCTGTTAGGAGAACGTTCTCCACCTTGTTGTCTCAAGGCTCCCTCCACGTTGGGATCGTACTCTACATTCACTCTAGCTCTAGCGTTTTGCTAACATTCAGTGTACTTTTTGGTCAGTGTGTGAACTTAGAGACACACGTAAACTGCTCTTTAATGATAAACTGGATGCAATACGAGGCATGAAAATGACTTTTCTATTGCTTTCTTTATAATTACACATTTTATTATCTAATGAAATACAACTGTCAACAGACTCTCCAAGGACCCCCTGGGTGGAGGTGAGTCCCTCTGGGTACATAGAGGAGGGCAGCTCAGTGACTCTGAGCTGCAGCAGTGATGCCAACCCAGCAGCTGACTACACCTGGTTCAAGGAACATGAAGACTCAGTGACGCAATCAGGACAGAACTACACCATCACTCATGTCACCCCTGAGCTTGGAGGACATTATTACTGCCAAGCTCATAATCCAATTGGACGTCACAATTCCACCTTGTTGTTCGTTAATGTGACGGGTAATTGTTCCTTTAAGAGAGCTCACTGTTTAAAGGAGCAACCAAACTCTTGAATGAAACCTCAGCAAAATCCTGGCTGAATCCAGTGTTGACACCAACTTTGGTGCTGTGTGAGCACCCTGGTTAAACATGTATCAAATTTATAATATGTATTCATCAATTGAATGCATTACATTTCATTGTCCTATAAATATGGAGTTCTTGGTCATAATACTGCATTACTTCTGGTCCTGATATTTTTATATCCTTCTAAGTTCACATGAATCAAGTGTTGAATCACTGCTTTCCAGAGACATCATCATCGACATATTTAGTAGGAACCGTTGCTGTCTTACTGGTCACCATACTCCTCCTGCTCTTCCTTTGGATGAGGTGAGATATTCTTATTCTCTCTCTCTCTCTCTCTCTCTCTCTCTCTCTCTCTCTCTCTCTCTCTCTTTCCCTCTCTTGTGTTTGACATTCATTTCTTCTACTGCTTATTTATCTTAATGTTCTGTTCACTAGAAGAAAGAGGGCTTCCAGAAAAGCACATGTCCTGGGAGGAAGGCCAGATATCGTGGTTGAGGTGAGCGACAGGAACCCATTTTTCACTAACAGCCATTACTAAGACACACAGTAGAGCTACCCCAAGGCCACGCCCCTAAACAGTGAAGCTACGGAGGACACACCCCCAAACAACATGTGCCACAACAACGTGTCGTTCTTTAGCTGGCTCTGTTACGATGCAGATATAATGGCCAAGAGCTGAGCTCAAAGAGAAATCATCAAGCTATGTTCTATTTTGTGGAGATTACTGCCTCATACAAGCATTGTGAGAAACTCCTGGACAAGTTGTGCCATTTGTCAGATTTTATGACTAAATGTACTCTCCTGTCCTCTCAGTCACTTCCTGTTCCTGTGTATGGCAACGTCTCAACTCTGACCGATCGCTCAGCTGCTGCAGCACAAAGAGAACCAATAGAAGAGCAGGATGATCTTCACAATGCCACCATCTACACTTCCTGCTCAGAGAACCAGGTCCAATCAGATCAGAAAGAGCAGGTCCTTTACTCTTTGGTCAACATTAAAAGACTCAACGCTGTCCCTGAGTAAGCATCTCTTTATAATTCTAGACAGAAAATAAACTTCCAATGTGTGGGAATTCATCAACCCAAGGGAGGACATCTGTGTAACATAAACTGAAGTTCCTAACTTCTCATTATCTCTTTTTCACTTCTTCTTTTCAGGGACAGTGACCAGTTCAATACACAACCCAGAGTTTAAATGAGTAGGATTTAAATAGTGGGTGGGCTGTGTAAGTGGCTGTACATTAATGTGTCTCATTCATTCAGTGTAAAACGTCCAATTGTTTTTCTGGATGTCGTATAGGCTTCTACTTGTGATGGCCCTGCTCCTGTGAGGGTAGGTCCTAAAGGCACCCCCTGCTGGTTGTCTGAACGTACTGCACCTGTAAGAGCAGGTGGTTGTGAGTGGCAGTTAACAGGCGGCAGTATAGCTCAGGAGGTAGAGCCGTCGCCTCACAACCGGAAGGTTGCTGGTTGGATCCCTGGCTTCTCCTCGCAAAAAAAACTGTTGGTGTCCTTGAGCAAGACACCCTAACCCTAACTGCTCCCTGGGTGCTGTATAAATAGCTGATACTTGGACGGGTTAAATGCAGAGAAATTCCTTTTGCTGTACATGTTTGAATAATTAATTAATGGCACTACCTATTGGTTTGTATTTTAGATGACGACACCCTCTATATGTTAAACACGTTTTATTGCATACATAACATCTGATTAGCTGATAGGGTTACACCTGCTGATGCTACACACCTGGCCTCTGTCCGCAAATTCTAACTGAATGGAGGGGGACCCTGGATAAATTTTCTAATGGTGGGGGTCACCTGGTGGTATACTCAAATATATAATATATGAGACCTTTAAAGGCTTGTGGCTTCCCCTCATCCTGGCTTTCTCTGCTGCCGTCCAGGGATGCCTTCCAATAGCCTACAATAGTCTACAGCGGTTCCCCTCTGGCTTTCTGCTAAATCTCCAGAAGTGTTCCTTGATCTTCATTGTACTGGCGTGCCGTCTTGGGCACTGAGGTTGATACATCAGTGGATCCTCATATTGGTTTCTGTTTTTCTGCTTTACACACAAACCTTATTGCTCCATGTGTACATGTCACCCTTACATCTCACGACCTGACCTGCATGCCCCATTTCGATATGGGTATCTTGATTTCTGTCAATAAAAACCTGATGAACTACTACCTGTTTTGTGGTCGGTTTATGGTTGCGACGGCTTGAGGAAGTCGTAACACACTCTTCAATTATACAAAGAATGGGATCTCACCAAGTTATGTTTAAGCTGTGAATGTTAAGCCTGACTGTTGTTTGCGGAAGAACAACTCGGGAACAACTTGGGTAGAACAACTGGAAAGTTCTGGCAACGAGTGACAGGGGAGCGGAGTCTAAATAATAGGGAGCCTGATTGGGAATAGGGAAGAGGTGCGCTGACGTGACTACGGTCTTCTGGGACGGAGTGTTCTGGGTGTAGTAACCTCAGGTGGCAGAGAGGGGGAGGCAGAGGAGCGTGGCTGGAGAGGAGAGTCCTCTAACCATAGACCATATACTGTAGAGCCAATGAGAGCTCTTAGCCTATTAGTGAAGCCCAACCATAGACCATATACTGTAGAGCCAATAAGAGCTCTTAGCCTATTAGTGAAGCCCAACCATAGACCATATACCGTAGAGCCAATGAGAGCTCTTAGCCTGTTGGTTGAGCCCAACAACAGACTATATAACATACATATCTTTGGGGTCAGAAGTGAAAATGAGTTGTTGAACTGCCGGGGAGACGATGTGAGGGCTGGGATGTCATTTATGTCGGACGGTGACAATGGTGGAACTTGGAGACATGATGATGAGGATGTCACCTTCCTCCTGTGGCAAGCAGGGGACCTGAGGGCCACCAATGTGTGTGAGTGTGTGTGTGTGTGTGTACTCACACACACCAAATACAAAACCAAAAAAAGTCTCTCTCTCTCTCTCTCTCTCTCTCTCTCTCTCTCTCTCTCTCTCTATCCCTCTCTGTAAGGATGAATAATAGAGTGGATTGTGTCCTCTCTCTCCAATGGTTAATCAGTGCTTGCCCGCCTCGCTCCTTGCCACTTCTCTCTTTAATAAATCATCCTTGGAGATGACAGAACTGTCCACACACCCTGAACTCACTCTCTCTCTCTCTCTCTCTCTCGCTCTCTCGCTCTCTCGCTCTCTCGCTCACACAGACAGACACACCCTTTTTTTTCTTGTCCTTAATAACCCTGAAAACCAAGTCTTCAGAGAGAGTGTGGGAGAGAGAGAGGTGGCACCCTCTCTCTCTCCCTCACTCTCTCTCCCCACTCTCCTCTCTCTCTTACACTTTTACTCCTCATCTCTCAGTCATCTTCCTCTCTTCTCCTCCCCTCTCCTACTCTCTCCTCTTCTCCTGTCCTCTCCTCCCCTCTCCTACTCTCTCCTCCTCTCCTCTCCTTCCTTTCGCCTCCTCCCGTCTCCTCTCTTTATCTGTCGTCCTCTCCTCTCTCTTCCTCTTTCCTCCTCTCCTCTCCTCCTCTCTCCTCTGGTCTCCTCTCCTCTCATCTCCTCATCGCTCCTTTCTCCTCCTCTCTCCTCCTCTCCTCTCATCTTGTCTCCTTCTCTCCTCTTCCCTGCCCTACCGGCCCCCAGCACTGATCACTGCGGTGATACACCCTGTAAGAACACTCTCGATGGTGCCGTTATAGAATGTTCTCAGGATGCGGGGGCCCATGCTGAATTTCTCGCCTAAGGAAATACAGGCGTTGTTCGGCCCTTTTCACCACGTGTGTGTGGTGTGCGTGGACCATGTGAGGTCCTTGGAGATGTGCACGCCGAGGATCTTGAAGATGCTGACCCTCTCTACTGCAACACCGTCGATGGAGATAGGGCTATGCTCTCCCCTCTGCTTCCTGAAGTCCACGATCAGCTCCTTGGTCTTCTTGACGTTGAGGGCGGGGCTGTTCTCCTGGCACCACTGCTCCAGCGATCCGACCTCCTCCCTGTAGGCTCGTTGTCTCGTTGTCGGCGATCAGGCCTATCACTTTCGTGTCGTCAGCAAACTTGATGATGACGTTGGAGCTGTGCATAGCCATGCAGTCGTGGGTGTAGAGGGAGTATAGAAGAGGGCTCAGCACGCATCCTTGGGGGGCTCCCGTGTTGAGGGTCAGTGGCTCTGAGGTGGTGCTGCCCATCCTCACCACCTGGTGGCGGTCCGACAGGAGGTCCAGTATCCAGCTGCAGGTGGACGCCTAGACCTCTAAGCTTGGTGTAGAGCTTGGCAGGAACTATCATGTTGAACGCTGAGCTGTAGTCCACAAACAGCTTTCGCACATAACATTTCTTTCCCTCCAGGTGGGAAAGGGCAGTGTGGAGGGCCATGGCAATTGCGTCGTCCGTGGATATGTTTTGACGATATGCAAATTGCCATGGGTCCAGCGTGGCAGGTAACACGGAGCAAATAAAGTCCTTGACCAACCTCTCGAAGCATTTGCTGACAATCGAGGTGAGGGCTACAGGTCTATAGTCATTCAGGCATGTTACCTTAGGTTGTTTAGGGACAGGCACGATGGTGGACATCTTGAAGACCGCAGGAACAACAGCCTGGGACAAGGAGAGGTTGAAGATGTCTGCAAAGACTCCTGCCAACTGGTCTGCGCGTGCTCTGAGGACGCGGCCCGGGATGTCGTCGGGGCCTGCCGCCTTACGGATGTTCAACCGCTTGAAGGTGCGGTGCACATCTGCCTCTGAGATGTTCAGCAGGCTGGTCTCCTCAGGCGGCGCTGGCTTCTGCAGGCTGCCGTTCACGTCAAACTGAGCAAAAAAAGTATTTAGCTCTCCTGGGAGGGAGGTAGAGGAGTTCTCTACACAACTGGTTCTCCCTCTGAAGTTCGTTATCATCTGTAGCCCCTGCCACACACCCCTCGCGTCGTGGCTTTTAGAATTTCTCCTCCACTCTGTCCTTGTACTCCCGCTTGGCAGTGACGATGGTCTTACGGAGGTCGTAACTCGTATATTCCTCCATATTCCCGGAGCCAAAGGCGGCGTTACGCGCGTGTAGAGCGGTGCAAACATCGCCGTTAATCCACGGTTTCTGGTTGGAATATATCCGAACCGACTTGGTCAGAGCAACGTCATCTATGCACTTCTTGATGAACCCGGTGACCGAGGACGCGTACTCGTTGATGTTATTGTCTGAGGCAACGCGGAATGTGCCAGTCAGTGCGATTAAAACAATCCTGCAGCATAGAGTCCGATTGGTCCGACCAGCAATGGACCTCCCTCACAGCGATCGGTTGCTGCTTCAGTCTCTGCCTATAGGCGGGGAGTAGCTGGATAGAGCGGTGGTCTGATTTGTCGAACGGTGGGCGGAGGAGGGCCTTGTAGCCATCACGGAAGGGAGTGTAGCAGTGGTCGAGGATCTGCTCACCCCGTGTGTTGCTTGTTATGTGTTGGTAGAACTTCGGGAGAACATACTTCAGGTTCGCCTTGTTGAAGTCCCCCGCCACGATGAGAGCAGCCTCGGGGTGTGCCGACTCCTGTTCGCTGATAGCCCCATACAGTTCCTTCAGCGCTGTGTCCGTGTTGGCTTGTGGGGGAATGTAAACAGCGGTCACGGTTACCGCTGTAAACTCCAGAGGTAGCCAGAATGGACGGCACATAAGCATCAGGTACTCCAGGTCCGGGGAATAGAAAGACTTGAGGGGATGTACATGACTTTGGTTGCACCAAGATCTGTTTATCATGAGACATACCCCCCCGCCGCGATCTTTACCGGAGAGAGCCTTTGTTGTGTCTGCCCGGTGGACGGAAAATCTGCCCTGATCTCCAGAAGTGCGCAAAAGTCATAAATGAACGTGCCGCTAAGTTTCTGTACAAAGATAGTCGCGATAAAAAGAATAAATAACAAAAAACTGCGTCGTCGTGTGGGAGCTCGCAACAATACATCAATAAATACTATAAAACATAAATAAACTAAAATAACCATTCCAGGGGCCACCGATGCACAACCAGCACAGACGTCATTGCCCTACATCACCACCACCATCACTACCACCACCACCACCACCATAACCACTACAATCAGAACCTCCACCACCACAACCACCATAACCACCAGTACCACCACCTCCTCCACCACCACCTGTCACAATGGTTATTCACCCTGCCTCCACTAGAGGGCAGCATCAACCCTCATTCACGTCTCCCCCATACCTGCAGCACATTATAATCAACCTGACTATTTAAGCCTACCCCCGCACACTCATACTTTGCTAGATTGTTCCTGATGACACAGACTCTCCAGCATTTACCCGGACTGATTCTCGTTGCTGACCTTGCCTGCCCCGGACCTGCCCACCTCAGACCTGCCCGCCTCACCTGGTTCCCGATATACCGCCTGTCCCCGACTACGTCTCTGCCCCCCCCCCCCCCTGTGTGATATTAACAATAAATATCACTATCTGTCCTTGGTGTCCGTGTGCTGCATTTGGGTCCAACCCTAATCCGTGACACCACCACCTCCACCTCCAAAACCCCCTCCAGAACTACCTACACACCTACTATAACACATTGGGCCGGGGCTCCTGTGGCCCCTCCCCGGGGGCTGGGGATGGGCGGGGATATCCCCATAGCCCCGCCCACACTCCGAGACATCCCGCCCCCTTCTGACTTCCAGCCCGTCATCTATGGCGAAGGTGGGTGTATATATGTATATGTTTATATATATGGATTGAAAGGAGTGTACCACTCCTTTAAAACCTTTATCGCCTTAATTTCCCATCTGGGATTAATAAAGTATAGCTTAGTGTTAAATATTGAATAACGATAATACTATTAATACCAAAGGTTCAAGTTTGTAAATAGGTTCAAATAAGCACAATTTTGTATCTCTATTATATTATATATCTATGACGTGCAGTATAGTTAAACATCACTATTATAGTGTATATCTATGAAGTGCAGTATAGTTAAACATCATTCTTATATTGTATATCGATAAACTGACCACTGCAGTGCTGAAATTTGGCGACGTGGACGCAGAGCTAGAGAAGCTAGATCTGGTCCACTACATGCCCTCCATCCCTGAGTCTCCCGGTGGGTCAGAGCTCAGTGGCAGCACGGTAACGCCCCCGGGGAAGGCCCCCAGGCCCCTCAGCCCCACGCGGCTGCAGTCCGTGGTGGCCCCCCAGGTGCAGCAAGCCCCAGACTGGGAGGAGCTGCTCCGCATCCGCTCAGAAATTGGGCGGCATGCTCGCCTCAACCCCCTGGTCCTGCTGCTGGAGGGGGCGCTGGTCGGGGAGCTGGAGACCATCCAGAGGGCTGTGCAGGAGGTAGGGGTGTGTGTGTGTGTGTTTATGTGTGTGTGTGTGTGTGTGTGTGTGTGTGTGTGTGTGTGTGTGTGTGTGTGTGTGTGTGTGTGTGTGTGTGTGTGTGTGTGTGTGTGTGTGTGTGTGTGTGTGTGTGTGTGTGATCCCCCATGTTCACAGCCTGAGCTAAGATGCTAAACCATACCTGCTCCTCTAATGACCCCTAACCCATACCTGCTCCTCAATGACCTCCAACCCCTACCTGCTCCTTTATGACCCCTAACCCCTACCAGCTCCTTAACGTTATGGATCTGAACTCACTAAGTCACTCTGAATAAAAGCCCCTGCTAAATGACTAGATGAATAGAACAGAACAGATGACCATAAGACCAATGAACATCATATCACTATCAGTGTTTATGAAGAGACATCAAAGACCTTCTCCTCTCTAGATGACTGATCCAAGCCAGCCCAACAACGAGGGCATCACGGTGCTCCACAACGCCATCTGTGGAGGTCACTACAACGTTGTGGACTCTCTGGTTTGTATCGAAGCCAATGTCAGTGCCCTGGACAGCCATGGCTGGTAAATAACCTGTCCTGCATCCTGGCAATGGTGTCGCTATAGTGACACACTGTCACCACACTAACAACATCTCACCACACTAGCAACAACACTGTCACCACACTAGTGACAACACTGTCACCACACTAGTGACAACACTGTCACCACACTAGCAACAACACTGTCACCACACTAGCAACAACACTGTCACCACACTAGCAACAACACTGTCACCACACTAGCAACAACACTGTCACCACACTAGCAACAACACTGTCACCACACTAGCAACAACACTGTCACCACACTAGCAACAACACTGTCACCACACTAGCAACAACACTGTCACCACACTAGCAACAACACTGTCACCACACTAGTGACAACACTGTCACCACACTAGCAACCGCATGCCCACAGCACCAAAACTGTCACTATAGCAACAGTCGCCCCCCTGCCAGTCAGGCTGTAACCCCGGGTCTCCATCCCCCCCAGGACCCCACTGCACTGCTCGGCCTCCTGTAACGACCGGCCCCTGTGTGAGTTCCTGGTCCGCAACGGGGCCGCCGTCATGGCCGTCACTGAGAGTGATGGGGCCAGTGCCGCACAGAAGTGTGACCCCGACGCCCCGGGTTACGAGGAGTGTGAGAGCTTCATGAGAGGTGAGGAGGAGAAGGAGGAGGAGGAAGAGGAGGAGGAGAAGGAGGACACATACTTGCACACACATATGTACACAAATACACACACACACACACACACACACACACACACACACACACATGCGCACTCACATACACATTGAAACGCTTGCCCCTAAAAATAACAATGCAAATCATCATCCAGAGCACCCACACTATTCCTCTTCATGCCTCTGAACTGAGAGAAAGAGAGAGAGACAGAACGAGCCTTCACCCTGAACCCTGCAGCAGAAGAAGCATTAGCTCACCCCTGACCCCCCCCCCCCCCCCAGGTGTGGAGGAGGCAATGGGTGCCGATAACAGCGGGGTGATCTACGCCCTGTGGAGCTACCCGGCGCAGGCGGCCGACGAGCTGAGCTTCCGGGAGGGGGACATGGTGACCATCCTTCAGAGGCCCGACGGTGTAGACTGGTGGTGGGCCTCGCTCTGCGGCCGCGAGGGCTTTGTGCCGAACAACTACTTTGGTTTACCAGGGGATTTGATTAATCGCTTTGATTTTAGGATTATTTATGGATGGTGGAAGGGATAAATGGAGATACGGTCCTATTCAATGCGAGACTACATTGGTGCTGAACAAGATTGCAGTTGCTACAAATATGAGGTGAAAATTGTGGGCTTTGGGTTATAGAATAAAATAATGATATGGTCAGGTTTCGGGCTATGAGAGCTATATTTTCTCCCTTTTAGTTGTTGGTTAGTTTGTTTTTGAGCACCGTGCAGCTGAGATACAATGTGCTGAAGAACTTTCCTGGTCTAACCCCTTAAATTCATAGAGGAATGTTTTGTCTGTCGGTTCCTGCAGCTGTTCCCGAAGGTCCGTCCCAAGTCTCTGTGTTGATTGGCTGGTGGATCAGAGGACGAGGTTGTCTCGTCTACACCATGTCCCACCACCAGGGGGAGCCGGGGAGGCCTGGCCTTTACCAGTAGACAGGAGGACACAAGGACGAGCTGGAAGGGACTTCAACTGATATGCAACTAGATCAAAATCGCTACAACTGTGAAAAGTACAAGAAGAGTTTGGCGTTTCGTTGAAAGCAAATGGAGGTGGAAGTGTTTAAAACTAAAGTTTGAATCCTCACCAGGTGTCCGTGGGAACTGTAAGAAACCTGAACGTGTCAGTTGTTGTTGTTTGGATTGGAGATATTTCCCCCCCGCCAGACAGGCTGGATCTGTTTCGGACCCGTCGTGGTACGCCTGTGATGGAAGGGTGTTGCTTCAATTTAGGGAGGCATGAAATACCCCAAAATAATAATCTAATACACGGCCCAAATCTCAGAGGCCGAGCAGGGTACACAGCGGCCTACACAGTGATTTGAATGTTGAAGCGTGACGTATCCAGTCAAACGTATTAGGCTATATATTAGGGCATTAACTCACTAAATATTGTGTAGTTTATATTTATATTTTATATAGCAGGGCACTGATACATTATTCACCTAGCGGCCATATCGGATCCTTATTTGTAAACCATGACAACTCCGAAGGTCAATGATCGATTTTGTTATCGTATCATCTGGCCTGAGGCCGCATGTTTTGGACACTCGGGTGAAGAGAGGGGCAGAGCTGTCAACCGATCACCATCTGGTGGTGAGTTGGGTAAGATGGCGGGGGAAGCCTCCGGACAGACCTGGTAAGCCCAAACGTGTAGTGCGGGTGAACTGGGAACGTCTGGTGGATGCCCCTGTCCGGGAGACCTTCAACTCACACCTCCGGCGGAATTTTTCGGGCATCTCTGTGGAGGCTGGGGGCATTGAGCCAGAGTGGTCATTGTTCAAAGCTTCTATTGCCGAAGCTGCGGTTGAGAGTTGTGGCCTCAAGGTTATTGGTGCCTCAAGGGGCGGCAACCCTCGGACTTCGTGGTGGACACAGGTGGTCAGGGAAGCCGTCCGGCTGAAGAAGGAGGCCTTCCGGGCTATGTTAGCCTGTGAGACTCCGGACTCAGTTGCGAGGTATCGACAGGCCAAGAGGACGGCAGCCTCGGCTGTAGCGGAGGCAAAGCAGCGGCTGTGGGAGGAATTCGGAGAAGCCATGGAGAAGGACTTTCAGTCGGCACCAAAGCGTTTCTGGCAAACAATCCGGCGCCTCAGGAGGGGGAAGCGTGGGTCCATCCAAGCTGTGTACAGTAAGGGTGGGACATTGCTGACCTCAACTGAGGAGGTGATCGGGCGGTGGAAAGAACACTTTGAGGAACTTCTTAACCCAACTACACCCTCAATGGTAGAGACAGAGCTGGAGGATGAAGGACGGCAAACATCAATCTCCCTGGAGGAAGTCACTGCGGTAGTCAAACATCTCTGCAGTGAAAAAGCCCCAGGGGTTGATGAGATCCGTCCAGAAATGCTAAAGGCTCTGGGTGTTGAGGGGCTGTCATGGATGACACGTCTTTTCAACATTGAGTGGAAGTCTGGGACAGTGCCTGAGGAGTGGCAAACGGGGGTGGTGGTACCCCTGTTCAAAAAGGGTGACCAGAGGGTGTGTGCCAATTACAGGGGTATCACATTACTCAGCCTCCCTGGGAAAGTCTACTCCAAGGTGCTGGAAAGGAGGGTTCGGCCGATAGTCCAACCTCAGATTGAAGAGGAACAATGCGGATTCCGCCCTGGTCGTGGAACAACGGACCAGCTTTTCACTCTTGCAAGGATCCTGGAGGGGGCTTGGGAGTATGCCCATCCGGTCTACATGTGTTTTGTAGATTTGGAGAAGGCATATGATCGGGTCCCTCGGGAAATACTGTGGGGGGTGCTGCGGGAGTATGGGGTGCGGGGGGCACTGTTGAGGGCCATCCAATCTCTCTACTCCCAAAGCAAGAGCTGTGTCCGGATTCTCGGTACAAAGTCAGGCCTGTTCTCAGTGGGTGTTGGCCTCCGCCAGGGCTGCGCTTTGTCACCCATCCTGTTTGTGATTTTCATGGACAGGATTTCAAGGCGTAGTCATGGAGGGGAGGGGTTTCAGTATGGTGGGCTCAGGATTGAATCGCTGCTGTTTGCAGATGATGTGGTCCTGTTTGCGTCATCAGTATGTGACCTTCAGCACTCACTGGATCGGTTTGCAGCAGAATGTGAAGCGGCTGGGATGAGGATCAGCACCTCCAAATCTGAGGCCATGGTTCTTAGCAGGAAACCGGTGGATTGTCTACTCCAAGTAGGGAGGGAGTCCTTATCCCAAGTGAAGGAGTTCAAGTATCTCGGGGTCTTGTTCTCGAGTGATGGGAGGATGGAGCGTGAGATTGACAGGAGAATAGGTGCAGCGGGAGCGGTATTGGGTGCACTTTGGCGCACCGTTGTAACCAAAAGAGAGCTGAGCCAGAAGGCAAAGCTCTCGATCTACCGATCAGTCTTCGTTCCTACCCTCACCTATGGCCATGAGCAATTGGTAATGACCGAAAGGACGAGATCGCGAATACAAGCGGCCGAAATGAGTTTCCTCAGGAGGGTGGCTGGTATCTCCCTGAGGGATAGGGTGAGAAGCTCAGTCACTCGTGAGAGGCTCGGAGTAGAGCCACTGCTCCTTCGCGTAGAAAGGAGCCAGTTGAGGTGGTTCGGGCATCTAGTAAGGATGCTTCCTGGTCGCCTCCCGAGGGAGGTTTTCCAGGCACATCCAACTGGGAAGAGACCACGGGGCAGACCGAGGTACAGGTGGGGTGATTACATCTCCGCACTGGCCTGGGAACGCCTCGGGATCCCCCAGTCAGAGCTAGTTGATGTTGCCAGGGAGAGGGAAGTTTGGAGTCCCCTGCTGAAGCTGCTACCTCCGCGACCCGATTACGGATAAGCGGGAGAAGATGGATGGATGGATGGATGGACAACTCAATCCATTTTATTTAGTTCTGAATGCTCCCCACCAGGTAACATTTACAATGTATTTCCATTAAGATGTTAACAATTCTCGACTCTTTTCACTGTGTTGTCACTCTTGATGAAAGTGATATAAATGCACAGCAGTGATCCAAGCCCTCTCTTTTCCTCAGTTTATGACGTGTTTATGTGTTACAATCTGAATCATGTGAGGGCCAAAGAGGAATTTTGATGTCTCGTAGTTTTTTTTACAAGGACAGAAATCCTCAGTATCCTGTTTTTTTCTCTATTGAGGGTTAATGTATTTTAGTAAATGTTTAATAATAAACATTACGAATACAATCACAATGTATGTCATTAATGAAGATAACAACTTTTACAACTAGGGGGCGGTAGATAACCGCATTTACGCATTTTGATGCGTAATCAAACAAATATATATATTGTGTATATATATATATATATTAATTTATTTATTTGTATCCACAGGACACTTTTCAACCACTGTGATTGTTCCATGTAAAAAAAAATTCAATAATTTCTGTAGAATGTGTAATCACTGCAAACTATGTTAATTAGATGTAACTCCAGCCTTATTCATCTGTGGAAAACTAAATTCTATATCAATATTCCATATCTATGGAATATTGATTACTGGTTTTAATAAGAGGAGAGCTTGTTTTCTGTGTTAGAGGCTTACAAGCAGAGACCACATCCAATTGCAGACACGGAACACAGAGGGATGTCCTAATATATAACGATGTATAAATACACACGTTATGAGGAACAAACACATCCAAATATATATATATATATATATATATATATATATATAACGTATTAAAACACTGCTTGTGAGCTGGTTCCAGGGGTACACAGATATGTTCTGGCCAGCTTGCTCAGAGCGGGGTTTTGGCATGTATTTCAATGTTTAAACTAGGGTAAATATGCCAAAGAGCTCTAAATACTAATAATGAGGGCTGGAAATCAGGTAACAGACTCATGATGTATGTTCAACAATGACTTCTATTTCTCAAGTGGTTTTGATAAACATATCCATGAATTGGTTTCTCTGGTTCCACTATTCAATCTTAAATAGGTTATGTTCCTCTGGTTCCACTACTGCTCTTCAATGGGTTTTGTTCCTCTGGTTCCACTACTTGCTCTTCAATGGGTTATGTTCCTCTGGTTCCACTTCTTGCTCTTCAATGGGTTATGTTCCTCTGGTTTCACTACTTGCTCTTCAATGGGTTATGTTCCTCTGGTTCCACTACCTGCTCTTCAATTGGTTTTGTTCCTCTGGTTCCACTGTTTGATCTTGAGTCAAGTTTATTGTCACTTCACAGTTTACACAAGCATAAAGCAGTGAGTGAAAATCTTATGTGCAAAACCCGACGACAGACAGCAGTTATAAAAATGAGATAAAAATAGATAAAAATATAATAAAACAGAATACAATAAAATAAAAATGCAATTTATAAAATGCAATATATCGGCACAGAAAAAGAGCAATATGTATATATAAATCAATGTAATAAAATATACATCGTTATATGCTATACACCTTGTTCAGCAGCCTGATGGCCTCATTGAACGCCCATACGTTACTATTTCATTGCCAATGAGAGCACTCACTCTATAAGTTATATTAAATCCATTGTATTAAACAGGAATCCTTAGTGTCAGGCTTTGTGGCTCGTCTGGTGTGCGACTTGCTTTACACTGAGGTTCTCCAGCACACACACACACACACACACACACACACACACACACACACACACACACACACACACACACACACACACACACACACACACACACACACACACACACACACACACACACACACACACACACAGCCTATAGTAAGACATTCAAACAATAAGACATCAACCAATCAACGTAGCTGTGCACCACCACCATCTGTTGTGGTCAGAATTTGATCAGGTTTTTTTATCCAATAATTGCCTGCATAAAGAGGAAGTAAACATGTACATTTGGTTAACCAGTTATCATAGACACTTTCTATAACAGCAGCTTCCTCCTTACAGTAAGTCTTAACTGTACTTTTATTGGGTAACATACAAACATATGTTCAATAACAAACTGATTCATTAAAAAGTATAATATTAATATGCTTTTGTATTATGGTTTTCTCA
Organism: Muraenolepis orangiensis; assembly: GCA_027704905.1. Lineage (NCBI taxonomy): Eukaryota > Metazoa > Chordata > Actinopteri > Gadiformes > Muraenolepididae > Muraenolepis > Muraenolepis orangiensis. Next base: position 27,861,067 of record CM050999.1, read on the forward strand.
GTGAAAATATTATGTTTTTCTCCTTTTTATGTTTTTAGTTTTGACCTGAATGTGTTGTTGAAGAGATCTCTGGACAACACGCTGAGAGAAACAAGCTATGAATCTTAGATCAGCAGCCAGAGGACTTCTAGCTTTCCTTCTGTCAGTAGCAGGTTGGTACACTTACACTGTGAACATTTAGTTGAACTGGTTCAATCTGTAACATGACATGCAAGCAACTGAGGCTGAGGAGAGGGTGAAACAACGTGTTGTAACTAGATGTGACATCTACAGAATGGACCTCAACACCTTACTACAGCCTCTTATAGTCAAAGTTGTGTTTTATTATACTATAATTCTAATACATAATTATATACAATGTAATAGTTTACATTGCGTTACATTAGGTTGCATTTGAGATGACAAATTAGATGTGTTGGCCATTTCCTGGTTGCTATGTAACTTCTGTTAAATCTATACAACATTGATGGGTTGAATTAATTCCTATTTAAAGTATATCACTATCTATATCTCTATCACTATCTGTATCACTTACTATCTTTATCACTATGTCTATCACTATCTCTATCACTAGCTGCATCACTATCTCTTATCTCTATTTCTACCTCTGTCACTATCTCTATCACTATCATAATCTATATCACTAGCTATATTACTATCTCT
>CM050999.1:27862729-27914785 GCA_027704905.1 Muraenolepis orangiensis
AAAGGGACAGCATAATATGCAAGGTGACTGAGCCTACCCAGTGGGTTAATGCCCTAGTAGTGTGTGAAAAGCCAAAGACACACAAACTCAGAGTATGCCTAGACCCAAGACCCCTAAACAAGGCAATAATGAGGCCATACTACCCCCAACCCACACTGGAGGATGTGACATCCAAGTTAGCTGGGGCAAAGTACTTCAGCATCCTGGATGCAAGATCAGGGTATTGGGCAATCAAGCTAAGTGAGGAATCCTCACTGCTCACTACATTTAACACCACATTTGGAAGATATCATTTCCTTAGGCTGCCCTTTGGCATCGTGTCTGCCCAGGACGAATTCCAGAGGAGGGTGGATGAGACGTACAAAGGCCTAAAAGGAGTGGCAGGCATTGTGGACGACATTGTCGTGTTCGGGAAAACAAGGGAGGAGCACGACAGCAACCTCCGAGCCATGCTCGACCGAACTAGAAAGTGAGGGATACGACTGAACCCAGAGAAGTGTCCCATCTGTGTTCTTGAGGTGAGCTACTTCGGTCACAAACTCACAGCCAACGGTTTGAAACCAGACCCGCTTAAGGTGAAAGCCATCAGAGACATGCCACCACCAACAAGTGAGGCAGAGCTTGAAACCGTGTTAGGCATGGTCAATTACCTGGCGAGATTCGCACCAAATCTGGCCGAGGTGTGTGCACCACTCAGACGCCTGAGTGGTGCACCTTCCTTAAGGCAGGAAACTGAATTCAAATGGAACACGACACATGAGAGTGCGTTTCAGCAGATGAAAGAGATCATCACAGCAGAGCCAGGGCCAGTGTTAGCTTACTTTGATCCTGAAAAAGAAGTGACACTGCAAGTAGATGCATCAAAAAATGGCCTGGGTGCAACCATCATGCAGTAAGGCAGGCCAGTAGCATATGCATCCAAGCTGCTTAACAGCACGGAGCAAAACTACACCCAAATTGAGAAGGAGCTATATGCAGTCCTGTATGGATGTAAGAGGTTCCACGACTACCTCTATGGGCGAAACATAACTGTGGAATCAGACCACAAACCGCTAGAGACTATTCTCCGCAAACCCCTAGCCCTTGCTCCACCGCGCCTACAGCGCATGATGCTCGCACTGCAAAAGTACACCATAACTCTCAGCCACAGACCAGGCAAAGAGATCCCGGTGGCCGAAACACTGTCGAGAAAATCCCTGGATGAAGAGGACAGGTCTCTATCAGAGGCCATGGAGACACAAGTGCACACTGTCATCAGCACAGCTCCAGTGAGTGCAGACAGGCTGGATGACATTAAAACAGCTACAGCTCAGGATGAGCAGCTCTCTACTCTAAAACAAGTCATTCGGTCAGGCTGGCCGGAGACAAGAAAACAGTGTCACCCACTCATCAGCGAGTACTGGAACCACCGTGACGAGATCACAGAGGCTGATGGGATCCTTCTGAAGGGTGAGAAGATAATTATCCCACACAAGCTCAAACCCTACATGCTAAAATGCATACACACAGGACATTTTGGAGTAGAGAAGAGTAAACACAGGGCAAGGGACGTAATGTTTTGGCCAGGCATGAGTCAACAGATAGAGGAAACTGTCCAAAAGTGTGACATATGCCAAACACACCGTAGTGCCAACACCAAAGAACCCATGCTCTCACATGACATCCCAGAGACCCCGTGGGAGACTGTAGCAACAGATCTATTCACATGGAACTCTGAGAACTACATATATATATGCGACTACCTCAGCAGGTACTTTGAAATAGAACGCCTGCACAACATCACACAGCAACCAGAGATCAGCGAGGACGACCCGGTCATTGCACGAGAGGACCCACCCCACCCTGGTTCTGTCAGTGAACCTGTTCACACTGACCCTTGTCAACGCACAAGATATGGACGTGTCATTAAGCCGAGGCAAGTCCTCGACTTATGATTGATTGTAAAGGGTGTAGGCGGATCGCTGCCCTAAAAATAAATAAATAAAAAAAAAGACAAATGTACAACATACTGTGATTTAATGTGTTTATAAGAAAATAAACAGATTTGTGATACTGTACTGTATTCATATACGTACCTGTCATGAGATGTTCACCAGCTTAATACTGTCATTACAGATTCCCTTATGAAGTTACTGCTAACATTCACAGGAGTATTTCAGGATTTGTTGATCTGTTGGAACTACTTGTTCGCTGCTATTATTGCTGTTCCAGAAGAAGCACTTTTCAGTATACTGAAGCTATATTTGTGCACTGAAGTTATTTGCACTGCCAAGGATTTTACAGTATACTGTGACTTGAATATTGTGGCATAAGATTGTCATTTGGTTTAAGTGCCTTATTTTTCTGCATGTCATTTGATGCTCTGCATAGGCACATCTTATTTTCTTGTTAAAGGGAGATGTAATGTTTGGTACTGTTTCTATTACCACTGCTAGAAGCAGGATGTTTTATTGTGGCAAGCACTAGACCGGAAGTAATAGGAAACCCTGTACTGAGACAGAGACGGTGAATAAACAGAATGCTCCTGTGCTAAGTTAAGAACTGGAAGTGTACCTGTGTCCTTTATTATTTAGATCAGGCTATAAGACATATTGTATATAGTCTATCACAACAGTGAGATGTTAGTGTGGTTCTTTGATGTCTCCTCATAAACACTGATGGTGATATGACGTTCATTGGTCTGCTGGTCATCTATTCTGTTCTATTCAGTCATTTAGGGGCTTTTATTCAGAGTGAATTAGTGAGTTCAGATCCATGTCATTCAGGAGCAGATACAGGTTAGGGGTCATTAAGGAGCAGGTAGGGTTTAGCATCTTAGCTCAGGCTGTGAACATGAGGGATCACACACACACACACACACACACACACACACACACACACACACACATAAACACACACACATACACACACACACCTACCTCCTGCTCAGCCCTGTGGACGGTCTCCAGCTCCCCCAACCAGCGTGCACCTGGGGGGCCACCACGGGCTCTAGCCGCGTGGGGCTGAGGGGCCTGGGGGCCTTCGCCGGGGGCGTTACCGTGCTGCCACTGAGCTCTGACCCACCGGGAGACTCAGGGATGGAGGGCATGTAGTGGACCAGATCTAGCTTCTCTAGCTCTGCGTCCACGTCGCCAGAGATCAGCACTGCAGGTCAGTTTATATATATATACAATATAAGAATGATGTTTAACTATACTGCACGTCATTGATAAACAATATAATTGAGATACCAAATTCTGCTTATTTGAACCTATATACAAATTTAAACCTTTTGTATTAATAGTAGTATTGTTATTCAATATTTAACACTAAGGTATACTTTATTAATCCCAGATGGGAAATTGAGGTGATAACAGTTTTAAAGGAGTGGTACACTTCTTTCAATATATATTCTGGATATAAACATAAACATATACATATATACACCCACGTTTGCCATAGATGGCGGGCTGGATGTCAGAAGGGGGCGGGATGTCTCAGAGTGTGGGCAGGGCTATGGGGATATCCCCACCCATCCCCAGCCCCAGGGGAGGGGCCACAGAAGCCCGGGCCCAGTGGGGGTTCTGCAGGCGCATGATGACAAATGCTGCCCCCCGCCAGCATCTGTCATCATGCGCCTGCAGAACCCCCACTGGGCCGGGGCTCATGATGACAGATGCTGGCGGGGGGATGCAGATGCGTCCGATGATTGGCTGGGCGTGGAAGGGGGAGAGAGGCGGGGTCTCTGGGAGGGCGTGGCGATGCACCTGTTGCGTTGAAGCGATCTCTGCACATAGGATCCCGCCAGGGAGTCCTGGGTGTGGACAGGAAGTCGGCGTGTCAAACAGGAAGTGGAGGACATAAAGCATATGAAATGCTATCATTCTTATTATTGATAATCCACACTAATGCTTTTTAATGACCTGTCTCTCTCTACGGTGAATCTATGAAATAACTTATGAAACATAATAGTTAATAACCTTTTTGGGGGAGGGGGCCAGCGAAGGGCCGTCCAGGTTGGAGTCCCTCCAGCTGCTGCTGGGCAGCGCCGGTCTCATCCACTCTGCTGTTCATGTGTCATGTTTCATGTGCGTATCGGTGTGTTGTTTGTGTGTTGTGTATCGTGTGTGTATCTGTGTGTTGTTCATGTGTTGTGTCTTTGTATCTGTGTGCGGTCGAGGAGGTGGTGGAGGTGGTGGTGGTGGAGTTTGTGGTGGTGGTGGTGGTGGTGGTGGCGGTTATGGTGGTGGTGGTGGAGGTGGTGGTGGTGGAGGTTCTGATGGTGGTCGTTATGGTGGTGATGGTGATGGTGGTGATGGAGGGCATGCCTGTCATCTCCAAGGATGATTTATTAAAGAGAGAAGTGGCAAGGATCCTTACAGAGACAGAGAGAGAGAGAGAGAGAGAATTTTTTTACACACACACACACACACACACACACACACACACACACACACACACACACACACAAATTGGTGGCCCTCAGGTCCCTTGCCACAGGAGGAAGGTGACATCATCATCATCATCATGTCTCTAAGTTCCACCATTGTCACCTTCCGACATAAATGACATCACAGCCCTCACATCGTCTCCCCGGCGGTTCAACAACTCTTTGGTCCATGATCCCTGACCCCATTTTCACTTCTGACCCCAAAGATATTTATGTTATATAGTCTGTTGTTGGGCTCAACCAATAGGCTAAGAGCTCTCATTGGCTCTACAGTATATGGTCTATGGTTGGGCTTCACTAATAGGCTAAGAGCTCTCATTGGCTCTACGTTAGATGGTTTATGGTTGGTCCCAGAAGACCGTAGTCACGTCAGCGCACCTGTTCCCTATTCCCAATCAGGCTCCCTATTTAGACTCCGCTCCCCTGTCACTCGTTGCCAGAACTTTCCCGTTGTTCCAACCCGAGACTCTCTGGCACTACTCCTCCGTGTTCCCCAGTGAAGTCGCGATCTCCTGTGGATTCCTGGTATTTCCTCGTTGGATTATTTTTCTTGTTTGTTCCTTTGTTGGATTTTTCTACTTTTTGTTCGTATTTTGGACTTCAGCCTTCTCCCCGCAGCACATTATACAACACCCCCTGGATTTCCATTTCGCACTCACGTAAGTCGCTTTACACATTGTATTATTTACTTCCAGAATTGACGCACACATAGTTGATTGTTCACACCTCATATCAGTTCATTCCTTGGAGCTTTATCCCAATAAAGACGCCTACGGGTTCTAAACTCCTTTTTGCCTCCGACTCTGTCTGCACTACCCCGGAGTACCGCAAACAACAATCCGTGTGAGGCTTAACATTCACAGCTTAAACATAACTTGGTGAGATCCCATTCTTTGTATAATTGAAGAGTGTGTTTCGACCACCTCAAGCCGTCGCAAACATAAACCGACCACAAAACAGTAAAGGTAGTTCATCAGGTTTTTATTGATAGAAATCAAAAGATTACAACCCATATCTAAATGGGGCATGCAGGTCAGGTCGTGAGATGTAAGGGTGACATGTACACATGGAGCAATAAGGTTTGTGTGTAAAGCAGAACAACAGAAACCAATATGAGGATCCACTGATGTATCAACCTCAGTGCCCAAGATGGCACGCCAGTACAATGAAGATCAAGGAACACTTCTGGAGATTTAGCAGAAAGCCAGAGGGGAACCGCTGTAGACAGACTATTGGAAGGCATCCCTGGACAGCAGCAGAGAAAGATAGGATGAGGGAAGCCACAAGCCTTTAAAGGCCTCATATTACATCATATTATATATTTTAGTATACCACCAGGTGTAAGTGTGACCCCCACCATTAGAACCCCTTCCATTCAGTTAGAATTTGCGGACAGAGGCCAGGTGTGTAGCATCAGCAGGTGTAACCCTATCAGCCAATCAGAGGTTATGCATGCAATAGCACGTGTTTAACATAAAGAGGGAGTCGTCATCTAAAATACAAACCAATAAGTAGTGCCACTTAATTATTCAAATATTTGCAGTACAGCAAAAGGAATTTAACCCATCCTAGTATTAAGAGCAGCGGTCAGCTGTTTATACAGCGCCCGGGGAGCAGTTAGGGTCTCAAGGACACCTCGACAGTTTTTTTGCGAGGAGAAGCCGCGGATCCAACCAGCAACCTTCCGGTTGTGAGGCAACTGTTGTACCTCCTGAGCTATACTGCCGCCTGTTAACTGCCACTCACAACCACCTGCTCTTACAGGTGCAGTACGTTCAGACAACCAGCAGGTGGTGCCTTTAGGACCTACCCTCACAGGAGCAGGGCCATCACAAGTAGAAGCCTATACGACATGCAGAAAAACAATCGGACATTTTACACTGAATGAGACACATTAAAGTACACCCACTTACAAAGCCAACCCACTATCTAAATCATGGTGATTTAAACTCTGGGTTGTTTATTGATGGTGCTGTATAACTGGTCACTGTCCCTGAAAAGAAGAAGTGAAAAAGAGATAATGAGAAGTTAGGAACTTCAGTTTGTTACACAGATTTATAAATGTCCTCCTCAAAGTCTCCCTTGGGTTGATGAAGTCCCACACATTGTTGAAGTTTATTTTCTGTCTAGAATTATAAAGAAATGCTTACTCAGGGACAGTGTTGGGTCTTTTAATGTTGACCAAAGAGTAAAGGACCTGCTCTTTCTGATCTGATTGGACCTGGTTCTCTGAGCAGGAAGTGTAGATGGTGGCATAGTGAAGATCATCCTGCTCTTCTATTGGTTCTCTTTGTGCTGCAGCAGCTGAGCGATTGGTCAGAGTTGAGACGTTGCCATACACAGGAACAGGAAGTGACTGAGAGGACATTTCGTCATCCAAATTGGACAAATGGCGCAACTTGTCCAGGAGTTTCTCACAACGCTTGTATGAGGCAGTAATCTCTTAAAAATAGAACATAGCTTAATGATTTCTCTTTGAGCTCAGCTCTTGGCCATTATATCTGCATAGTCAGAAAAGTAACAGAGCCAGCTAAAGAACGACACGTTGTTGTTGCACATGTTGTTGTTTGGGGGTGTGTCCTCCGTAGCTTCACTGTTTAGGGGCGTGGCCTCGGGGGTAGCTCTACTGTTTAGGGGCGTGGCCTTGGGGGTAGCTCTACTGTTTGAGGGCGTGGCCTCAGGGGTAGCTCTACTGTTTAGGGGCGTGGCCTCGGGGGTAGCTCTACTGTTTAGGGGCGTGGCCTTGGGGGTAGCTCTACTGTTTGGGGGCGTGGCCTTGGGGTAGCTGCACTGTGTGTCTTAGTAATGGCTGTGTTAGTGAAAAATGGGTTCTTGTCGCTCACCTCATCCACGATATCTGGCCTTCCTCCCGGGACATGTGCTTTTCTGGAAGCGTTCTTTCTTCTGGTGAACAGAACATAAAGATAAAAAAGCAGCAGAAGAAATGAATGTCAAACACAAGAGAGGGAAAGAGAGAGAGAGAGAGAGAATAAGAATATCTCACCTCATCCAAAGGAAGAGTAGGAGGAGTATGGTGACCAGTAAGACAGCAACGGTTCCTACTAAATATGTTGATGATGATGATAATGACAATGATGATGTCTCTGGAAAGCAGTGATTCAACACTTGATTCATGTGAACTTAGAAGGATACACAAATATCAGGACCAGAAGTAATGCAGTATTATGAACAAGAACTCCATATTTATAGGACAATGAAATGTAACACATCTCCAATTGATGAATACATATTATAAATGTGATACATGTTTAACCAGGGTGCTCACGCAGCACCAAAGTTAATACAAGTGTCAACACTGGATTTCAGCCAGGATTTTGCTGAGGTTTCATTCAAGAGTTTGGTTGCTCCTTTAAACAGTGATTTCTCTTAAAGGAAAAATTACCCGTCACATTAACGAACAACAAGGTGGAATTGTGACGTCCAATTGCATTATGAGCTTGGCAGTAATAATGTCCTCCAAGCTCAGGGGTGACATGAGTGATGGTGTAGTTCTGTCCTGATTGCGTCACTGAGTCTTCATGTTCCTTGAACCAGGTGTAGTCAGCTGCTGGGTTGGCATCACTGCTGCAGTTCAGAGTCACTGAGCTGCCCTCCTCTATGAACCCAGAGGGACTCACCTCCACCCAGGGGATCCTTGGAGCGTCTGTTATGAACACAAATGATCAATGTTCCTCCTAAAGACATGAAACTGTACATGCATGAATACCAAAGGAACATTTTGCAAGACCGGATATATCAAAGGTGTTTGCATATTAGACATCACCGATTAACATTCTTAATATTATTTATGATTGTTTTTGACCACTCACACTGGACATCTATGAATACCGAGTTAGAGCTGAGCTGTCCATATTTGTTGTGTGCTTCACAGCGGTACGCTCCTCTGTCTTTAGAGCTGACTGATGGGAAGGTATAACGTTGATGTGGTTCCCAGAGCAGAGGCTGGTTGTTCTTGAACCAGGTGTAGTCGGCTGCTGGGTTGGCATCACTGCTGCAGCTCAGAGTCACTGAACTGCCCTCCTCTATGTCCCCAGAGGGACTTGATGACACAGATGTGTGTTTAGGCCCATCTAGAGGTCATTGGGAAAACATGATGTACTTTTATATGAATGACAATGTAAAGAACACGTTTGAGAAGTGAACCGAATGATGAAGTATGATGGTTCATCTTCATGTGGATATGGTTGTGACTTTAACATCTGTGCTATGTTATTATACCGTGTTGTGTTTTACTCACATTTCACATCGAGGGAGATGGAGGAGGAGGACGTTGTCCCTAGCACATTCTTAGCTTCACAGAGATATTGTCCAGAGTGTGAAGACTGGACAAGCTGTTGTCCCTGGTTTATGTATCCGGAGTGGAGACTTATTAACCCTGTATTAAGCTTGAGCCAGGTGTAGTCAGCTGCTGGGTTGGCATCACTGCTGCAGTTCAGAGTCACTGAGCTGCCCTCCTCTATGTCCCCAGAGGGACTCACCTCCACCCAGGGGGTCCTTGGAGAGTCTGTTATAAACACAAATGATCAATGTTCATCCTAAAGACATGAAACTGTACAGCACACACTACACTCAGAGTCAGAATAAGACAGAATACTTTCTCTACTAATACAGATTACTCTCTCTAACACAATACTAATGTGGTTCATGGTTTTTCCAGGCATACAGAAATACATGAATACCAGCGGAACATTTAGCAAGACCGGATATATCAAAGATGTTTATATATTGAACATTGCCCGTCTTCGACCCTCCCTGTCACTCTCCGCAGCTGAAACACTGGTCCATGCTTTCATCTCATCCCGGCTCGATTACTGCAACAGCATCCTATATGGTTTACCTAACAACATCCTCAATAAACTACAATATGTCCAAAACTCTGCTGCCCGCTTGCTCACCTCCACCCGCCGCTCTGACCACATCACCCCTGTCCTCCGTGACCTCCATTGGCTCCCGATCAAACACAGGATACACTTCAAAATACTTCTCATCACCTTCAAAGCGCTCAATAACCTGGCCCCCCCCTACCTCTCTGACCTCCTCCACCGCCACACCCCTAACCGTCGCCTCAGGTCTGCTGATGCTAACCTATTAAAAGCCATCAGGACTAAGCTCCGGACCTGGGGTGACAGAGCATTTTCTGCAGCGGCCCCCTCCCTCTGGAACGCCCTCCCCATCCACATCCGCAATGCCAACACCCTTCCGTCCTTTAAAACAGCCCTCAAAACCCACCTCTTCACTCTTGCTTTCAACCCATAATTTGTTCTCTGCTTTGTTTTGTTTCCTGTTTTGTTTTGTTGTGTTTGTTGTGTTTTGAATTAGTCTTTATGTTTTCTATTTCCTGTAAAGCGTCTTTGAGCACCTGGAAAAGCGCTATATAAGTCTGATATATTATTATTATTTATTATTATTATATATTAGACATCAACGATTACGCGAAACGCTAGAGCTAGAGTGAATGTAGAGTACGATCCCAACGTGGAGGGAGCCTTGAGCCTTGTCCTCCTAACAGGACAGAGCCTTGTCACTTAGGAATGACTACTACGTCCAAGGGACTGTGAATGATGGCTGAATGAATGTTTAATTGGTCTCTTAAGGTTGAACTGAAACAAAATAGGTAGCAATGGTCATTGTACGTATGTGTGTCCACTCGTAGTCACTAGTCAAGTCAAGTGAAGGCAATTTAATCACAGCCCTTAATCACAGTTACAGTCTACAAAGGGCTTACTATGTATCGTACTATGCATCGTACTATAGTACAATTTCTTCCTAAGTGGATCACATGCTTTAAAACCTTTTCACTCTTTCACCACTAGGGTGTAGCCATGATGGATTTACACACAAACTGACACAGTCTGAGTTACCAGAGTGACTGCTGACAGGACACAGTCTGAGTCACCAGAGTGACTGCTGACAGGACACAGTCTGAGTCACCAGAGTGACTGCTGACAGAGGCATGGAATCATCAGAGAACAAAGATCTTCACCCCAGGGTGCATTACACCAAGTTGTGCGCTTCTGTTTCTCTTCAATCTGAAACGGTTAAGGTACCAGTACCCTTAATTACGGGTAGCCTGAGGCCAACGCTGTTTGAGTCCATTCATACTAAATCTACATTCTTTACCCTAAAGGTCCATTACATCTGGCATTATGTCAGTATATTGTGGAGTTGACTTACACACTGGAAGAGAGGGAAGATCTTCGTATCCTTGAACAGCACACCAATAGCTTTCTTTAGAGTTAATGTCGCCCCTGTAGTACATTCCAGTTTGTATATGCTGGCTACTCCTGTACCAGAGGTAGACAGGCCTAGCAGTTACAGAACACATACTGTGACATGTAAGCACTTTACGGGGATGATTGGCCTGGGGATAAGGAATGGACACCTGGACCTGGATATCTGGGTCAGAGAACAAATTAAGTCAAAGATCATTCAGATTACATACAGATACATACAGACACATACACACATATACACACACACACAAACACACAAACACACACACACATACACACACACATACATACATACACAGATACACACACACACACACACGCACACGCACACGCACATATACACACACACACGTTTTGCAATAGACATGTTAATAATAAGTTAGTTACCGGTCACAGTTAATGTCACTCCAGGGCCACCAGTATATCTCCCATGCGGTTGGTTTGTTATGAACCTAAACTTGTACACAGCAGAGTCACTCTGTGTCAGGTTTTTCATACTCAGGGTACACTCTTCATTACAGCTCGGCCGGGTCCACCAACAGCCTTTCTTCACACAGCTGTATTCAACACGATCTGTATAGTCTTTATCTTGTTTCAGATCAACCGGCTGATTGCTGGGTCCTTTAGTAAACCACAGTCTTTTCTCCACTTTGGTCTCGATTTTCTTAATATATTGAGGGTATTCAAAGGAGCTTCTGATGTTAACCGTTGATCCTCTTAAAGGGCAGACATTACTAGGTGTGTAGGTGACTGTCCAGACATCTTTACCGTGTAGCGCTGTAAAAAACAAACACATCTCATTGAGAATAAACAACACACTTTCTCAGTCAAGACACAACAAGCCGTCAGCTGATGGAGTGGATAATCACAAGATACATAAAGAGGATGGAGGATGTTGGGTGGAGCTGGAAACTACAGATGCTGACCACTGAGCTGTGAGAGGATGCAACAAATGCAACATAATGTAACGCAATGTAAACTATTACATTGTATATAATTATATATTATAATTATATTATAATAAAACACAACTTTGACTATAGGAGGCTGTAGTAAGGTGTCGAGGTCCATTCTGTAGATGTCACATCTAGTTACAACACTGTTGTTTCACCCTCTCCTCAGCCTCAGTTGCTTGCATGTCATATTACAGATTGAACCAGTTCAACTAAATGTTCACAGTGTAAGTGTACCAACCTGGTACTGACAGAAGGAAAGCTAGAAGTCCTCTGGCTGCTGATCTAAGATTCATAGCTTGTTTCTCTCAGCGTGTTGTCCAGAGATCTCTTCGACAACACAAGCAGGTAAAAACTAAAAATATAAAAAGGAGAAAAACATAATATTTTCATTGAGAAAACCATAATACATAAGCATATTAATATTATACTTTTTAATGAATCTCTATAACATCAGTTTGTTATTGAACATATGTTTGTATGTTACCCAATAAAAGTACAGTTAAGACTGTACTTTTATAGGGGGTCCTTGGAGAGTCTGTTATAAACACAAATGATCAATGTTCATCCTAAAGACATGAAACTGTACAGCACACACTACACTCAGAGTCAGAATAAGACAGAATACTTTCTCTACTAATACAGATTACTCTCTCTAACACAATACTAATGTGGTTCATGGTTTTTCCAGGCATACAGAAATACATGAATACCAGCGGAACATTTAGCAAGACCGGATATATCAAAGATGTTTATATATTAGACATCAACGATTACGCGAAACGCTAGAGCTAGAGTGAATGTAGAGTACGATCCCAACGTGGAGGGAGCCTTGAGCCTTGTCCTCCTAACAGGACAGAGCCTTGTCACTTAGGAATGACTACTACGTCCAAGGGACTGTGAATGATGGCTGAATGGATGTTTAATTGGTCTCTTAAGGTTGAACTGAAACAAAATAGGTAGCAATGGTCATTGTACGTATGTGTGTCCACTCGTAGTCACTAGTCAAGTCAAGTGAAGGCAATTTAATCACAGCCCTTAATCACAGTTACAGTCTACAAAGGGCTTACTATGTATCGTACTATGCATCGTACTATAGTACAATTTCTTCCTAAGTGGATCACATGCTTTAAAACCTTTTCACTCTTTCACCACTAGGTTAGAAGTGTAAGACTTACTGTAAGACTCCTTACAGTAAGACTTACTGTAAGGAGGAAGCTGCTGTTATAGAAAGTGTCTATGATAACTGGTTAACCAAATGTACATGTTTACTTCCTCTTTATGCAGGCAATTATTTGATAAAAAAACCTGATAAGATGGTGGTGGTGTACAGCTACGTTGATTGGTTGATGTCTTATTGTTTGAATGTCTTACTATAGGCTGTGTGTGTGTGTGTGTGTGTGTGTGTGTGTGTGTGTGTGTGTGTGTGTGTGTGTGTGTGTGTGTGTGTGTGTGTGTGCTGGAGAACCTCAGTGTAAAGCAAGTCGCACACCAGACGAGCCACAAAGCCTGACACTAAGGATTCCTGTTTAATACAATGGATTTAATATAACTTATAGAGTGAGCAATGAAATAGTAACGTATGGGCGTTCAATGAGGCCATCAGGCTGCTGAACAAGGTGTATAGCATATAACGATGTATATTTTATTACATTGATTTATATATACATATTGCTCTTTTTCTGTGCCGATATATATTGCATTTTATAAATTGCATTTTTATTTTTATTTTTTAACTTATTTTATTGTATTCTGTTTTATTATATTTTTATCTATTTTTATCTTATTTTTATAACTGCTGTCTGTCGTCGGGTATTGCACATAAGATTTTCACTCACTGCTTTATACTTTTATACTTATACTATATGTCACTTCACTACTACTGTGAAGTGACAATAAACTTGACTTGACTTGACTCAAGATCAAACAGTGGAACCAGAGGAACATAACCCATTGAAGAGCAAGTAGTGGAACCAGAGGAACAAAACCCATTGAAGAGCAGGTAGTGGAACCAGGGGAACATAACCCATTGAAGAGCAAGTAGTGGAACCAGGGGAACATAACCCATTGAAGAGCAGGTAGTGGAACCAGAGGAACATAACCCATTGAAGAGCAAGTAGTGGAACCAGGGGAACATAACCCATTGAAGAGCAGGTAGTGGAACCAGGGGAACATAACCCATTGAAGAGCAAGTAGTGGAACCAGAGGAACATAACCCATTGAAGAGCAAGAAGTGGAACCAGGGGAACATAACCCATTGAAGAGCAAGTAGTGGAACCAGAGGAACAAAACCCATTGAAGAGCAGGTAGTGGAACCAGGGGAACTTAACCCATTGAAGAGCAAGTAGTGGAACCAGGGGAACATAACCCATTGAAGAGCAGGTAGTGGAACCAGAGGAACATAACCCATTGAAGAGCAAGTAGTGGAACCAGGGGAACATAACCCATTGAAGAGCAGGTAGTGGAACCAGGGGAACATAACCCATTGAAGAGCAAGTAGTGGAACCAGAGGAACATAACCCATTGAAGAGCAAGAAGTGGAACCAGGGGAACATAACCCATTGAAGAGCAAGTAGTGGAACCAGAGGAACATAACCCATTGAAGAGCAAGTAGTGGAACCAGAGGAACATAACCCATTGAAGAGCAAGTAGTGGAACCAGAGGAACATAACCCATTGAAGAGCAAGTAGTGGAATCAGAGGAACATAACCCATTGAAGAGTAAGTAGTGGAACCAGAGGAACATAACCCATTGAAGAGCAAGAAGTGGAACCAGGGGAACATAACCCATTGAAGAGCAAGTAGGGGAACCAGAGGAACATAACCCATTGAAGAGCAAGTAGTGGAACCAGAGGAACATAACCCATTGAAGAGCAAGTAGTGGAACCAGAGGAACATATCCCATTGAAGAGCAAGAAGTGGAACCAGGGGAACATAACCCATTGAAGAGCAAGTAGGGGAACCAGAGGAACATAACCCATTTAAGATTGAATAGTGTAACCAGAGGAACCAATTCATGGATATGTTTATCAAAACCCCTTGAGAAATAGAAGTCATTGTTGAACATACATCATAACTGGAGTCTGATACCTGATTTCCAGCCCTCATTATTAGTATTTAGAGCTCTTTGGCATATTTACCCTAGTTTAAACATTGAAATACATGCCAAAACCCCGCTCTGAGCAAGCTGGCCAGAACATATCTGTGTACCCCTGGAACCAGCTCACAAGCAGTGTTTTAATACGTTATATATATATATCTATATATATATTTGGATGTGTTTGTTCCTCATAATGTGTGTATTTACACATCGTTATATATAAGGACATCCCTCTGTGTTCCGTGTCTGCAATTGGATGTGGTCTCTGCTTGTAAGCCTCTAACACAGAAAACAAGCTCTCCTCTTATTAAAACCAGCACATAGATATAGAATATTGATATAGAATTTAGATTTTCCACAGATGAATAAGGCTGGAGTTACATCTAATTAACATAGTTTGCAGTGATTACACATTCTACAGAAATTATTGGATTTTTTTTTACATGGAACAATCACAGTGGTTGAAAAGTGTCCTGTGGATAAAAATAAATAAATAAATATATATATATATATATACACAATATATATATTAGTTTGATTACGCATCAAAATGCATAAATGCGGTTATCTACCGCCCCCTAGTTGTAAAAGTTGTTATCTTCATTAATGACATACATTGTGATTGTATTCGTAATGTTTATTATTAAACATTTACTAAAATACATTAACCCTCAATAGAGAAAAAAACAGGATACTGAGGATTTCTGTCCTTGTAAAAAAAACTAACCTCTTTGGCCCTCACATGATTCAGATTGTAACACATAAACACGTCATAAACTGAGGAAAAGAGAGGGCTTGGATCACTGCTGTACATTTATATCACTTTCACCAAGAGTGACAACACAGTGAAAAGAGTCGAGAATTGTTAACAACTTAATGGAAATCCATTGTAAATGTTACCTGGTGGGGAGCATTCAGAACTAAATATGAATGGATTGAGTTGTCCATCCATCCATCCATCCATCTTCTCCCGCTTATCCGTAATCGGGTCGCGGAGGTAGCAGCTTCAGCAGGGGACTCCAAACTTCCCTCTCCCTGGCAACATCGACTAGCTCTGACTGGGGGATCCCGAGGCGTTCCCAGGCCAGTGTGGAGATGTAATCACCCCACCTGTACCTCGGTCTGCCCCGTGGACGCTTCCCAGTTGGATGTGCCTGGAAAACCTCCCTCGGGAGGCGACCAGGAAGCATCCTTACTAGATGCCCGAACCACCTCAACTGGCTCCTTTCTACGCGAAGGAGCAGCGGCTCTACTCCGAGCCTCTCACGAGTGACTGAGCTTCTCACCCTATCCCTCAGGGAGATACCAGCCACCCTCCTGAGGAAACTCATTTCGGCCGCTTGTATTCGCGATCTCGTCCTTTCGGTCATTACCCATTGCTCATGGCCATAGGTGAGGGTAGGAACGAAGACTGATCGGTAAATTGAGAGCTTTGCCTTCTGGCTCAGCTCTCTTTTGGTTACAACGGTGCGCCAAAGTGCACCCAATACCGCTCCCGCTGCACCTATTCTCCTGTCAATCTCACGCTCCATCCTCCCCTCACTCGAGAACAAGACCCCGAGATACTTGAACTCCTTCACTTGGGATAAGGACTCCCTCCCTACTTGGAGTAGACAATCCACCGGTTTCCTGCTAAGAACCATGGCCTCAGATTTGGAGGTGCTGATCCTCATCCCAGCCGCTTCACATTCTGCTGCAAACCGATCCAGTGAGTGCTGAAGGTCACATACTGATGACGCAAACAGGACCACATCATCTGCAAACAGCAGCGATTCAATCCTGAGCCCACCATACTGAAACCCCTCCCCTCCATGACTACGCCTTGAAATCCTGTCCATGAAAATCACAAACAGGATGGGTGACAAAGCGCAGCCCTGGCGGAGGCCAACACCCACTGAGAACAGGCCTGACTTTGTACCGAGAATCCGGACACAGCTCTTGCTTTGGGAGTAGAGAGATTGGATGGCCCTCAACAGTGCCCCCCGCACCCCATACTCCCGCAGCACCCCCCACAGTATTTCCCGAGGGACCCGATCATATGCCTTCTCCAAATCTCCAAAACACATGTAGACCGGATGGGCATACTCCCAAGCCCCCTCCAGGATCCTTGCAAGAGTGAAAAGCTGGTCCGTTGTTCCACGACCAGGGCGGATTCCGCATTGTTCCTCTTCAATCTGAGGTTCGACTATCGGCCGAACCCTCCTTTCCAGCACCTTGGAGTAGACTTTCCCAGGGAGGCTGAGTAATGTGATACCCCTGTAATTGGCACACACCCTCTGGTCACCCTTTTTGAGCAGGGGTACCACCACCCCCGTTTGCCACTCCTCAGGCACTGTCCCAGACTTCCACTCAATGTTGAAAAGACGTGTCATCCATGACAGCCCCTCAACACCCAGAGCCTTTAGCATTTCTGGACGGATCTCATCAACCCCTGGGGCTTTTTCACTGCGGAGATGTTTGACTACCGCAGTGACTTTCTCCAGGGAGATTGATGTTTGCCGTCCTTCATCCTCCAGCTCTGTCTCTACCATTGAGGGTGTAGTTGGGTTAAGAAGTTCCTCAAAGTGTTCTTTCCACCGCCCGATCACCTCCTCAGTTGAGGTCAGCAATGTCCCACCCTTACTGTACACAGCTTGGATGGACCCACGCTTCCCCCTCCTGAGGCGCCGGATTGTTTGCCAGAAACGCTTTGGTGCCGACTGAAAGTCCTTCTCCATGGCTTCTCCGAATTCCTCCCACACCCGCTGCTTTGCCTCCGCTACAGCCGAGGCTGCCGTCCTCTTGGCCTGTCGATACCTCGCAACTGAGTCCGGAGTCTCACAGGCTAACATAGCCCGGAAGGCCTCCTTCTTCAGCCGGACGGCTTCCCTGACCACCTGTGTCCACCACGAAGTCCGAGGGTTGCCGCCCCTTGAGGCACCAATGACCTTGAGGCCACAACTCTCAACCGCAGCTTCGGCATTAGAAGCTTTGAACAATGACCACTCTTGCTCAATGCCCCCAGCCTCCACAGAGATGCCCGAAAAATTCCGCCGGAGGTGTGAGTTGAAGGTCTCCCGGACAGGGGCATCCACCAGACGTTCCCAGTTCACCCGCACTACACGTTTGTGCTTACCAGGTCTGTCCAGAGGCTTCCCCCGCCATCTTACCCAACTCACCACCAGATGGTGATCGGTTGACAGCTCTGCCCCTCTCTTCACCCGAGTGTCCAAAACATGCGGCCTCAGGCCAGATGATACGATAACAAAATCGATCATTGACCTTCGGAGTTGTCATGGTTTACAAATAAGGATCCGATATGGCCGCTAGGTGAATAATGTATCAGTGCCCTGCTATATAAAATATAAATATAAACTACACAATATTTAGTGAATTAACATGCGTAGGCTACCATGTCCTGCCCTAATATATAGCCTAATACGTTTGACTGGATACGTCACGCTTCAACATTCAAATCGCTGTGTAGGCCGCTGTGTACCCTGCTCGCTCTGGACAGGAAAAAGCAGGTTCAAAACTCAGCCGTGACCAGCCGAGCTCCACTGTGGGCCTCTGAGATTTGGGCCGTGTATTCGATTATTATTTTGGGGTATTTCATGCCTCCCTAAATTGAAGCAACACCCTTCCATCACAGGCGTACCACGACGGGTCCGAAACAGATCTAGCCTGTCTGGTGGGGGGAAAATATCTCCAATCCAAACAACAACAACTGACACGTTCAGGTTTCTTACAGTTCCCACGGACACCTGGTGAGGATTCAAACTTTAGTTTTAAACACTTTTTTTCCACCTCCATTTGCTTTCAACGAAACGCCAAACTCTTCTTGTACTTTTCACAGTTGTAGCGATTTTGATCTAGTTGCATATCAGTTGAAGTCCCTTCCAGCTCGTCCTTGTGTCCTCCTGTCTACTGGTAAAGGCCAGGCCTCCTCGGCTCCCCCTGGTGGTGGGACATGGTGTAGACGAGACAACCTCGTCCTCTGATCCACCAGCCAATCAACACAGAGACTTGGGACGGACCTTCGGGAACAGCTGCAGGAACCGACAGACAAAACATTCCTCTATGAATTTAAGGGGTTAGGCCAGGAAAGTTCTTCAGCACATTGTATCTCAGCTGCACGGTGCTCAAAAACAAACTAACCAACAACTAAAAGGGAGAAAATATAGCTCTCATAGCCCGAAACCTGACCATATCATTATTTTATTCTATAACCCAAAGCCCACAATTTTCACCTCATATTTGTAGCAACTACAATCTTGTTCAGCACCAATGTAGTCTCGCATTGAATAGGACCGTATCTCCATTTATCCCTTCCACCCATCCATACGCATACACAGAAACACCCAAATATCATCCAGAATAAATAAAGAAAATACAAATAATCCTAAAATCAAAGCGATTAATCAAATCCCCTGGTAAACCAAAGTAGTTGTTTGGCACAAAGCCCTCGGGGCCGCAGAGCGAGGCCCACCACCAGTCTACACCGTCGGGCCTCTGCAGGACGGTCACCATGTCCCCCTCCCGCCGGGTAGTTCCACAGGGCGTAGATCACCCCGCTGTTATCGGCACCCATTGCCTCTTCCACACCTGGGGGGGGGGGGGGGGGGGTCAGGGGTGAGCTAATGCTTCTTCTGCTACAGGGTTCAGGGTGAAGGCTCGTTCTGTCTCTCTCTCTTTCTCTCAGTTCAGAGGCATGAAGAGGAATAGTGTGGGTGCTCTGGATGATGATTTGCATTGTTATTTTTAGGGGCAAGCATTTCAATGTGTATGTGTGTGTGTGTGTGTGTGTATGTGTGTACATATGTGTGTGCAAGTATGTGTCCTCCTTCTCCTCCTCCTCTTACTCCTGCTCCTTCTCCTCTCACCTCTCAGGAAGCTCTCACACTCCTCGTAACCCGGGGCGTCGGGGTCACACTTCTGTGCGGCACTGGTCCCATCACTCTCAGTGACGGCCATGACGGCGGCCCCGTTGCGGACCAGGAACTCACACAGGGGCCGGTCGTTACAGGAGGCCGAGCAGTGCAGTGGGGTCCTGGGGGGGATGGAGACCCGGGGTTACAGCCTGACTGGCAGGGGGGCGACTGTTGCTATAGTGACAGTTTTGGTGCTGTGGGCATGCGGTTGCTAGTGTGGTGACAGTGTTGTTGCTAGCGTGGTGAAAGTGTTGTTGTTAGTGTGGTGACAGTGTTGTTGCTAGTGTGGTGTCAGTGTTGTTGTTAGTGTGGTGACAGTGTTGTTGCTAGTGTGGTGACAGTGTTGTTGCTAGTGTGGTGACAGTGTTGTTGCTAGTGTGGTGACAGTGTTGTTGCTAGTGTGGTGACAGTGTTGTTGCTAGTGTGGTGACAGTGTTGTTGCTAGTGTGGTGACAGTGTTGTCGCTAGTGTGGTGACAGTGTTGTTGTTAGTGTGGTGACAGTGTTGTTGCTAGTGTGGTGACAGTGTTGTTGCTAGTGTGGTGACAGTGTTGTTGCTAGTGTGGTGACAGTGTTGTTGCTAGTGTGGTGAGATGTTGTTAGTGTGGTGATATGTTGTTAGTGTGGTGACAGTGTTGTCACTATACACTGTAAACCCGAATGTTCAAAGTAATCAAATAGATTAAGTAGTGTGTACTCAAAGTTTCAAAAAAGTTCTACGAACTCAAAAATGTTGAGTTCGTGTGACTTGTCGTCCTTTTTTGAGTAACTGCAACTTAACTTGATTGATTAACTTGATTGACTTGAACTATTTGTGTATTAAGTAAGCATAACTTAAAAGCATAACTTAAGCACGATAATTAAATAATTAAATCATAATTATAATAATATAATAATATATAATAATAATAAAATAAAATAAAATAATTTAAATAATTAAGTAATTACATATTCAAAATGATAAATTCCACTGATTTCTATTGTTTCAACATTCATGTGTCTGATGTCAGTAACATTATAGTGGGTATTGGGGAGGACTTTAAAGGACTGTATATGATGACTCTGTATATCGCGCGCACTCGCACTCGTGTCGGTCAGAACACAAGACAAGAGGTACGATCTTTGGTCTTTAATCCACAGGCATGGGTTCTTCTGGCATTTATCTGGGGTTGGGTGTGTGGTATATACTCATGGAAGCAGTGATTCCTGTGGAATTGATCTCATGGGTGTCAGACGGGGGGGGGATTCAGGTCGCGATGGCCAGCGGTGGGGGTGGGGGGGAGGGTGGCGGCGGGACTTCAGGTCCGAACGGGGGGGGGCGTTAACGGCGACGCGTTAGTAACGCATTAACCTTGACAGCCCTATTCTTTATTATCAAATGTATGGTGTGGCGGCAAGGTTTTAGCCGTGGAAACCTTACCAGCGGAAACGCTGCATGAACGCACACATTGGTCTAGTCGCCACCCTTGAGGGTCAGACGATGTTTCAGCAACACGCCCCTCCCCCTCCATGAACTGTTTCAGCAACACGCCCCTCCCCCCTCCATGAACTGTTTCAGCAACACGCCCCTCCCCCCTCCATGAACTGTTTCAGCAACACGCCCCTCCCCCCTCTCCCCTTGACGGGCGGTTTCAACCCACCCCCCACCCCCATTTGATTCGCTCCACCCCCCTCCCCCACTCCACACCACTCCACCGCGATCATTTGCTCTCCTCCCCCCAACCGCGTTGAAGAACTCCAAGATCTTGTCCAAAGTGCATGGTAAGTTACTTAAAGTATTAATTAATTAATAGATACATCACATACATTATACCAATTATAGTTAGTTATTTCTGCTCATTTAATCTACCTGACTTAAAAATATAATTTCGCTCAATTGTTCTCGCTAGTCTCGCATGTTGGTGTAGTGCAGAGCACATGAGGCTCATATAACGTTGCACTATTCAGCAGGAATGCTTGAAACCTACTCTTTTTCTTATCTTTATGCACCACGGAGATATATTGCTGTCTTCAACAATTGTACTCTTTGTAAGTCGCTTTGGATAAAAGCGTCTGACAAATGCCCTAAATGTAATGTAAATGTATTCAGGTTATGGGAAAATGAATCTTGTTTTTAAGAGCTAACTCTGGTTACTAACTTTTACTATCTAAACCAAACCGAAGCCCAAAACGGTGTTAAAATTTCGAGCACGTGGTTTCCTTCCATTCATGGTGGTTAGAACACGTGTAAGGGATAACTTATGGCTAGCTGGTCATTAGCTAGCCAGCTGGCTTTTACAGCCTAGGTTTCCGACCGCACAGCAGTGTTGTGTATTCTGTATTCCATGGTCATGTTTTTGTAAGCTAATAGTAATGAACTTTTTGTTATATTGAGTTGTAAGTAATTCTGGTTTGAATGTTGTTGATGGAGGTCTAAACTTTGTCATTTTTTTTCCTTTCAGGTGGCTTGTTCCGATATGGTCTGGCAGTGTAAGTTGTGCGCTCCTTCTTTCACTTCCAGAATACAGTTATTTAAACACTACAGACTGCAGCACAGCCCTCTTCCATGCCTCTATACTGATTGCGTGTGTACATTTCAGTCATCATTCAGCAGTTGAGGCAGACAATTGCTGAAGAACTGAAGAAGACTGAGAAGAACCTGCCTCTCATTACCAAGATGATGCAGACCACATTTGCCCTGCGCGGACAGACCATAGTAAACTCCTGCCCACCAGTGAACGAGCTCATGGACCTGGCCTGCTCTTAAAATAGAGTGTGGTAATATGGATATTTTTTTCCTGTGTTAACATATTGCACATTCTGTGTGGTTTAAAGTGAAAGTTGTGGTTCTTACTCATTTGGCGGCTATTTGCTGCGTTATAGAAGTTTAAGAGATCCTCCAAGTTGAACTGACTAATTGATGTTGATGTATTGTCCTGATGCTGTTTTTAAATGTAGGTGTATGCAGAGTTCCAGATGGTTACAAACCGGAACCTGCCCAACACCTTCTACGCAGAGCTTGACCGCCATATTCGTAGACTGATGACGTTATTTCGACAGAAGGCGACTAAAACTGGGACCACAGCAGTTGCGTTGGCAGACATTTTACGAATCCACGATGAACAGGTGAATAGATTATTATACATGTCGTAGGTTGAACCTCTAACATTGGACAGCTTCAATGATTCAAATGAGCTTTTACATTTTACAATTAGTCCACTTTGTGTTTGCTATTTGTCTGATTGCATTAAAGATGTGTAGAGGTTATTTGTGGACATATGTTCTGATTGGACTGTTTAAAATCAACATTGTTCAGTAAACTTTTCAGTATATACACTTCTGTTTTTTATCTTAATAGGAAATCCATGACATCCACACCAGGCGCACCACTGTTCTCCATGCACTTCCTGTGTATCTGAACGAGGAAGTCTCTGGATTTTTCAGAACCTGCACAGTGAGTCTCCTTAAATAATGAACAGTACCACTGTATATTAAGTGAACAGTTAATCAAAATACTAACATGTTTTAGGACTTACCCTTGTTTAGTCTATCCATACAGTTTGTGTGATTTGGAGAGGTATGGTCTGTTTTATTTCACCCTACTACAAATGAACTGGCTTGGTGTTTTGTTCAAAGCGACAAGAAGTTTAGTAAAACATTTTCCTGTATGTGTTCTTGAGCTTAGTATCAGTCTATCTCCCGCCACTTAGATTCTCTGGTAACTTGGCTGATTCCTGTGTCCAGAACACGCATCTTCTGTTTTTACTTACCGTATTTTCGGGACTATAAGGCGCACCGGACTATAAGGCGCACCGTCAATGAATGGCCTATTTTAGATTTTTTTCCATACATAAGACGCACCAGACTATAAGGCGCACGCATTATAAGTCAACAAAACAGTCAGATACCGTAACTCAGTCAGGCAAACTGTATTAATACAATACAAACCAGCAGTGCAAAAACTGAACGTTATTCAAACGTTAATGTGCAGTGTGTCACGAAGAGAGTGGGAGTGGGTTGGACCCCGAACGCAGACAACGGCACAGTGGAGCGATACGAACGGCTTTATTTACAAAGCACACAACACACAAAGTCACAAAAGGGTACACGGGGAGAACTACGTGGAAGTAGCGTAGGCAGGCGACCGGGGTGCGTACTATCTCTCCGATAGTCAGCAGCCGGGCGATCACAACAGACGGGAGAACGTGCAGTATACGTAGAATAAGTAACGACCTCACGCTGGGGTAAAGGAAAGGCAACGTATATATATACCCCAGGTGAGGTGATCAACAAATGACACCGGGGGAAATTGAGTCCAGGTGTGTGTGTGTGTGTGTGTGTGTGTGTGTGTGTGTGGCCAGCGCACGTGGCTAGGCCACGCCCCCTGCCAACCAACGTGATTGTTGACAGGGGTGTGTGCGCCACCAGCGCACGTGGCTAGGCCACGCCCCCTGCCAACCACCGTAACCGCTTTGTGCCCTCAGAAACTCTTTTTAGTCTTCTTCACTTGGCGCAGGTCTTCTTCCTGCTTCCTCCATTTCCGTACCATTGATTCATTTATATTGAATTCTCTCGCTGCTGCTCGATTCCCATGTTCAACTGCATGACTGATAGCCTTGAGTTTGAACTCTGCGTCGTAAGCGTGTCTCTTCAAAGGCGCCATTTTTGGGTCTTTATTTGTGTGGTTGTACACGGCGCCGTTAATTGGTTGATCCATATATAAGGCGCACCGGACTATAAGGCGCACCGTCGGTTTTTGAGAAAATTTACGGTTTTTAAGTGCGCCTTATAGTCCCGAAAATACGGTACAAACATAACTCCATATACTTAGCTTTGTGCTGCACCAGCAGTACTTAAATGATAAGGAGAGATGATTTGTCAACAACAATAACCAAAAAAAACGTTATAAAATAAATTAAGTACTATTTTGTGGAAAAAATAATTCTATTTAACTCTTATATTAGTAGAAACCATGGATTAGTTTGTGATTAGTATGTCTCTTTCATTCATTCAGGAGCCTGATGAGCCAGAGCTTGACGATGTTGCTGTGGCCCTCCTTACTGTCATCAGTGACCATGACACAAGTCCAGTTCACTAAATCTCTGTCGTCCTCGAAAGTGACATCGTGATCAGCCTCCCCAGATTTGGTGATGCCTTCCTGGTCATGTTTGGACTGATTTATGCACTACACCTCAGCTATCCTAAAGCGCTGACCAACACTTTTGAATTTGTTCAGAAGATTGTACTTGGTCTAGAAGCTGGTAAACTGTCGCCCAGGTTGCAGACACTCAAGAATGACTTGATGATAAATGTGTAGAAAGGATGTGGGGTGAGGTATTATTATTGTGAATCAAAGTTCTTTCCCTTTGTCACAATAATGCCTTAAGAAGTAAGCAAAGAACTTTGATTCAGAAGGCCTTCAATAATACCTCACTGAGGTATCCTTCTTTCTACACATTTATCAATAGGCCTACTACACAATGTGCACTGTTCATTTTTTCTATTTGTTTTTATTTTATTTGCCATATTTAACTGTTGTAAAGTTGTTTAATTATAGTGATTCTATTGTATTTATGTTTGACTTGTGTACATAAAACTATTTTTTATTAAGTTCAAATAATGTGGTTGTGTACTTATTTTTTTAAGTTCTGTTAACTTATTCCCACGGATAGAAAACTGAAAACTTTAAGTCGTAGTAACTGAATATAATCAAGTAGCACCCAATCAAAACTTTTGAGTTCTGAAAACTGACAACTTTAAGTCATAGTAACTTAAATTAGTTAAGTAGCACCTAATCAAAACTTTTGAGTTCTGAAAACTGACAACTTTAAGTCATAGTAACTTAAATTAGTTAAGTAGCACCTAATCAAAACTTTTGAGTTCTGAGAACTCAAAACATTTGAGTTCTGTGAACTCAAAACTTTTGAGTTCTCAGAACTCAAAACTTGAGTTCTCAGAACTCAAAACTTTTGAGTACTGAGAACTTGAGTTTTTTGAGTTGATAAACTCAAAAATTTTGAGGCAAGTCATTGCCTCAAAATTTTTGAGTTCTGCTAACTTATTCGGTTTTACAGTGTAGCGACAGCATTGCCAGGATGCAGGACAGGTTATTTACCAGCCATGGCTGTCCGGGGCTCTGACGTTGGCTTCGATACAAACCAGAGAGTCCACAACGTTGTAGTGACCTCCACAGAGGGCGTTGTGGAGCACCGTGATGCCCTCGTTGTTGGGCTGGCTTGGATCAGTCATCTAGAGAGGAGAAGGTCTTTGATGTCTCTTCATAAACACTGATAGTGATATGATGTTCATTGGTCTTATGGACATCTATTCTGTTCTATTAATCTAGTCATTTAGCGGGGGCTTTTTATTCAGATTCCATAACGTTAAGGAGCTGGTAGGGGTTAGGGGTCATAAAGGAGCAGGTAGGGGTTGGAGGTCATTGAGGAGCAGGTATGGGTTAGGGGTCATTAAGGAGCAGGTAGGGTTTAGCATCTTAGCTCAGGCATGGGGGATCACACACACACACACACACACACACACACACACACACACACACACATAAACACACACACACACCCCTACCTCCTGCATAGCCCTCTGGACGGTCTCCAGCTCCCCGACCAGCGCCCCGTCCAGCAGCAGGACCAGGGGGTTGAGGCGAGCATGCCGCCCCACAGACTTCAGCTGCTTCTTAGTGCGTCGCAGGATGGAATGGTAGCTCTGCAGGGACAAAATACCTCACGCCTTCACTCAAACATACCTGATAACCAGGGGTCAGAGGAGGAGGAACACACGGTTTGCCTCTCTGCATTAAACATGCATGCCCGCACGGCAATGACACATTTACAAATGTATAAATAATATTGCCGGCACTAGAAGGTTATGTATATACATGCATATGTTGTGACAAAGAGAGATGTATGATACACACTCCTAGGTCAACACACAGAGTTTCTTACAGGGTAAGGGTCTTGGGGCGCGGGGGAGGCTGTGACCACGGGGGAGGTGGGGGCAGAGGAGGATGACTCCTCCCCGTCCGAGGAGTCGCTGCCCCTTCCCCCGCCCCTCTGCTGCAGACCCTTGCGACGGAACAGCTTGTTGATGAGATGCTTGTACTGGTTGGGCTGGTAGTGGGACGCCTTCTTCAGGGGCTGCCATTGGTCGATGGAGCCCCACCTATTGAGGGCCCGCGGGATCTCTGAGTGGATGCGGAGCAGCTCCTCCCGGGGCCTGCTGCACCTGGGGGGCCACCACGGACTGCAGCCGCGTGGGGCTGAGGGGCCTGGGGGCCTTCGCCGGGGGCGTTACCGTGCTGCCACTGAGCTCTGACCCACCGGGAGACTCAGGGATGGAGGGCATGTAGTGGACCAGATCTAGCTTCTCTAGCTCTGCGTCCACGTCGCCAGAGTTCAGCACTGCAGGGGTCAGTTTATATATATACAATATAAGAATGATGTTTAACTATACTGCACGTCATAGACATACAATATAATAGAGAATCCAAATTGTGCTTATTTGAACCTATATACAAACTTAAACCTTTGGTATTAATAGTATTATCGTTTAACACTATATATATTTAACACTATTTAAAACTAAGGTATACTGGAATATATGGGAAATTAAGGCGATAAAGGTTTTAAAGGAGTGGTACACTTCTTTCAATCCATATATATAAACATATACATATATACACCCACCGTCGCCATAGATGGCGGGCTGGTAGTCAGAAGGGGGCGGGATGTCTCGGAGCCCATCCCCCTCCCTGGGGGCTGGGTATGGGCAGGGCTATCCCAATAGCCCCGCCCATCCCCAGCCCCCAGGGAGGGGCCACAGGAGCCCCGGCCCAGTGGGGGTTCTGCAGGCGCATGATGACAAATGCTGGCGGGGGGGATGCAGATGCGTCCGATGATTGGCTGGGCGTGGAAGGGGGAGAGATGCGGGGTCTCCGGGTGGGCGTGGCGACGCTCGTGTTGCGTTGAAGCGAGTCGGCGCGTCAAACAGGAAGTGAAGGACATAAAGCATATAAAATACTTATGAAATACATTCTTGTTATTGATAATCCACACTAATGCTTCTTAATGACCTGTCTCTCTTTACGGTGAATCTATGAAATAACTTATTAAACATAATAGTTAATAACCTTTTTGGGGGAGGGGGCCAGCGAAGGGCCGTTCATGTGTTGTGTTTAATGTGTGTATCTGTGTGTTGTTCATGTGTCGTGTTTCATGTGCGTATCGGTGTGTTGTTTGTGTGTTGTGTATCGTGTATGTATCTGTGTGTTGTTCATGTGTTGTGTGTTTGTATCTGTGTGCGGTCGAGGAGGTGGTGGAGGTGGTGGTGGTGGTGGTGGAGTTTGTGGTGGTGGTGGAGGTGGTGGAGGTTCTGATGGTGGTCGTTATGGTGGTGATGGTGGTGGTGGTGATGGAGGGCAATGATGTTGGATGCCTGTCATCTCCAAGGATGATTTATTAAAGAGAGAAGTGGCAAGGAGCGAGGCGGGCGAGCTCTGATTAACCATTGGAGAGAGAGAGGACACAATCCACTCTATTATTCATCCTTACAGAGACAGAGAGAGAGAGAGAGAGAGAGAGAGAGAATTATTTTTACACACACACACACACACACACACACACACACACACACACACACACACACACACACACACACACACAAATTGGTGGCCCTCAGGTCCCCTGCTTGCCACAGGAGAAGGTGACATCATCATCCTCATCTCTCTAAGATCCACCATTGTCACCGTCTGGCAGAAATTACCCCATGATGATCCCAGACCCCATTTTCACTTCTGACCCCAAAGATCTTTATGTTATATAGTCTGTTGTTGGGCTCAACCAATAGGCTAAGAGCTCTTTTTGGCTCTACGTTAGATCGTTTATGGTTGGTCCCAGAAGACCGTAGTCACGTCAGCGCACCTGTTCCCTATTCCCAATCAGGCTCCCTATTATTTAGACTCCGCTCCCCTGTCACTCGTTGCCAGAACGTTCCCGTTGTTCAACCCGAGACTCTCTGGCACTACTCCTCCGTGTTCCCCAGTGAAGACCCTGTCGCGATCTCCTGTGGATTCCTGGTATTTCCTCGTTGGATTATTTTTCTTGTTTGTTCCTTTGTTGGATTTTTCTACTTGGATGTTTTTGTGTTTGTATTTTGGACTTCAGCCTTCTCCCCGCAGCACATTATACAACACCCCCTGTTTGGATTTCCATTTTGCACTCACGTAAGACGCTTTACACATTGTATTATTTACTTCCAGAATTGACACACACATAGTTGATTGTTCACACCTCATATCAGTTCATTCCTTGGAGCTTTATCCGAATAAAGACGCCTACGGGTTCTAAACTCCTTTTTGCCTCCGACTCTGTCTGCACTACCCCGGAGTACCGCAAACAACAATCCGTGTGAGGCTTAACATTCACAGCTTAAACATAACTTGGTGAGATCCCATTCTTTGTATAATTGAAGAGTGTGTTTCGACCACCTCAAGCCGTCGCAAACATAAACCGACCACAAAACAGTAAAGGTAGTTCATCAGGTTTTTATTGACAGAAATCAAGATTACAACCCATATCTAAATGGGGCATGCAGGTCAGGTCGTGAGATGTAAGGGTGACATGTACACATGGAGCAATAAGGTTTGTGTGTAAAGCAGAACAACAGAAACCAATATGAGGATCCACTGATGTATCAACCTCAGTGCCCAAGACGGCACGCCAGTACAATGAAGATCAAGGAACACTTCTGGAGATTTAGCAGAAAGCCAGAGGGGAACCGATGTAGACAGACTATTGGAAGGCATCCCTGGACAGCAGCAGAGAAAGATAGGATGAGGGAAGCCACAAGCCTTTAAAGGCCTCATATTACATTATATTATATATTTTAGTATACCACCAGGTGTAAGTGTGACCCCCACCATTAGAAAATAGTTTCAGCTTCATTCAGGGACCCCTTCCATTCAGTTAGAATTTACGGACAGAGGCCAGGTGTGTAGCATCAGCAGGTGTAACCCTATCAGCCAATCTGATGTTATGCATGCAATAGCACGTGTTTAACATAAAGAGGGAGTCGTCATCTAAAATACTAACCAATAAGTAGTGCCACTATATAATTATTCAAATATTTGCAGTACAGCAAAAGGAATTTAACCCATCCGAGTATTAAGAGCAGCGGTCAGCTGTTTATACAGCGCCCGGGGAGCAGTTAGGGTCTCAAGGACACCTTGACAGTTTTTTTGCTAGGAGAAGCCGCGGATCCAACTAGCAACCTTCCGGTTGTGAGGCAACTGTTCTACCTCCTGAGCTATACTGCCGCCTGTTAACTGCCACTCACAACCACCTGCTCTTACAGGTGCAGTACGTTCAGACAACCAGCAGGTGGTGCCTTTAGGACCTACCCTCACAGGAGCAGGGCCATCACAAGTAGAAGCCTATACGACATGCAGAAAAACAATCGGACATTTTACACTGAATGAGACACATTAAAGTACACCCACTTACAAAGCCAACCCACTATCTAAATCATGGTGAATTAAACTCTGGGTTGTGTATTGATGGTGCTGTATAACTGGTCACTGTCCCTGAAAAGAAGAAGTGAAAAATAGATAACGAGAAGTTAGGAACTTCAGTTTATGTTACACAGATTTATAAATGTCCTCCTCAAAGTCTCCCTTGGGTTGATGAAGTCCCACACATTGTTGAAGTTTATTTTTGGTCTAGAATTATAAAGAGATGCTTACTCAGGGTCAGCGTTGAGTCTTTTAATGTTGACCAAAGAGTAAAGGACCTGCTCTTTCTGATCTGATTGGACCTGGTTCTCTGAGCAGGAAGTGTAGATGGTGGCATAGTGAAGATCATCCTGCTCTTCTATTGGTTCTCTTTGTGCTGCAGCAGCTGAGCGATTGGTCAGAGTTGAGACGTTGCCATACACAGGAACAGGAAGTGACTGAGAGGACAGAAGAGTACATTTAGTCATCCAAATTGGACAAATGGCGCAACTTTTTCTCACAACGCTTGTATGAGGCAGTAATCTCTTAAAAATAGAACATAGCTTAATGATTTCTCTTTGAGCTCAGCTTTTGGCCATTATATCTGCATTGTCAGAAAAGTAACAGAGCCAGCTAAAGAACGACACGTTGTTGTTGCACATGTTGTTGTTTGGGGGCTTGGCCTCCAGGTAGCTCCACTGTTTAGGGGCGTGGCCTCGGGGTAGCTCTACTGTTTGGGGGCGTGGCTTCGGGGGTAGCTCTACTGTTTAGGGGCGTGGCCTCGGGGGTAGCTCTACTGTTTGGGGGCGTGGCCTTGGGGTAGCTGCACTGTGTGTCTTAGTAATGGCTGTGTTAGTGAAAAATGGGTTCTTGTCGCTCACCTCAACCACGATATCTGGCCTTCCTCCCGGGACATGTGCTTTTCTAGAAGCGTTCTTTCTTCTGGTGAACAGAACATAAAGATAAAAAAAAGCAGCAGAAGAAATGAATGTCAAACACAAGAGAGGGAAAGAGAGAGAGAGAGAGAGAGAGAGAGAGAGAGAGAGAGAGAGAGAGAGAGAGAGAGAGAGAGAGAGAGAGAGAGAGAGAGAGAGAGAGAGAGAGAGAATAAGAATATCTCACCTCATCCAAAGGAAGAGTAGGAGGAGTATGGTGACCAGTAAGACAGCAACGGTTCCTACTAAATATGTTGATGATGATGATAATGACAATGATGATGTCTCTGGAAAGCAGTGATTCAACACTTGATTCATGTGAACTTAGAAGGATACAAAAATATCAGGACCAGAAGTAATGCAGTATTATGAACAAGAACTCCATATTTATAGGATATAACACATCTCCAATTGATGAATACATATTATAAATGTGATACATGTTTAACCAGGGTGCTCACGCAGCACCAATGTTAATACAAGTGTCAACACTGGATTTCAGCCAGGATTTTGCTGAGGTTTCATTCAAGAGTTTGGTTGCTCCTTTAAACAGTGATTTCTCTTAAAGGAAAAATTACCCGTCACATTAACGAACAACAAGGTGGAATTTTGACGTCCGATTGCATTATGAGCTTGGCAGTAATAATGTCCTCCAAGCTCAGGGGTGACATGAGTGATGGTGTAGTTCTGTCCTGATTGCGTCACTGAGTCTTCATGTTCCTTGAACCAGGTGTAGTCAGCTGCTGGGTTGGCATCACTGCTGCAGTTCAGAGTCACTGAGCTGCCCTCCTCTATGTCCCCAGAGGGACTCACCTCCACCCAGGGGGTCCTTGGAGAGTCTGTTATGAACACAAATGATCAATGTTGCTCCTAAAGACATGAAACTGTACAGCACACACTACAGTAGAGTCAGTATGAGACAGAATACTGTCTCTACTAATACAGATTACTCTCTCTACCACAATACTACAGTGGTTCATGGTTTTTTGCAGGCATACAGAAATGCATGAATACCAAAGGAACATTTTGCAAGACCGGATATATCAAAGGTGTTTGCATATTAGACATCACCGATTAACATTGTTAATATTATTTATGATTGTTCTTGACCACTCACACTGGACATCTATGAAAACCGAGTTAGAGCTGAGCTGTCCATATTTGTTGTGTGCTTCACAGCAGTACGCTCCTCTGTCTTTAGAGCTGACTGAGGGGAAGGTATAATGTTGATGTGGTTCCCAGAGCAGAGGCTGGCTGTTCTTGAACCAGGTGTAGTCGGCTGCTGGGTTGGCATCACTGCTGCAGCTCAGAGTCACTGAACTGCCCTCCTCTATGTCCCCAGAGGGACTTGATGACACAGATGTGTGTTTAGGCCCATCTAGAGGTCATTGGGAAAACATGATGTACTTTTATATGAATGACAATGTAAAGAACACATTTGAGAAGTGAACCGAATGATGAAGTATGATGGTTCATCTTCATGTGGATATGGTTGTGACTTTAACATCTGTGTTATGTTATTATACTGTGTTGTGTTTTACTCACATTTCACATTGAGGGAGATGGAGGAGGACGTTGTCCCTAGCATATTCTTAGCTTCACAGAGATATTGTCCAGAGTATGAAGACTGGATGGGGCCAAAGACAAGCTGTTGTCCCTGGTTTATGTATCCGGAGTGGAGACTTATTAACCCTGTATTAACCTTGAGCCAGGTGTAGTCAGCTGCTGGGTTGGCATCACTGCTGCAGTTCAGAGTCACTGAGCTGCCCTCCTCTATGTCCCCAGAGGGACTCACCTCCACCCAGGGGGTCCTTGGAGAGTCTGTTATAAACACAAATGATCAATGTTCATCCTAAAGACATGAAACTGTACAGCACACACTACACTCAGAGTCAGAATAAGACAGAATACTTTCTCTACTAATACAGATTACTCTCTCTAACACAATACTAATGTGGTTCATGGTTTTTCCAGGCATACAGAAATACATGAATACCAGCGGAACATTTAGCAAGACCGGATATATCAAAGATGTTTATATATTAGACATCAACGATTACGCGAAACGCTAGAGCTAGAGTGAATGTAGAGTACGATCCCAACGTGGAGGGAGCCTTGAGACAACAAGGTGGAGAACCGTCCTCCTAACAGGACAGAGCCTTGTCACTTAGGAATGACTACTACGTCCAAGGGACTGTGAATGATGGCTGAATGGATGTTTAATTGGTCTCTTAAGGTGGAACTGAAACAAAATAGGTAGCAAAGGTCAATGTACGTATGTGTGTCCACTCGTAGTCACTAGTCAAGTCAAGTGAAGGCAATTTAATCACAGCCCTTAATCACAGTTACAGTCTACAAAGGGCTTACTATGTATACGTACTATGCATCGTACTATAGTACAATTTCTTCCTAAGTTGATCACATGCTTTAAAACCTTTTCACTCTTTCACCACTAGGGTGCAGCCATGATGGATTTACACACAAACTGAACAGTCTGAGTCACCAGAGTGACTGCTGACAGGACACAGTCTGAGACACCAGAGTGACTGCTGACAGAGGCATGGAATCATCAGAGAACAAAGATCTTCACCCCAGGGTGCATTACACCAAGTTGTGCGCTTCTGTTTCTCTTCAATCTGAAACGGTTAAGGTACCAGTACCCTTAATTACGGGTAGCCTGAGGCCAACGCTGTTTGAGTCCATTCATACTAAATCTACATTCTTTACCCTAAAGGTCCATTACATCTGGCATTATGTCAGTATATTGTGGAGTTGACTTACACACTGGAAGAGAGGGAAGATCTTCGTATCCTTCAACAGCACACCAATAGCTTTCTTTAGAGTTAATGTCGCCACTGTAGTACATTCCAGTTTGTATATACTGTCTACTCCTGTACCAGAGGTAGACAGGCCTAGCAGTTACAGAACACATACTGTGACATTTAAGCTCTTGATGGGAGGATTGGTCTGGGGATAAGGAATGGACACCTGGACCTGGAGATCTGGGTCAGAGAACAAATGTAGTCAAAGATCATTCAGATCACACACACACACACACACACACACACACACACACACACACACACACACACACACACACACACACACACACACACACACACACACACACACACACACACACACACACACACACACACACACTTTGCAATAGACGTGTTAATAATAAGTTAGTTACCGGTCACAGTTAATGTCACTCCAGGGCTACCAGTATATCCCCCATTCGGTTGGTTTGTTATTAACCTAAACTTGTACACAGCAGAGTCACTCTGTGTCAGGTTTTTGATACTCAGGATACACACTTCCTTACAGCTCGGCGGGTCCACCAACAGCCTTTCTCCACACAGCTGTATTCAACACGATCTGTATAGTCTTTATCTTGTTTCAGATCAACCGGCTGATTACTGGGTCCTTTAGTAAACCACAGTCTTTTCTCCACTTTGGTCTTGATTTTCTTAATATATTGAGGGTATTCAAAGGAGCTTCTGATGTCAACCGTTGATCCTCTTAAAGCACAGACATTACTAGGTGTGTAGGTGACTGTCCAGCCATCATTACCGTGTAGCGCTGTAAAAAACAAACATCTCATTGAGAATAAACAACACACTTTCTCAGTCAAGACACAACAAGCAGTCAGCTGATGGAGTGGATGATCACAAGATACATAAAGAGGATGGAGGATGTTGGGTGAAGCTGGAAACTACAGATGCTGACCACTGAGCTGTGAGAGGAATGAGGAATGATAGAGATAGAGAAAGATAGAGAGATAGAGATAGTGATAGTGATAGAGACAGTTATATAGCTAGTGATATAGAGAGATAGTAATATAGCTAGTGATATAGATTATGATAGTGATAGAGATAGTGACAGAGGTAGAAATAGAGATAAGAGATAGTGATGCAGCTAGTGATAGAGATAGTGATTGACATAGTGATAAAGATAGTAAGTGATACAGATAGTGATACGATATCGATATCGATAGTGATATACTTTAAATAGGAATTAAATCAACCCATCAATGTTGTATAGATTTAACAGGAGTTACATAGCAACCAGGAAATGGCCAACACATCTAATTTGTCATCTCAAATGCAACATAATGTAACGCAATATAAACTATTATAATGAGCAGAATATTGTTCTCTGAAACAATTAGAACACAACTTTGACTATAAGAGGCTGTAGTAAGGTGTCGAGGTCCATTCTGTAGATGTCACATCTAGTTACAACACCGTTGTTTCACCCTCAGCCTCAGTTGCTTGCATGTCATGTTACAGATTGAACCAGTTCAACTAAATGTTCACAGTGTAAGTGTACCAACCTGGTACTGACAGAAGGAAAGCTAGAAGTCCTCTGGCTGCTGATCTAACATCCATAGCTTGTTTCTCTCAGCGTGTTGTTCAGAGATCTCTTCAACAACACATTCAGGTCAAAACAAAAAATTGAAAAATGAGAAAAACATAATATTTTCACTGAGAAAACCATAATACATAAGCATATTATTATTATTAGACTTTTTAATGAATCTCTATAACATCATTTGGTTATTGAACATATATTTGTATGTTATCCAATACAATTTAAGTTAAGACTTACTGTAAGGAGGACGCTGCTGTTGCAGAACGTATCTGTGGTCACTGGGTAACCAAATGTACATGTTTACTTCCTCTTTTACTTCCTCCCTCACAGTCAAATAAAGATTGAATTGAAGTTTGATTGAAGATTTGCAACAAGTACAATGGAATAAGTTGTAAAGACAGTCTACTAGGTTTAAAAACAGCTATACAATAACTTATAAAGTATGTATGAGCTATGTGCAGAATTAAAGGTATATCAATATACAGGTAAGTAAACACATCTATGTGAATTGAATGAAGCTATTTACATTCATTCATATTTACAACATTCCGAGTCTTTTCAGGTTCAGTAGGTTCAGAAATATAAAAGTGGATTGACTCTCCATTATATTAGGCATCATACTTCATAACTGTTATCAACATCTTCTTTCAGGATCTCATCCAAGATGAACGCCTTTATCGTAACCTATTTCTGTGTGTGTGTGTGTGTGTGTGTGTGTGCGTGTGTGTGTGTGCTGGAGAGCCTCAGCGTAAAGCAGGTCGCACACCAGACGAGCCACAAAGCGTGACACTAAGGATTCTTGTTTAATACAATGGATTTAATATAACTTATAGAGTGAGTGCTCTCATTGGCAATGAAATACAAACGTATGGGTATTCAAGATCAAGTAGTGAAACCAGAGGAACATAACCCATTGAAGAGCAGGTAGTGGAACCAGAGGAACATAACCCATTGAAGAGCAA
The DNA here is from genome assembly GCA_027704905.1 of Muraenolepis orangiensis. Classification (NCBI taxonomy): domain Eukaryota; kingdom Metazoa; phylum Chordata; class Actinopteri; order Gadiformes; family Muraenolepididae; genus Muraenolepis; species Muraenolepis orangiensis. The sequence continues at coordinate 27,899,128 of CM050999.1, forward strand.
GTTGTGGAACCAGAGGAACAAAACCAATTGAAGAGCAAGAAGTAGAACAAGAGGAACATAATGTTGTGCCCCCACGCTCTAATCGATCCCAGGTGTTGCCCATCATAATCGGGCCTGCTGAGGCTATTGAACACCTGGGATCTACCCTTCTTAAGGCTGCCGAAGACCGACTTCGGGAGCTTGGTTATTGAGAACTTTATGGCTCCCTCCTACGCGTGAACCTGTGTTTCCAGCTCAGACTACGTTGTGTCTCGTCCTAACCTCCCCCCCCCAGCTCCAAGGACCCTCTCCACGTTCCACCCTCTGGACCATCTCCGCACGTCGACCACACCACGTAACATATCCTACCCTGTTGTTTTTTGACTTAACAGAATAACCAAGGCAAAAATGAGCCAAGCCGGGAACCCAGAAGCAGGGCGCGGGACACCGTTCGAGTTATGCAAGATTGTAACCGAACAAAGAAGGAGAAGAAGACGACAGCCTCCACGTGGCCTCCTCCGCAAGTAACAAGAAATGGTGCAAGACCAACTTGTGAAACTAATGTCGTCAACCAAACGTCGAGCTGGCAGGCTTAGGATCGGCGGACGGGCAGTCATCCCGACCGTCGAAAACCGAGGCCTGTCAGTGCTTCAACTCAATGTCGAGGGCCTAACAACCGCCAAACTCGAAGTCCTGCGTCACCTGGCTGATTCCAACGGGGCAGCGGTTCTGCTCCTGCAGGAGACACACTGCACATCAGACAACATCCTCAAGATCCCTGGGTTCCATCTCGCTGGGTCCATCTACAGCAAGCAACATGGTGTGGCAATGTTCGTCCGGACTGAAATAAGCTGGTCAGCCAGTAGCCAATCCCCACCAGGCTCTAACATCGAGTGGCTGGTTACTAAAATCCAGGAAACATCAGTCATCAACGTATACAAGCCCCCACCATCAGAGCTGTCCGCGACATCACTCCCATCAATAACTGCACCCGCCATCTATGCAGGTGACTTCAACTGTCAGCACACAGACTGGGGTTACAACCACACAACACCTAATGGAGGGGCGCTGAGTGAATGGGCCTCCAACACTGATGCTCTGCTGCTGTATGACCCCAAGGAGCCTCCAAGGAGCCTCCAACCTTCTTCTCTGCACGCTGGAATACCTCCACCAACCCGGACCTGGCCTTCGCCATCTGCCACAGTAATGACCCGAAACCAGAGAGACGCGTCCTGGACAGGTTTCCCCACTCACATCACCGACCATCCATCATTAAAGTCCCATCACTGGTGGAACCGGTACCAGGGAAACCCGTCAAGCGATGGAACTTCCGAAAGGCCAACTGGGAGTCGTATGCTGAGGAGACTGAAAGAAGGTCAGCTGGCCTGCCAGACACAGCCGACCTGGATGCGGCCTATGCAGCCTACTGCCAGGTCCTCCTGGGTGCAGCAAAGAAGACCATCCCACGTGGCTATAACAGGAATTACATCCCAGGTTGGGACGAGGAATGCAGCCGCCTTCTGTGTGTCCACCAGAGGGCTAGCTCCAGAGAAGAGGTGGATGTGACTGCAGCAGCACTGCTCCAGAAGCTGGATATCACCCGCAGGGCCAGATGGACAGAAGTCGTTGAATCAATCGACTTCACCCATTCTAGTCGCAAGGCGTGGCAGACCATCAACCAGCTCACAGGCAGAAATACAACACCCCACAGCTGCCCAGTCACAGCAAACGCCATCGCATCCCAGCTCCTGAAGAACGGCCACTTCCCGGATGCTGACAAAGACTTTGCCCGATTGACATCGCGTGAGGTGTCTTGCATCTCGGGAGCGGCCAGTGTCGATTCCAACCTCTCGGGAAAATTCACAGCAGAGGAACTCAGTGAGGCCATGAGCAAGCTCATGCCAGGCAAATCCCCTGGCCGTGACAACATCCACCCGGAGTTCGTCATCCACCAGAACACAACAACATCTGGCTGGCTCTGTGCTTTCTATACATCATGCTACCAGAGATTAAAGCTCCCAAAGACTTGGCGCCGTGCCTCTGTCATAGCTCTGCCGAAGCCAAATAAACCTGCAGAAGACCCCAAGTCATACAGACCAATCTCATTGCTCTGTGTCCCATTTAAGATCTTGGAGAGGATGATCCATAGCCGCATCGAGCCAGTGGTGGACTCACAGCTCCCACGGGAACAAGCTGGATTCCATCGTGGAAGATCAACAGCAGACCAGGTAACACTACTCTGTCAGGACATCGAGGACAGCTTCCAGAACAATGAGAAAGCTGGGGTAGTGTACCTGGATCTGACTGCTGCATATGACACGTGAAGTGTCATGCAGACACTTTCCAACCGCAGCTTCATCCTCCAGACCAGCAGTGGCCAGTGCAGTAGGCTCAGAAGACTGAAGAACGGGGTACCGCAGGGGTCTGTTCTCTCGCCGATGCTGTTCAATGTTTACATCCACGACCTACCTGATACAGTTTCCAGAAAGTATGGCTACGCAGACGATCTTGCCATCATGCTGAGCCGACCAACGTGGAAGGCGATGGAAGAGGGGCTTAACGAAGACATGGGCACACTGGTAGCATACCTTCGAAGGTGGCGTCTACAGCTCAGCATCGGAAAATCAGTCGCAGCGGCATACCACCTTAGCACCAGAGAAGCCAGGAGGGCACTTGAGGTGCGCGTCGACAACAAATGTCGAAGTTTCTTGGAGTGCGTCTGGATCGGACATTATCCTTCAAACAACACCTGGAAGAAGTCAAGGCCAAGGTGACATCCAGGGTCGCGCTGATCCGCCGCCTCGCTGGAACAACCTGGGGAGCCTCCGCTAAGACACTGCGAATATCCACCCAAGCCCTGGTCTTCTCTGCAGCAGAATACTGCGCCCCAGTCTGGAGCAGAAGCCCTCATGCGAGAAAGGTCGACGTGGCTATCAATACCTCCCTCCGAATAATAACTGGATGCTTAAAGCCTACCCCTGTGTCCCTCTTGCCAGTCCTCGCGGGAATAGCACCGGCCGGCCTCCGACGGGAGGCTGCCACCCTCGCCCTGGCCAGGAAGGCACAAAAGTATGACTGGCACATCCTGCACAACACCACAATAACACCAGCACCTCCAAGCAGACTCAAGTCCCGCCACCCCTACAACAAGGCAGCACAAGAGATGCTCAACTCCACCTCTGAGGACATCTCCAGAGATGCATGGTTGGCAGCAGCTTGGAAGCAGGAGTGGGAGTCAGCCGGGCCTTCCCGAATCCACTGTTACATCTGGGACCCAGGAGATGGCGTTATTGGAGGAGACGACCTACCACGCCGGCAATGGACCACACTGAACCGTCTACGAACTGGGGTCGGTCGCTTTAAAACATCAATGAAGACGTGGGGCTTGGCGGACAGTGCGGCATGCGAGTGCGGTGACCCTGACCAGACCGCCGACCATATAATCACCATCTGTAGAATGCCTACAGATGGTGTAGATGCGGGCATGGCTACACGACACCGAGTTGGACCTCTGACGTTACACGAAAGAAGAGAAGTAACCGAACAAGCCATCAAACTTACGTTACAGTTAAGTTAACCTACAGGTAACTGCAGGCCGAACTGGGAAAGACTTTTCCCTCGGTCCAGTCCCAGATTGCGGTGCTGGAGAACACATCGCAGACTACCGTCAGTACGGTCACCAGCCTCACCGCCAAGGTGGACGCTATGTCCGGAGCCCTAGCTTCCATCCAGCACTCTCTGGACGCGTTAGCCGTCCGCACCCATCCAGCCCCAGGTTCCAGTCCTGGAACCAGTTCGTCCTACGTCCCAGCTGGCCCCGATGTCCCCACAGGGTCAGTCTTTGGCGCCGAGCCCAGCTCTGTTAGCCCCAGAGCGTTCGGAGGTGATTTGAACCAGTGCCGTGGGTTCCTAGCTCAGTTCGAGTTACTGTTCTCACATCAGCCGTCCAAGTATTCCTCCGGTGGGGCCAGGATTGCTTTCGTGATGTCTCTCCTTGCCAACAGAGCTCTTAGCTGGGCAATAGCACCGGTGAACAGCGACGAGGGTTATGCCACCGATTACCCCCTGTTGAAGCGAGGATGTTGCGCGGTCTTTGACCATCTGTTAGACGGGCAGTATTCTCCAAGCCGCTAAGCCGCTAAGCTGCTAGTTAGCCATGGACTCACAACTGCGTGAACGCTGTTTGGACCGAGCCCAGCGTTCGTTCCTTCGCTCCCAGTCGCTCTGCCTCAGAGACCGCCACCCAGTCCGCCGCGGGCTTGACCACGCCCCCCTTTCCAGCACGCGCTATCTGCTGCCAAGTCGACATCCGGGCCCAGAGAGCCCATGGAGATCGGCCGATCCCACCTTTCGTCAGTTCAAAGAGAGTACAGGATGTCCCACCAACAGTGCCTCTGCTGTGGGAAGGAGGGACATTATGTCAGAGCATGCCCAACCCGCCCAAACGACCGAGCTCACCAGTAAGGGGCATACGGGTGAGCAAAACATCCCTTTCCCCGCAGTACGTTTAATCATCTCTTCCCGGCCACCTTAGCCTTGGGTACGGAGAGCTTGTCTGTTGGCGCTCTCATAGATCTTGATGTAACTCTAACCCGCCAGGCGGGGGTCCCTTTGGTGGCGTTAGATCGCACTCTCTCTCCCCGGGTCATAGACGGGCATTCTTTGGGTACTATTACGCACGCTACTGAACTTCTCACGCTCACTCTTTCGAGGAGTCCATTTGTTTCTTTGTATTGCACGCCCAACACTAGCCCCCATGGCGTGGTCTACGCCATGGGGGCTAGTGTTGGGTAGACCCTGGCTGGAGAGGCACAACCCTCACATCTCCTGGGCGTCTGGGCGGGTCTTGGACTGTAGTACAGCTTGTCACGCTACCTGTCTGCATTCCGCCCAGTCTGCGTCCAGCGGTTCCATGCCTGTGTCCTCTCCGCCAGATATCACTGGGGTGCCTCACATGTATCACGACGGTCCATCTCCGAGGACCTCACATGGTCCACGCACACCACACATGTGGTGAAAAGGGCCTAACAACGCCTGTATTTCCTCAGGAAATTCAGCATGGGCCCCCGCATCCTGAGAACAGACATTTGTGAATTACAGATTAGACATTAGAGACATTGGTGAATAGACATTGTGACACTGGTACGGGAACTGCACCGCACTCCAGCGCAGAGCACTTCAAAGGGTGGTGCGGACGGCCCAGTATACCGGCGGAGGTGAGTTCCCCTCCCTCCTGGATATATACAACCAGCGGTGCGTGGCCAAGGCCAAACACATCATAAAAGTTAGAGATAGCTTCCACAGTCAGGCCATCAGGCTGCTGAACAAGGGTGTATAGCATATAAAAAAGTACATTTTATTACGATGATGTATATATATATATTGCTTTTTTACTGACATACTGCATTTAATATATTGCATTTTTATATATTAAACTTATACAGTTTTGTACTTTTTTACTTCTTTTCATCCTATTAGACAAGAATACGAAGAAAAAGTTCACGAGACAAAAATATGAAGAAGTTTGCGCGAGGCAAATAGCACGCCGAAACAAAAAGTTAACGAAAACATTAGCTTAGCAAGTCAAGTTTAGCTAGAAGCCACGAGATCGCGTTAGCAACATGGCAAACCGAGCGACGAGCGGTATGAGGTCTCAGCTTTTATTCGACGGAGATGAAAGAAAGTATGGACTCTGGGAGACAAGGTTTCTGGGGCACCTACACACTTTAAAGCTAAAAGAGACAATTTTGACCGGACCAGCCGATTACAGCGCAGAGGAGTTACATTACATTACATTAAAGTCATTTAGCAGACGCTTTTATCCAAAGCGACTTACAATAGTGTGTTTCACTAAAGGAAGGTAAGAGAACAACTGGTCACCAGAAGTCAAAAGTGCATTTCATTTCTAGGAGTTGGCGGCAGACGCGAAGAACAACGCAGATGTTACGTCATAGACGACAAGAGTTTGTCACTGGTCATGCACAAAGCATCAGAAGACGGCAGAGGAGCTCTGAAAATTCAGAGAGAACCTAATGCAGGGAGAGGAAAGCCTTGCATAATAGGACTAAATGCCACACTGACCACGCTTTGTATACGGCGGCCCCGTTGCAGACCAGGAACTCACACAGGGGCCGGTCGTTACTGGAAGCCAAGCAGTGCAGGGGGGTCCTGGGGGGGATGGAGACCCGGGGTTACAGCCTGACTGGGGGACGGACGACTGTTGCTATAGTGACAGTATTGGTGCTGTGGGCATGCGGTTGCTAGTGTGGTGACAGGGTTGTTGCTAGTGTGGTCAGGTGTTGTTAGTGCGGTGACAATGCTGTTGCTAGTGTGGTGATATGTTGTTAGTGTGGTGACAGTGTTGTTGCTTGTGTGGTGAAATGTTGTTAGTGTGGTGACAGTGCTGTTGCTAGTGTGGTGATATGTTGTTAGTGTGGTGACAGTGTTGTTGCTTGTGTGGTGATATGTTGTTAGTGTGGTGACAGTGTTGTTGCAAGTGTGGTGAGTGTAATGTAATGTGTGGGTACTGTTTCTATTACCACTGCTAGAAGCAGGATGTTTTATTGTGGCAAGCACTAGACCGGAAGTAGTAGGAAACCCCGTACTGAGACAGAGACGGTGAATAAACAGAATGCTCCCGTGCTAAGCTAAGAACTGGAAGTGTACCTGTGTCCTTTATTATTTAGATCAGGCTATAAGACATATTGTATATAGTCTATCACAACAGTGAGATGTTAGTGTGGTTCTTTGATGTCTCTTCATAAACACTGATGGTGATATGACGTTCATTGGTCTGCTGGTCATCTATTCTGTTCTATTCAGTCATTTAGGGGCTTTTATTCAGAGTGAATTAGTGAGTTCAGATCCATGTCATTCAGGAGCAGATACAGGTTAGGGGTCATTAAGGAGCAGGTAGGGTCATTAAGGAGCAGGTAGGGTTTAGCATCTTAGCTCAGGCTGTGAACATGAGGGATCACACACACACACACACACACACACACACACACACACACACACACACACACACACACAACACATAAACACACACACATACACACACACACCTACCTCCTGCACAGCCCTCTGGACGGTCTCCAGCTCCCCCGACCAGTGTGCACCGGGGGGGCCACCACGGGCTCTAGCCGCGTGGGGCTGAGGGGCCTGGGGGCCTTCGCCGGGGGCGTTACCGTGCTACCACTGAGCTCTGACCCACCGGGAGACTCAGGGATGGAGGGCATGTAGTGGACCAGATCTAGCTTCTCTAGCTCTGCGTCCACGTCGCCAGAGATCAGCACTGCAGGTCAGTTTATATATATACAATATAAGAATGATGTTTAACTATACTGCACGTCATTGATAAACAATATAATTGAGATACCAAATTGTGCTTATTTGAACCTATATACAAACTTAAACCTTTTGTATTAATAGTAGTATTGTTATTCAATATTTAACACTAAGGTATACTTTATTAATCCCAGATGGGAAATTTAGGTGATAACAGTTTTAAAGGAGTGGTACACTTCTTTCAATATATATTCTGGATATAAACATAAACATATACATATATACACCCGTTTGCCATAGATGGCGGGCTGGATGTCAGAAGGGGGCTCGGAGATGTCTCGAGTGTGGGCGGGGCTATGGGAATATCCCCGCCCATCCCCAGCCCCCGGGGAGGGGCCACAGAAGCCCGGGCCCAGTGGGGGTTCTGCAGGCATGATGACAAATGCTGCCCCCCGCCAGCATCTGTCATCATGCGCCTGCAGAACCCCCACTGGGTCGGGGCTCATGATGACAGATGCTGGCGGGGGGATGCAGATGCGTCCGATGATTGGCTGGGCGTGGAAGGGGGAGAGAGGCGGGGTCTCTGGGAGGGCGTGGCGATGCACCTGTTGCGTTGAAGCGAACTCTGCACATAGGATCCCGCCAGGGAGTCCTGGGTGTGGACAGGAAGTCGGCGTGTCAAACAGGAAGTGGAGGACATAAAGCATATGAAATGCTATCATTCTTATTATTGATAATCCACACTAATGCTTTTTAATGACCTGTCTCTCTTTACGGTGAATCTATGAAATAACTTATGAAACATAACAGTTAATAACCTTTTTGGGGGAGGGGGCCAGCGAAGGGCCGTCCAGGTTGGAGTCCCTCCAGCTGCTGCTGGGCAGCACCGGTCTCATCCACTCTGCTGTTCATGTGTTGTGTTTAATGTGTGTATCTGTGTGTTGTTCATGTGTTGTGTTTCATGTGCGTATCAGTGTGTTGTTTGTGTGTTGTGTATCGTGTGTGTATCTGTGTGTTGTTCATGTGTTGTGTGTTTGTATCTGTATGCGGTCGAGGAGGTGGTGGAGGTGGTGGTGGTGGCGTTTGTGGTGGTGGTGGTGGTGGTGGCGGTAATGGTGGTGGTGGTGGAGGTGGTGGTGGTGGTGATGGAGGGCATGCCTGTCATCTCCAAGGGTGATTTATTAAAGAGAGAAGTGGCAAGGATCCTTACAGAGACAGAGACAGAGAGAGAGAGAGAGAGAGAGAGAGAGAGACATTTTTTCTATAACTAAACACACACACACACACACACACACACACACACAAATTGGTGGCCCTCAGGTCCCTTGCCACAGGAGGAAGGTGACATCATCATCATCATGTCTCCAAGTTCCACCATTGTCACCGTCCGACATAAATGACATCACAGCCCTCACATCGTCTCCCCGGCGGTTCAACAACTCTTTGGTCCATGATCCCTGACCCCATTTTCACTTCTGACCCCAAAGATATTTATGTTATATAGTCTGTTGTTGGGCTCAACCAATAGGCAAAGAGCTCTCATTGGCTCTAGGTATATGGTCTATGGTTGGGCTTCACTAATAGGCTAAGAGCTCTATTGGCTCTACGTTAGATGGTTATGGTGGTCCCAGAAGACCGTAGTCACGTCAGCGCACCTGTTCCCTATTCCCAATCAGGCTCCCTATTATTTAGACTCCGCTCCCCTGTCACTCGTTGCCAGAACTTTCCTGTTGTTCAACCCGAGACTCTCTGGCACTACTCCTCCGTGTTCCCCAGTGAAAGTCGCGATCTCCTGTGGATTCCTGGTATTTCCTCGTTGGATTATTTTTCTTGTTTGTTCCTTTGTTGGATTTTTCTACTTGGATGTTTTTGTGTTCGTATTTTGGACTTCAGCCTTCTCCCCGCAGCACATTATACAACACCCCCTGTTTGGATTTCCATTTTGCACTCACGTAAGACGCTTTACACATTGTATTATTTACTTCCAGAATTGACACACACATAGTTGATTGTTCACACCTCATATCAGTTCATTCCTTGGAGCTTTATCCGAATAAAGACGCCTACGGGTTCTAAACTCCTTTTTGCCTCCGACTCTGTCTGCACTACCCCGGAGTACCGCAAACAACAATCCGTGTGAGGCTTAACATTCACAGCTTAAACATAACTTGGTGAGATCCCATTCTTTGTATAATTGAAGAGTGTGTTTCGACCACCTCAAGCCGTCGCAAACATAAACCGACCACAAAACAGTAAAGGTAGTTCATCAGGTTTTTATTGACAGAAATCAAAAGATTACAACACATATCTAAATGGGGCATGCAGGTCAGGTCCTGAGATGTAAGGGTGACATGTACACATGGAGCAATAAGGTTTGTGTGTAAAGCAGAACAACAGAAACCAATATGAGGATCCACTGATGTATCAACCTCAGTGCCCAAGACGGCACGCCAGTACAATGAAGATCAAGGAACACTTCTGGAGATTTAGCAGAAAGCCAGAGGGGAACCGCTGTAGACAGACTATTGGAAGGCATCCCTGGACAGCAGCAGAGAAAGATAGGATGAGGGAAGCCACAAGCCTTTAAAGGCCTCATATTACATCATATTATATATTTTAGTATACCACCAGGTGTAAGTGTGTTAGAAAATACTTTCAGCTTCATTCAGGGACCCCTTCCATTCAGTTAGAATTTGCGGACAGAGGCCAGGTGTGTAGCATCAGCAGGTGTAACCCTATCAGCCAATCTGATATTATGCATGCAATAGCACGTGTTTAACATAAAGAGGGAGTCGTCATCTAAAATACAAACCAATAAGTAGTGCCACTATATAATTATTCAAATATTTGCAGTACAGCAAAAGGAATTTAACCCATCCTAGTATTAAGAGCAGCGGTCAGCTATTTATACAGCGCCCGGGGAGCAGTTAGGGTCTCAAGGACACCTCGACAGTTTTTTTGCTAGGAGAAGCCGCGGATCCAACCAGCAACCTTCCGGTTGTGAGGCAACTGTTCTACCTCCTGAGCTATACTGCCGCCTGTTAACTGCCACTCACAACCACCTGCTCTTACAGGTGCAGTACGTTCAGACAACCAGCAGGTGGTGCCTTTAGGACCTACCCTCACAGGAGCAGGGCCATCACAAGTAGAAGCCTATACGACATGCAGAAAAACAATCGGACATTTTACACTGAATGAGACACATTAAAGTACACCCACTTACAAAGCCAACCCACTATCTAAATCATGGTGATTAAACTCTGGGTTGTGTATTGATGGTGCTGTATAACTGGTCACTGTCCCTGAAAAGAAGAAGTGAAAAAGAGATAATGAGAAGTTAGGAACTTCAGTTTATGTTACACAGATTTATAAATGTCCTCCTCAAAGTCTCCCTTGGGTTGATGAAGTCCCACACATTGTTGAAGTTTATTTTTGGTCTAGAATTATAAAGAGATGCTTACTCAGGGACAGCGTTGGGTCTTTTAATGTTGACCAAAGAGTAAAGGACCTGCTCTTTCTGATCTGATTGGACCTGGTTCTCTGAGCAGGAAGTGTAGATGGTGGCATAGTGAAGATCATCCTGCTCTTCTATTGGTTCTCTTTGTGCTGCAGCAGCTGAGCGATTGGTCAGAGTTGAGACGTTGCCATACACAGGAACAGGAAGTGACTGAGAGGACAGAAGAGTACATTTAGTCATCCAAATTGGACAAATGGCGCAACTTGTCCAGGAGTTTCTCACAACGCTTGTATGAGGCAGTAATCTCTTAAAAATAGAACATAGCTTAATGATTTCTCTTTGAGCTCAGCTTTTGGCCATTATATCTGCATCGTCAGAAAAGTAACAGAGCCAGCTAAAGAACGACACGTTGTTGTTGCACATGTTGTTGTTTGGGGGCTTGGCCTCCAGGTAGCTCCACTGTTTAGGGGCGTGGCCTCGGGGGTAGCTCTACTGTTTGGGGCGTGGCCTCGGGGGTAGCTCTACTGTTTGGGGCGTGGCCTCGGGGGTAGCTCTACTGTTTAGGGGCGTGGCCTCGGGGGTAGCTCTACTGTTTAGGGGCGTGGCTCGGGGTAGCTCTACTGTTTAGGGCGTGGCTCGGGGTAGCTCTACTGTTTGGGGGCGTGGCCTTGGGGTAGCTGCACTGTGTGTCTTAGTAATGGCTGTGTTAGTGAAAAATGGGTTCTTGTCGCTCACCTCAACCACGATATCTGGCCTTCCTCCCGGGACATGTGCTTTTCTGGAAGCGTTCTTTCTTCTGGTGAACAGAACATAAAGATAAAAAAGCAGCAGAAGAAATGAATGTCAAACACAAGAGAGGGAAAGAGAGAGATAGAGAGAGAATAAGAATATCTCACCTCATCCAAAGGAAGAGCAGGGGGAGTATGGTGACCAGTAAGACAGCAACGGTTCCTACTAAATATGTTGATGATGATGATAATGACAATGATGATGTCTCTGGAAAGCAGTGATTCAACACTTGATTCATGTGAACTTAGAAGGATACAAAAATATCAGGACCAGAAGTAATGCAGTATTATGAACAAGAACTCCATATTTATAGGACAATGAAATGTAACACATCTCCAATTGATGAATACATATTATAAATGTGATACATGTTTAACCAGGGTGCTCACACAGCACCAAAGTTAATACAAGTGTCAACACTGGATTTCAGCCAGGATTTTGCTGAGGTTTCATTCAAGAGTTTGGTTGCTCCTTTAAACAGTGATTTCTCTTAAAGGAAAAATTACCCGTCACATTAACGAACAACAAGGTGGAATTGTGACGTCCAATTGCATTATGAGCTTGGCAGTAATAATGTCCTCCAAGCTCAGGGGTGACATGAGTGATGGTGTAGTTCTGTCCTGATTGCGTCACTGAGTCTTCATGTTCCTTGAACCAGGTGTAGTCAGCTGCTGGGTTGGCATCACTGCTGCAGTTCAGAGTCACTGAGCTGCCCTCCTCTATGTCCCCAGAGGGACTTGATGACACAGATGTGTGTTTAGGCCCATCTAGAGGTCATTGGGAAAACATGATATGAATGACAATGTAAAGAACACATTTGAGAAGTTAACCGAATAAGTGATGAAGTATGATGGTTCATCTTCATGTGGATATGGTTGTGACTTTAACATCTGTGTTATGTTATTATTCTGTGTTGTGTTTTACTCACATTTCACATCGAGGGAGATGGAGGAGGACGTTGTCCCTAGCATATTCTTAGCTTCACAGAGATATTATGAGTATGAAGATAGTATGAAGACTGGATGGGGCCAAAGACAAGCTGTTGTCCATGGTTTGTGTATCCGGAGTGGAGACTTATTAACCCTGTATTAAGCTTGAGCCAGGTGTAGTCAGCTGCTGGGTTGGCATCACTGCTGCAGTTCAGAGTCACTGAGCTGCCCTCCTCTATGTCACCAGAGGGACTCACCTCCACCCAGAGGGTCCTTGGAGAGTCTGTTATAAACACAAATGATCAATGTTCATCCTAAAGACATGAAACTGTACAGCACACACTACACTCAGAGTCAGAATAAGACAGAATACTTTCTCTACTAATACAGATTACTCTCTCTAACACAATACTAATGTGGTTCATGGTTTTTCCAGGCATACAGAAATACATGAATACCAGCGGAACATTTAGCAAGACCGGATATATCAAAGATGTTTATATATTAGACATCAACGATTACGCGAAACGCTAGAGCTAGAGTGAATGTAGAGTACGATCCCAACGTGGAGGGAGCCTTGAGACAACAAGGTGGAGAACCGTCCTCCTAACAGGACAGAGCCTGTCACTTAGGAATGACTACTACGTCCAAGGGACTGTGAATGATGGCTGAATGGATGTTTAATTGGTCTCTTAAGGTGGAACTGAAACAAAATAGGTAGCAAAGGTCAATGTACGTATGTGTGTCCACTCGTAGTCACTAGTCAAGTCAAGTGAAGGCAATTTAATCACAGCCCTTAATCACAGTTACAGTCTACAAAGGGCTTACTATGTACTACGTACTATGCATCGTACTATAGTACAATTTCTTCCTAAGTGGATCACATGCTTTAAAACCTTTTCACTCTTTCACCACTAGGGTGCAGCCATGATGGATTTACACACAAACTGACACAGTCTGAGTCACCAGAGTGACTGCTGACAGAGGCATGGAATCATCAGAGAACAAAGATCTTCACCCCAGGGTGCATTACACCAAGTTGTGCGCTTCTGTTTCTCTTCAATCTGAAACGGTTAAGGTACCAGTACCCTTAATTACGGGTAGCCTGAGGCCAACGCTGTTTAGTCCATTCATACTAAATCTACATTATTTACCCTAAAGGTCCATTACATCTGGCATTATGTCAATATATTGTGGAGTTGACTTACACACTGGAAGAGAGGGAAGATCTTTGTATCCTTGAACAGCACACCAATAGCTTTCTTTAGAGTTAATGTCGCCACTGTAGTACATTCCAGTTTGTATATACTGGCTACTCCTGTACCAGAGGTAGTAGGGCCTAGCAGTTACAGAACACATACTGTGACATTTAAGCTCTTTACGGGGAGGATTGGTCTGGGGATAAGGAATGGACACCTGGACCTGGAGATCTGGGTCAGAGAACAAATGTAGTCAAAGATCATTCAGATTACATACAGATACATACAGACACATACACACATATACACACACACACACACGCACACGCACACGCACGCACACACACACACACACGTTTTGCAATAGACGTGTTAATAATAAGTTTGTTACCGGTCACAGTTAATGTCACTCCATTCGGTTGGTTTGTTATGAACCTAAACTTGTACACAGCAGAGTCACTCTGTGTCAGGTTTTTGATACTCAGGATACACACTTCCTTACAGCTCGGCCGGGTCCACCAACAGCCTTTCTCCACACAGCTGTATTCAACACGATCTGTATAGTCTTTATCTTGTTTCAGATCAACCGGCTGATTGCTGGGTCCTTTAGTAAACGATTTTCTTAATATATTGATGGTATTCAAAGGAGCTTCTGATGTCAACCGTTGATCCTCTTAAAGCGCAGACATTACTAGGTGTGTAGGTGACTGTCCAGCCATCATTACCGTGTAGCGCTGTAAAAAACAAACACATCTCATTGAGAATAAACAACACACTTTCTCAGTCAAGACACAACAAGCAGTCAGCTGATGGAGTGGATGATCACAAGATACATAAAGAGGATGGAGGATGTTGGGTGGAGCTGGAAACTACAGATGCTGACCACTGAGCTGTGAGAGGAATGAGTGATAGAGATAGAGAAAGAGAGAGAGATAGAGATAGTGATAGTGATAGAGACAGTTATATAGCTAGTGATATAGAGAGATAGTACCGTAATATAGCTAGTGATATAGATTATGATAGTGATAGAGATAGTGACAGAGGTAGAAATAGAGATAAGAGATAGTGATGCAGCTAGTGATAGAGATAGTGATCGACATAGTGATAAAGATAGTAAGTGATACAGATAGTGATAGCGATATCGATAGTGATATACTTTAAATAGGAATTAAATCAACCCATCAATGTTGTATAGATTTAACAGAAGTTACATAGCAACCAGGAAATGGCCAACACATCTAATTTGTCATCTCAAATGCAACATAATGTAACGCAATGTAAACTATTACATTGTATATAATTATATATTATAATTATATTATAATAAAACACAACTTTGACTATAAGAGGCTGTAGTAAGGTGTCGAGGTCCATTCTGTAGATGTCACATCTAGTTACAACACCGTTGTTTCACCCTCTCCTCAGCCTCAGTTGCTTGCATGTCATGTTACAGATTGAACCAGTTCAACTAAATGTTCACAGTGTAAGTGTACCAACCTGGTACTGACAGAAGGAAAGCTAGAAGTCCTCTGGCTGCTGATCTAACATCCATAGCTTGTTTCTCTCAGCGTGTTGTTCAGAGATCTCTTCGACAACACATGCAGGTCAAAACTAAAAACATAAAAAGGAGAAAAACATAATATTTTCACTGAGACAACCATAATACATAAGCATAAGCATATTATTAATATACTTTTTAATGGATCTCTATAACATCAGTTGGTTATTGAACATATGTGTTGTATGTTACCCAATACAATTAAAGTTAAGACTTACTGTAAGGAGGACGCTGCTGTTGCAGAAAGTGTCGGTGGTAACTGGTTAACCAAACGTACATATCGTAGCATATCCCTCCGAATGATGGTCTGACACGTGACTGATGATCTTAGATTTATTCCAAATCCACAAACCAACGTAAGAGCTGTGTACAGAGACATGAAACAATAAATATGTGTTAGCTTACTTCTAACATAACCATAGCCTTCACATTACACACATATAGCTAAAGCTACGGCTAA
>CM050999.1:27915785-27950993 GCA_027704905.1 Muraenolepis orangiensis
TCCATCTCTCCTCTTCCCTGCCCTACCGGCCCCCAGCACTGATGTCATCCAGAGACATCCAAGGTCAAGTCAAGTCAAGTTTATTGTCACAGTTTACATAAGTATAAAGCAGTGGTGTGACAATCGTATGTGCAATACCCGACGACAGACAGCAGTTATAAAAATAAGATAAAAATAGATAAAAATAGAATAAAAATAGAATAAAGTTAAAAAATTTAAATAAAAATGCAATTTAAAAAATGCAAAATATTGTCACAGAAAAGGAGCAATATGTATATATAAATCAATGTAATAAAATATACATTGTTATATGCTATACGCCCTTGTTCAGCAGCCTGATGGCCTGACTGTGGAAGCTATCTCGGAGTCTATTTGTACGGCACTTGATACTGCGGTATTGCCTGCCTGATGGTAAAAGTGAGTACAGTTCGTGGCTGGGGTGGGCAATGTCTTTTATAATGCGTTTGGCCTTAGCCACGCACCGCTGGTTGCATATATCCAGGAGGGAGGGGAGCTCACCTCCAATGATATACTGGGCCGTCCGCACCACCCTTTGAAGCGCTCTGCACTCGAGTGCGGTGCAGTTCTCGCACCAGGCGGTGATACACCCTGTAAGAACACTCTCGATGGTGCCGTTATAGAATGTTCTCAGGATGCGGGGGCCCATGCAGAATTTCTTCAGACGCCTAAGGAAATACAGGCGTTGTTGGGCCCTTTTCACCACGTGTGTGGTGTGCGTGGACCATGTGAGGTCCTTGGAGATGTGCACGCCGAGGAACATGAAGCTGCTGACTCTCTCTACTGCAACACCATCGATGGAGATAGGGCTATGCTCTCCCCTCTGCTTCCTGAAGTCCACGATCAGCTCCTTGGTCTTCTTGACGTTGAGGGTGAGGCTGTCCTCCCTGTAGGCTGTCTCGTTGTCGGCGATCAGGCCTATCACTTGCGTGTCGTCAGCAAACTTGATGATGATGTTGGAGCTGTGCATAGCCATGCAGTCGTGGGTGTAGAGGGAGTAGAGGAGAGGGCTCAGCACGCATCCCTGGGGGGCTCCCGTGTTGAGGGTCAGTGGCTCTGAGGTGGTGCTGCCCATCCTCACCACCTGGCGGCGGTCCGACAGGACGCCTAGACCTCTAAGCTTGGTGTCAAGCTTGGCAGGAACTATCGTGTTGAACGCTGAGCTGTAGTCCACAAACAGCATTCGCACATAACAGTGCTTTCCCTCCAGGTGGGAAAGGGCAGTGTGGAGGGCCATGGCAATTGCGTCGTCCGTGGATCTGTTTTGACGATATGCAAATTGCCATGGGTCCAGCGTGGCAGGTAACACGGGGCAAATAAAGTCCTTGACCAACCTCTTGAAGCATTTGCTGACAATCGAGGTGAGGGCTACAGGTCTATAGTCATTCAGGCATGTTACCTTGGGTTGTTTAGGGACAGGCCCGATGGTGGACATCTTGAAGACCGCAGGAACAACAGCCTGGGACAAGGAGAGGTTGAAGATGTCTGTAAAGACTCCTGCCAACTGGTCTGCGCATGCTCTGAGGACGCGGCCCGGGATGTCGTCGGGGCCTGCCGTTTATGTGTGTGTGTGTGTGTGTGTGTGTGTGTGTGTGTGTGTGTGTGTGTGTGTGTGATCCCCCATGCCTGAGCTAAGATGCTAAACCCTACCTGCTCCTTAATGACCCCTAACCCATACCTGCTCCTCAATGACCTCCAACCCCTACCTGCTCCTTTATGACCCCTAACCCCTACCAGCTCCTTAACGTTATGGAATCTGAATAAAAAGCCCCCGCTAAATGACTAGATTAATAGAACAGAATAGATGTCCATAAGACCAATGAACATCATATCACTATCAGTGTTTATGAAGAGACATCAAAGACCTTCTCCTCTCTAGATGACTGATCCAAGCCAGCCCAACAACGAGGGCATCACGGTGCTCCACAACGCCCTCTGTGGAGGTCACTACAACGTTGTGGACTCTCTGGTTTGTATCGAAGCCAACGTCAGAGCCCCGGACAGCCATGGCTGGTAAATAACCTGTCCTGCATCCTGGCAATGCTGTCGCTATAGTGACAACACTGTCACCACACTAACAACATCATCACCACACTAGCAACAACACTGTCACCACACTAGCAACAACACTGTCACCACACTAGCAACAACACTGTCACCACACTAGCAACAACACTGTCACCACACTAGCAACAACACTGTCACCACACTAACAACAACACTGTCACCACACTAGCAACACTCACCACACTAGCAACAACACTGTCACCACACTAGCAACAACACTGTCACCACACTAGCAACAACACTGTCACCACACTAGCAACAACACTGTCACCACACTAGCAACAACACTGTCACCACACTAACAACAACACTGACACCACACTAGCAACAACACTGTCACCACACTAGCAACAACACTGTCACCACACTAGCAACAACACTGTCACCACACTAGCAACAACACTGTCACCACACTAGCAACAACACTGTCACCACGCTAGCAACAACACTGTCACCACACTAGCAACGCATGCCCACAGCACCAAAACTGTCACTATAGCCACAGTCGACCCCACTGCACTGCTCGGCCTCCTGTAACGACCGGCCCCTGTGTGAGTTCCTGGTCCGCAACGGGGCCGCCGTCATGGCCGTCACTGAGAGTGATGGGACCAGTGCCGCACAGAAGTGTGACCCCGACGCCCCGGGTTACGAGGAGTGTGAGAGCTTCCTGAGAGGTGAGAGGAGAAGGAGCAGGAGCAGGAGTAAGAGGAGGAGGAGAAGGAGGACACATACTTGCACACACATATGTACACACATACACACACACACACACACACACACATACACATTGAAATGCTTGCCCCTAAAAATAACAATGCAAATCATCATCCAGAGCACCCACACTATTCCTCTTCATGCCTCTGAACTGAGAGAAAGAGAGAGAGACAGAACGAGCCTTCACCCTGAACCCTGTAGCAGAAGAAGCATTAGCTCACCCCTGACCCCCCCCCCCCCCCCCCAGGTGTGGAAGAGGCAATGGGTGCCGATAACAGCGGGGTGATCTACGCCCTGTGGAACTACCCGGCGGGAGGGGGACATGGTGACCGTCCTGCAGAGGCCCGACGGTGTAGACTGGTGGTGGGCCTCGCTCTGCGGCCCCGAGGGCTTTGTGCCAAACAACTACTTTGGTTTACCAGGGGATTTGATTAATCGCTTTGATTTTAGGATTATTTGTATTTTCTTTATTTATTCTGGATGATATTTGGGTGTTTCTGTGTATGCGTATGGATGGGTGGAAGGGATAAATGGAGATACGGTCCTATTCAATGCGAGACTACATTGGTGCTGAACAAGATTGTAGTTGCTACAAATATGAGGTGAAAATTGTGGGCTTTGGGTTATAGAATAAAATAATGATATGGTCAGGTTTCGGGCTATGAGAGCTATATTTTCTCCCTTTTAGTTGTTGGTTAGTTTGTTTTTGAGCACCGTGCAGCTGAGATACAATGTGCTGAAGAACTTTCCTGGCCTAACCCCTTAAATTCATAGAGGAATGTTTTGTCTGTCGGTTCCTGCAGCTGTTCCCGAAGGTCCGTCCCAAGTCTCTGTGTTGATGGGCTGGTGGATCAGAGGACGAGGTTGTCTCGTCTACACCATGTCCCTCCACCAGGGGGAGCCGGGGAGGCCTGGCCTTTACCAGTAGACAGGAGGACACAAGGACGAGCTGGAAGGGACTTCAACTGATATGCAACTAGATCAAAATCGCTACAACTGTGAAAAGTACAAGAAGAGTTTGGCGTTTCGTTGAAAGCAAATGGAGGTGGAAAAAAAGTGTTTAAAACTAAAGTTTGAATCCTCACCAGGTGTCCGTGGGAACTGTAAGAAACCTGAACGTGTCAGTTGTTGTTGTTTGGATTGGAGATATTTTCCCCCCACCAGACAGGCTGGATCTGTTTCGGACCCGTCGTGGTACGCCTGTGATGGAAGGGTGTTGCTTCAATTTAGGGAGGCATGAAATACCCCAAAATAATAATCGAATACACGGCCCAAATCTCAGAGGCCCACAGTGGAGCTCGGCTGGTCACGGCTGAGTTTTGAACCTGCTTTTTCCTGTCCAGAGCGAGCAGGGTACACAGCGGCCTACACAGTGATTTGAATGTTGAAGCGTGACGTATCCAGTCAAACGTATTAGGCTATATATTAGGGCAGGACATGGTAGCCTACGCATGTTAATTCACTAAATATTGTGTAGTTTATATTTATATTTTATATAGCAGGGCACTGATACATTATTCACCTAGCGGCCATATCGGATAGTTATTTGTAAACCATGACAACTCAATCCATTTATATTTAGTTCTGAATGCTCCCCACCAGGTAACATTTACAATGGATTTCCATTGAGTTGTTAACAATTCTCGACTCTTTTCACTGTGTTGTCACTCTTGGTGAAAGTGATATAAATGTACAGCAGTGATCCAAGCCCTCTTTCCTCAGTTGATGACGTGTTTATGTGTTACAATCTGAATCATGTGAGGGCAAAGAGGAATTTTGATGTCTCGTAGTTTTTTTACAAGGACAGAAATCCTCAGTATCCTGTTTTTTTCTCTATTGAGGGTTAATGTATTTTAGTAAATGTTTAATAATAAACATTACGAATACAATCACAATGTATGTCATTAATGAAGATAACAACTTTTACAACTAGGGGGCGGTAGATAATGCGTAATCAAACTAATATATATTGTGTATACATATATATTTACAATAAAGACACTTTTCAACCACTGTGTTTTCCATGTAAAAACAATCAATATTTATGTAGAATGTGTAATTACTGCAAACTATTTTAATTAGATGTAACTCCAGCCTTATTCATCTGTGGAAAATCTAAATTCTATATCAATATTCTATATCTATGTGCTGGTTTTAATAAGAGGAGAGCTTGTTTTCTGTGTTAGAGGCTTACAAGCAGAGACCACATCCAATTGCAGACACGGAACACAGAGGGATGTCCTTATATATAACGATGTGTAAATACACACGTTATGAGGAACAAACACATCCAAATATATATAATATACTATATATAACGTATTAAAACACTGCTTGTGAGCTGGTTCCAGGGGTACACAGATATGTTCTGGCCAGCTTGCTCAGAGCGGGGTTTTGGCATGTATTTCAATGTTTAAACTAGGGTAAATATGCCAAAGAGCTCTAAATACTAATAATGAGGGCTGGAAATCAGGTAACAGACTCCAGTTATGATGTTTGTTCAACAATGACTTCTATTACTCAAGTGGTTTTGATAAACATATCCATGAATTGGTTTCTCTGGTTCCACTATTCAATCTTAAATGGGTTATGTTCCTCTGGTTCCACTACTGCTCTTCAATGGGTTATGTTCCTCTGGTTCCACTACCTGCTCTTCAATGGGTTATGTTCCTCTGGTTCCACTACTTGCTCTTCAATGGGTTATGTTCCTCTGGTTCCACTACTGCTCTTCAATGGGTTATGTTCCTCTGGTTCCCTACTTGCTCTTCAATGGGTTATGTTCCTCTGGTTCCACTACTTGCTCTTCAATGGGTTATGTTCCTCTGGTTCCACTACTTGCTCTTCAATGGGTTATGTTCCTCTGGTTCCACTGTTTGATCTTGAGTCAAGTCAAGTCAAGTTTATTGGCACTATAAAGCAGTGAGTGAAAATCTTATGTGCAATACCCGACGACAGACAGCAGTTATAAAAATGAGATAAAAATAGATAAAAATATAATAAAACAGAATACAATAAAATAAGTTAAAAAATAAAAATAAAAATGCAATTTATAAAATGCAATATATCGGCACAGAAAAAGAGCAATATGTATATATAAATCAATGTAATACAATATACATTGTTATATGCTATACACCTTGTTCAGCAGCCTGATGGCCTCATTGAACGCCCATACGTTACTATTTCATTGCCAATGAGAGCATACACTCTATAAGTTATATTAAATCCATTGTATTAAACAGGAATCCTTAGTGTCAGGCTTTGTGGCTCGTCTGGTGTGCGATTTGCTTTAGACTGAGGTTCTCCAGCACACACACACACGCACAGACACACACACACACACACACACACACACACACACACACACACACACACACACACACACACACACACACACACACACACACACACACACACACACACACACACACACACACACACACACACACACACACACACACACACAGCCTATAGTAAGACATTCAAACAATAAGACATCAACCAATCATGACGTAGCTGTGCACCACCACCATCTGTTGTGGTCCGAATTGTATCAGGTTTTTTTATCCAATAATTGCCTGCATAAAGAGGAAGTAAACATGTACATTTGGTTAACCAGTTACCACAGACACTTTCTGCAACAGCAGCTTCCTCCTTACAGTAAGTCTTAACTGTAATTGTATTGGGTAACATACAAACATATGTTCAATAACCAAATGATGTTATAGAGATTCATTAAAAAGTATAATAATAATATGCTTATGTATTATGGTTTTCTCAGTGAAAATATTATGTTTTTCTCCTTTTTATGTTTTTAGTTTTGACCTGATGTGTTGTCGAAGAGATCTCTGGACAACACACTGAGAGAAACAAGCTATGAATCTTAGATCAGCAGCCAGAGGACTTCTAGCTTTCCTTCTGTCAGTACCAGGTTGGTACACTTACACTGTGAACATTTAGTTGAACTGGTTCAATCTGTAACATGACATGCAAGCAACTGAGGCTGAGGAGAGGGTGAAACAACGGTGTTGTAACTAGATGTGACATCTACAGAATGGACCTCGACACCTTACTACAGCCTCTTATAGTCAAAGTTGTGTTTTATTATAATATAATTCTAATACATAATTATATACAATGTAATAGTTTACATTGCGTTACATTATGTTGCATTTGAGATGACAAATTAGATGTGTTGGCCATTTCCTGGTTGCTATGTAACTTCTGTTAAATCTATACAACATTGATGGGTTGATTTAATTCCTATTTAAAGTATATCACTATCGATATCGCTATCACTATCTGTATCACTTACTATCTTTATCACTATGTCTATCACTATCTCTATCACTAGCTGCATCACTATCTCTTATCTCTATTTCTACCTCTGTCACTATCTCTATCACTATCATAATCTATATCACTAGCTATATTACTATCTCTCTATATCACTAGCTATATAACTGTCTCTATCACTATCACTATCACTATCTCTATCTCTCTCTCTATCTCTATCACTCATTCCTCTCACAGCTCAGTGGTCAGCATCTGTAGTTTCCAGCTTCACCCAACATCCTCCATCCTCTTTATGTATCTTGTGATCATCCACTCCATCAGCTGACTGCTTGTTGTGTCTTGACTGAGAAAGTGTGTTGTTTATTCTCAATGAGATGTGTTTGTTTTTTACAGCGCTACACGGTAATGATGGCTGGACAGTCACCTACACACCTAGTAATGTCTGCGCTTTAAGAGGATCAACGGTTAACATCAGAAGCTCCTTTGAATACCCTCAATATATTAAAGAAATCGAGACCAAAGTGGAGAAAAGACTGTGGTTTACTAAAGGACCCAGCAATCAGCCGGTTGATCTGAAACAAGATAAAGACTATACAGATCGTGTTGAATACAGCTGTGTGGAGAAAGGCTGTTGGTGGACCCGGTCGAGCTGTAAGGAAGTGTGTATCCTGAGTATCAAAAACCTGACACAGAGTGACTCTGCTGTGTACAAGTTTAGGTTCATAACAAACCAACCGCATGGGAGATATACTGGTAGCCCTGGAGTGACATTAACTGTGACCGGTAACAAACTTATTATTAACACGTCTATTGCAAAACGTGTGTGTGTGTGTGTGTGTGTGTGTGTGTGTGTGTGTGTGTGTGTGCATGCGTGTGTGTGTGTGTGTGTGTGTGTGTGTGTGTGTGTATCTGTGTATGTATCTGTGTATGTATGTATGTATGTATGTATGTATGTGTGTATGTATGTATGTATGTATGTATGTATGTGTGTGTGTGTGTGTGTGTGTGTGTGTGTGTGTGTGTGTGTGTGTGTGTGTGTGTGTGTGTATCTGTATGTCATCTGAATGATCTTTGACTACATTTGTTCTCTGACCCAGATCTCCAGGTCCAGGTGTCCATTCCTTATCCCCAGACCAATCCGTCCCATCAAGAGCTTAAATGTCACAGTATGTGTTCTGTAACTGCTAGGCCTGTCTACCTCTGGTACAGGAGTAGACAGTATATACAAACTGGAATGTACTACAGTGGCGACATTAACTCTAAAGAAAGCTATTGGTGTGCTGTTGAAGGATACGAAGATCTTCCCTCTCTTCCAGTGTGTAAGTCAACTCCACAATATACTGACATAATGCCAGATGTAATGGACCTTTAGGGTAAAGAATGTAGATTTAGTATGAATGGACTCAAACAGCGTTGGCCTCAGTGCTACCCGTAATTAAGGGTACTGGTACCTTAACCGTTTCAGATTGAAGAGAAACAGAAGCGCACAACTTGGTGTAATGCACCCTGGGGTGAAGATCTTTGTTCTCTGATGATTCCATGCCTCTGTCAGCAGTCACTCTGGTGACTCAGGTCCTGCAGCTCAGTTTGTGTGTAAATCCATCATGGCTACACCCTAGTGGTGAAAGAGTGAATAGGTTTTAAAGCATGTGATCCACTTAGGAAGAAATTGTACTATAGTACGATGCATAGTACGATACATAGTAAGCCCTTTGTAGACTGTAACTGTGATTAAGGGCTATACAAAAAAAATTGCCTTCACTTGACTTGACTAGTGACTACGAGTGGACACACATACGTACATTGACCTTTGCTACCTATTTTGTTTCAGTTCCACCTTAAGAGACCAATTAAACATCCATTCAGCCATCATTCACAGTCCCTTGGACGTAGTAGTCATTCCTAAGTGACAAGGCTCTGTCCTGTTAGGAGGACGGTTCTCCACCTTGTTGTCTCAAGGCTCCCTCCACGTTGGGATCGTACTCTACATTCACTCTAGCTCTAGCGTTTCGCGTAATCGTTGATGTCTAATATATAAACATCTTTGATATATCCGGTCTTGCTAAATGTTCCGCTGGTATTCATGTATTTCTGTATGCCTGGAAAAACCATGAACCACATTAGTATTGTGTTAGAGAGAGTAATCTGTATTAGTAGAGAAAGTATTCTGTCTTATTCTGACTCTGAGTGTAGTGTGTGCTGTACAGTTTCATGTCTTTAGGATGAACATTGATAATTTGTGTTCATAACAGACTCTCCAAGGACCCCCTGGGTGGAGGTGAGTCCCTCTGGGTACATAGAGGAGGGCAGCTCAGTGACTCTGAACTGCAGCAGTGATGCCAACCCAGCAGCTGACTACACCTGGCTCAAGCTTAATACAGGGTTAATAAGTCTCCACTCCAGATACATAAACCAGGGACAACAGCTTGTCTTTGGCCCCATCCAGTCTTCACACTCTGGACAATATCTCTGTGAAGCTAAGAATGTGCTAGGGACAACGTCCTCCTCCTCCATCTCCCTCGATGTGAAATGTGAGTAAAACACAACACAGTATAATAACATAGCACAGATGTTAAAGTCACAACCATATCCACATGAAGATGAACCATCATACTTCATCATTCGGTTCACTTCTCAAACGTGTTCTTTACATTGTCATTCATATAAAAGTACATCATGTTTTCCCAATGACCTCTAGATGGGCCTAAACACACATCTGTGTCATCAAGTCCCTCTGAGGACATAGAGGAGGGCAGCTCAGTGACTCTGAGCTGCAGCAGTGATGCCAACCCAGCAGCTGACTACACCTGGTTCAAGGAACATGAAGACTCAGTGACGCAATCAGGACAGAACTACACCATCACTCATGTCACCCCTGAGCTTGGAGGACATTATTACTGCCAAGCTCATAATGCAATTGGACGTCACAATTTCACCTTGTTGTTCGTTAATGTGACGGGTAATTTTTCCTTTAAGAGAAATCATTGTTTAAAGGAGCAACCAAACTCTTGAATGAAACCTCAGCAAAATCCTGGCTGAAATCCAGTGTTGACACTGGTGCTGTGTGAGCACCCTGGTTAAACATGTATCACATTTATAATATGTATTCATCAATTGGAGATGTGTTACATTTCATTGTCCTATAAATATGGAGTTCTTGGTCATAATACTGCATTACTTCTAATATTTTTGTATCCTTCTAATGGTAAGTGGTAAGAGATATGGTAAGAGATAGCTTCCACAGTCAGGCCATCAGGCTGCTGAACAAGGGCGTATAGCATATAACGATGTATATTTTATTACATTGATTTATATATACATATTGCTCTTTTCTGTGCCGATATTTAGCATTTTATAAATTGCATTTTTATTTTTATTTTTTAACTTTATTCTATTTATATTCTATTTTTATCTATTTTTTATTTTATTTTATAACTGCTGTCTGTCGTCGGGTATTGCACATAAGATATTCACATCACTGCTTATACTTGTGTAAACTGTGAAGTGACAATAAACTTTACTTGACTTGACACATGAAGTGTTGAATCACTGCTTTCCAGAGACATCATCATTGTCATCATCATCATCAACATATTTAGTAAGAACCGTTGCTGTCTTACTGGTCACCATACTCCTCCTGCTCTTCCTTTGGATGAGGTGAGATATTCTTATTCTCTCTCTATCTCTCTCTTTCCCTCTCTTGTGTTTGACATTAATTTATTCTGCTGCTTCTTTATCTTTATGTTCTGTTCACCAGTAGAAAGAGCGCTTCCAGAAAAGCACATGTCCCGGGAGGAAGGCCAGATATCGTGGTTGAGGTGAGCGACAGGAACCCATTTTTCACTAACACAGCCATTACTAAGACACACAGTGGAGCTACCCCAAGGCCACGCCCCCAAACAGTAGAGCTACCCCCGAGGCCACGCCCCTAAACAGTGGAGCTACCTGGAGGCCACGCCCCTAAACAGTAGAGCTACCTGGAGGCCAAGCCCCCAAACAACAACATGTGCAACAACAACGTGTCGTTCTTTAGCTGGCTCTGTTACTTTTCTGACTATGCAGATATAATGGCCAAAAGCTGAGCTCAAAGAGAAATCATTAAGCTATGGTCTATTTTTAAGAGATTACTGCCTCATACAAGCGTTGTGAGAAACTCCTGGACAAGTTGCGCCATTTGTCCGATTTGGATGACTAAATGTACTCTTCTGTCCTCTCAGTCACTTCCTGTTCCTGTGTATGACAACGTCTCAACTCTGACCAATCGCTCAGCTGCTGCAGCACAAAGAGAACCAATAGAAGAGCAGGATGAAAATGCTGTCAATGAGTAAGCATCTCTTTATAATTCTAGACCAAAATAAACTTCAACAATGTGTGGGACTTCATCAACCCAAGGGAGACTTTGAGGAGGACATTTATAAATCTGTGTAACATAAACTGAAGTTCCTAACTTCTCATTATCTCTTTTTCACTTCTTCTTTTCAGGGACAGTGACCAGTTATACAGCACCATCGAATACACAACCCAGAGTTTAATTCACCATGATTTAGATAGTGGGTTGGCTTTGTAAGTGGGTGTACTTTAATGTGTCTCATTCAGTGTAAAATGTCCGATTGTTTTTCTGCATGTCGTATAGGCTTCTACTTGTGATGGCCCTGCTCCTGTGAGGGTAGGTCCTAAAGGCACCACCTGCTGGTTGTCTGAACGTACTGCACCTGTAAGAGCAGGTGGTTGTGAGTGGCAGTTAACAGGCGGCAGTATAGCTCAGGAGGTAGAACAGTTGCCTCACAACCGGAAGGTTGCTGGTTGGATCCGCGGCTTCTCCTAGCAAAAAAACTGTCGAGGTGTCCTTGAGACCCTAACTGCTCCCCGGGCGCTGTATAAACAGCTGACCGCTGCTCTTAATACTAGGATGGGTTAAATTCCTTTTGCTGTACTGCAAATATTTGAATAATTATATAGTGGCACTACTTATTGGTTTGTATTTTAGATGATGACTCCCTCTTTATGTTAAACACGTGCTATTGCATGCATAACCTCTGATTGGCTGATAGGGTTACACCTGCTGATGCTACACACCTGGCCTCTGTCCGCAAATTCTAACTGAATGGAAGGGGTCCCTGAATGAAGCTGAAACTATTTTCTAATGGTGGGGGTCACACTTACACCTGGTGGTATACTAAAATATATAATATGATGAGGCCTTTAAAGGCTTGTGGCTTCCCTCATCCTATCTTTCTCTGCTGCTGTCCAGGGATGCCTTCCAATAGTCTGTCTACAGCGGTTCCCCTCTGGCTTTCTGCTAAATCTCCAGAAGTGTTCCTTGATCTTCATTGTACTGGCGTGCCGTCTTGGGCACTGAGGTTGATACATCAGTGGATCCTCATATTGGTTTCTGTTGTTCTGCTTTACACACAAACCTTATTGCTCCATGTGTACATGTCACCCTTACATCTCACGACCTGACCTGCATGCCCCATTTAGATATGGGTTGTAATCTTTTGATTTCTGTCAATAAAAACCTGATGAACTACCTTTACTGTTTTGTGGTCGGTTTATGTTTGCGACGGCTTGAGGTGGTCGAAACACACTCTTCAATTATACAAAGAATGGGATCTCACCAAGTTATGTTTAAGCTGTGAATGTTAAGCCTCACACGGATTGTTGTTTGCGGTACTCCGGGGTAGTGCAGACAGAGTCGGAGGCAAAAAGGAGTTTAGAACCCGTAGGCGTCTTTATTGGGATAAAGCTCCAAGGAATGAACTGATATGAGGTGTGAACAATCAACTATGTGGTCAATTCTGGAAGTAAATAATACAATGTGTAAAGCGACTTAGGTGAGTGCAAAATGGAAATCCAAACAGGGGGTGTTGTATAATGTGCTGCGGGGAGAAGGCTGAAGTCCAAAATACGAACACAAAAACATCCAGGGGTAAAAAAATAGTAGAAAAGTAGAAAAATCCAACAAAGGAACAAACAAGAAAAATAATCCAACAAGGAAATACCAGGAATCCACAGGAGATCGCGACTTTACTGGGGAACACGGAGGAGTATTGCCAGAGAGTCTCGGGTTGAACAACGGGAACGTTCTGGCAACGAGTGACAGGGGAGCGGAGTCTATATCATAGGGAGCCTGATCGGGAATAGGGAACAGTGCGCTGACGTGACTACGGTCTTCTGGGACCAACCATAAACCATCTAATGTAGAGCCAATGAGAGCTCTTAGCCTATTAGTGAAGCCCAACCATAGACCATATACTGTAGAGCCAATGAGAGCTCTTAGCCTATTGGTGAAGCCAAACCATAGACCATATACTGTAGAGCCAATGAGAGCTCTTAGCCTATTGGTTGAGCCCAACAACAGACAATATAACATAAGATCTTTGGGGTCAGAAGTGAAAATGGGGTCAGGGATCATGGACCAAAGAGTTGTTGAACCGCCGGGGAGACGATGTGAGGGCTGTGATGTCATTTCTGTCGGACGGTGACAATGGTGGAACTTAGAGACATGATGATGATGATGTCACCTTCCTCCTGTGGCAAGCAGGGGACCTGAGGGCCACCAATTTGTGTGTGTGTGTGTGTGTGTGTGTGTGTGTGTGTGTGTGTGTGTGTGTGTGTGTGTGTGTGTGTGTGTGTGTGTGTGTAAAAAAATTCTCTCTCTCTCTCTCGCTGTCTCTGTAAGGATCCTTGCCACTTCTCTCTTTAAAAATCATCCTTGGAGATGACAGGCATGCCCTCCATCACCACCACCACCATCACCACCATAACGACCACCATCAGAACCTCCACCACCTCCACCACCTCCACCACCACCACCACCAACACCACCATCACCACCTCCACCACCACCACCATAACCGCCACCACCACCACCACAAACTCCACCACCACCACCTCCACCACCACAAACTCCACCACCACCACCTCCACCACCTCCTCGACCGCACACAGATACAAACACACAACACATGAACAACACACAGATACACACACGATACACAACACACAAACAACTCAAAGATACGCACATGAAACACAACACATGAACAACACACAGATACACACATTAAACACAACACATGAACAGCAGAGTGGATGAGACCGGCGCTGCCCAGCAGCAGCTGGAGGGACTCCAACCTGGACGGCCCTTCGCTGGCGCCCTCCCCCAAAAAGGTTATTAACTATTATGTTTAATAAGTTATTTCATAGATTCACCGTAAAGAGAGACAGGTCATTAAAAAGCATTAGTGTGGATTATCAATAATAAGAATGATAGCATTTCATATGCTTTATGTCCTCCACTTCCTGTTTGACACGCCGACTTCCTGTCCACACCCAGGACTCCCTGGCGGGATCCTATGTGCAGAGCTCGCTTCAACGCAACAGGTGCATCGCCACGCCCTCCCAGAGACCCCGCCTCTCTCCCCCTTCCACGCCCAGCCAATCATCGGACGCATCTGCATCCCCCGCCAGCATCTGTCATCATGAGCCCCGGCCCAGTGGGGGTTCTGCAGGCGCATGATGACAGATGCTGGCGGGGGGCAGCATTTGTCATCATGCGCCTGCAGAACCCCCACTGGGCCCGGGCTTCTGTGGCCCCTCCCCGGGGGCTGGGGATGGGCGGGGATATCCCCATAGCCCCGCCCACACTCCGAGACATCCCGCCCCCTTCTGACATCCAGCCCGCCATCTATGGCAAACGTGGGTGTATATATGTATATATGTTTATGTTTATATACAGAATATATATTGAAAGAAGTGTACCACTCCTTTAAAACTGTTCACCTAAATTTCCCATCTGGGATTAATAAAGTATACCTTAGTGTTAAATATTGAAAAACAATTCTACTATTAATACAAAAGGTTTAAGTTTGTATATAGGTTCAAATAAGCACAATTTGGTATCTCAATTATATTGTTTATCAATGACGTGCAGTATAGTTAAACATCATTCTTATATATAAACTGACCTGCAGTGCTGATCTCTGGCGACGTGGACGCAGAGCTAGAGAAGCTAGATCTGGTCCACTACATGCCCTCCATCCCTGAGTCTCCCGGTGGGTCAGAGCTCAGTGGCAGCACGGTAACGCCCCCGGCGAAGGCCCCCAGGCCCCTCAGCCCCACGCGGCTGCAGTCCGTGGTGACCCCCCAGGTGCACGCTGGTCGGGGGAACTGGAGACCGTCCAGAGGGCTGTGCAGGAGGTAGGTGTGTGTGTGTATGTGTGTGTGTTTATGTGTGTGTGTGTGTGTGATCCCTCATGTTCACAGCCTGAGCTAAGATGCTAAACCCTACCTGCTCCTTAATGACCCCTACCTGCTCCTTAATGACCCCTAACTAGGGATGGGACGATCACGTTTTTTGCCACCGATCACCGATCACCGATCACAATGAGAAATATCTGCCCCACCGATCACCGATCACCGATCTTATTTTTTTTGCAGCTATAGCGGTCTACAGTGTATTGCTGCTATAGCAGTCTATTATAGCAGGGGTTCCCAAACGCCGGGCCGCGGACCGGTACCGGGCCGTGGAGGTGTTACTGCCGGGCGGCGAAACAGCTGTGTGTTTATCATCATATTTGACTCAAATAATTTGAGTATAGGTGAACGGCGGGCGGTATAATCTATATATAGAGATGATATATATAGTATAATCTATATATATAGATTATATAGCGGTATAATCTATATATATAGATTCAATATATATCGGCGGCATAACGAGAGACTTTCAGTTACACGCGCTACTAAAGAGACTACGCGCTAGTGACGTGTCGGTCGCGAACGAGCCGGGGTTTGTGTTACGGGCGCTCCGCGTACATGCGCGTTTATACTGAAATCGAGCCCTGCCATTTTGTTAGGGGTGTGTGTTGACACACACTTTGACAACCGGTCCACGAAAATTGACAACTGGTCCGCGAGATTTTTTTTCATGTATCTGCCGGTCCGTGGTACAAAAAAGGGTGGGAACCCCTGTATTATAGAACAGTTTCAACCATCATGCATTCCTGGGGTTCTCGTTCTCCACGGTCAGTTTAACAAACTCGCCATGCTGCGCTGGGTGATGGGTTTTCAGGTGTCTTATTAAATTGGTCTTGTTGAAATTTTTTACCTTGCTTCCTCCACGAGATATTTTCTCTTTGCACACATTACAGATGGCAAATGTTACATCTGTATCACACACTTTGAAGAAACTCCACACTGCAGACACGAGTATCACTCTGTTTAGAAAAGAGGCGGGGCCCCACGTGTTTTACTCGCTGGTAAAGAGATGAGCTCACGTGTTTCTCACGTGCAGGATCGGCTATGAAATCGGCAACATTAAAGCAAGATCGGCATTCTCCGATTGCGCATTTTTCTTCAAAATCGGCCGATAATGATCGGAAGCCGATCGATCGTCCCACCTCTACCCCTAACCTGTATCTGCTCCTGAATGACATGGATCTGAACTCACTAATTCACTCTGAATAAAAGCCCCTAAATGACTGAATAGAACAGAATAGATGACCAGCAGACCAATGAACGTCATATCACCATCAGTGTTTATGAAGAGACATCAAAAAACCACACTAACATCTCACTGTTGTGATAGACTATATACAATATGTCTTATAGCCTGATCTAAATAATAAAGGACACAGGTACACTTCCAGTTCTTAACTTAGCACGGGAGCCTTCTGTTTATTCACCGTCTCTGTCTCAGTACGGGGTTTCCTACTACTTCCGGTCTAGTGCTTGCCACAATAAAACATCCTGCTTCTAGCAGTGGTAATAGAAACAGTACCAAACATTACACTCACCACACTTGCAACAACACTGTCACCACACTAACAACATATCACCACACAAGCAACAACACTGTTACCACACTAACAACATATCACCACACAAGCAACAACACTGTCACCACACTAACAACATATCACCACACTAGCAACAGCACTGTCACCGCACTAACAACACCTGACCACACTAGCAACAACCCTGTCACCACACTAGCAACCGCATGCCCACAGCACCAATACTGTCACTATAGCAACAGTCGTCCGTCCCCCAGTCAAGCTGTAACCCCGGGTCTCCATCCCCCCCAGGACCCCCCTGCACTGCTTGGCTTCCAGTAACGACCGGCCCCTGTGTGAGTTCCTGGTCTGCAACGGGGCCGCCGTATACAAAGCATGGTCAGTGCGGCATTTAGTCCTATTATGCAAGGCTTTCCTCTCCCTGCATTAGGTTCTCTCTGAATTTTCAGAGCTCCTCTGCCGTCTTCTGATGATTTGTGCATGACCAGTGACAAACTCTTGTCGTCTATGACGTAACATCTGCGTTGTTCTTCGCGTCTGCCGCCAACTCCTAGAAATGAAATGCACTTTTGACTTCTGGTGACCAGTTGTTCTCTTACCTTCCTTTAGTGAAACACACTATTGTAAGTCGCTTTGGATAAAAGTGTCTGCTAAATGACTTTAATGTAATGTAATGTAACTCCTCTGCGCTGTAATCGGCTGGTCCGGTCAAAATTGTCTCTTTTAGCTTTAAAGTGTGTAGGTGCCCCAGAAACCTTGTCTCCCAGAGTCCATACTTTCTTTCATCTCCGTCGAATAAAAGCTGAGACCTCATACCGCTCGTCGCTCGGTTTGCCATGTTGCTAACGCGATCTCGTGGCTTCTAGCTAAACTTGACTTGCTAAGCTAATGTTTTCGTTAACTTTTCGTTTCGGCGTGCTATTTGCCTCGCGCAAACTTCTTCATATATTTGTCTTGTGAACTTTTTCTTCGTATTCTTGTCTAACAGGATAAAAAGAAGTAAAAAAGTACAAAACTGTATAAGTTAAATATATAAAAATGCAATATATTAAATGCAGTATGTCAGTAAAAGAGCAATATATATATATAAATCATTGTAATAAAATGTACATTGTTATATGCTATACACCCTTGTTCAGCAGCCTGATGGCCTGACTGTGGAAGCTATCTCTAACTTTTATGATGCGTTTGGCCTTGGCCAAGCACCGCTGGTTGTATATATCCAGGAGGGAGGGGAACTCACCTCCGACGGTATACTGGGCCGTCCGCACCACCCTTTGAAGTGCTCTGCGCTGGAGTGCGGTGCAGTTCCCGTACCAGTGTCACAATGTCTATTCACCAATGTCTCTAATGTCTAATCTCTAATTCACTAATGTCTGTTCTCAGGATGCGGGGGCCCATGCTGAATTTCCTGAGGAAATACAGGCGTTGTTAGGCCCTTTTCACCACGTGTGTGGTGTGCGTGGACCATGTGAGGTCCTCGGAGATGGACCGTCGTGATACATGTGAGGCACCCCAGTGATATCTGGCGGAGAGGACACAGGCATGGAACCGCTGGACGCAGACTGGGCGGACCCGCCCAGACGCCCAGGAGATGTGAGGGTTGTGCCTCTCCAGCCAGGGTCTACCCAACACTAGAGGCGCCATGGGGGCGTGCAATACAAAGAAACAAATGGACTCCTCGAAAGAGTGAGCGTGAGAAGTTCAGTAGCGTGCGTAATAGTACCCAAAGAATGCCCGTCTATGACCCGGGGAGAGAGAGTGCGATCTAACGCCACCAAAGGGACCCCCGCCTGGCGGGTTAGAGTTACATCAAGATCTATGAGAGCGCCAACAGACAAGGTCTCCGTACCCAAGGCTAAGGTGGCCGGGAAGAGATGATTAAACGTACTGCGGGGAAAGGGATGTTTTGCTCACCCGTATGCCCCTTACTGGTGAGCTCGGTCGTTTGGGCGGGTTGGGCATGCTCTGACATAATGTCCCTCCTTCCCACAGTAGAGGCACTGTTGGTGGGACATCCTGTACTCTCTTTGAACTGACGAAAGGTGGGATCGGCCGATCTCCATGGGCTCTCTGGGCCCGGACGTTGACTCGGCAGCAGATAGCGCGTGCTGGAAAGGGGGGCGTGGTCAAGCCCGCGGCGGACTGGGTGGCGGTCTCTGAGGCAGAGCGACCGGGAGCGAAGGAACGAACGCTGGGCTCGGTCCAAACAGCGTTCACGCAGTTGTGAGTCCATGGCTAACTAGCAGCTTAGCGGCTTAGCGGCTTGGAGAATACTGCCCGTCTAACAGATGGTCAAAGACCGCGCAACATCCTCGCTTCAACAGGGGGTAATCGGTGGCATAACCCTCGTCGCTGTTCACCGGTGCTATCGCCCAGCTAAGAGCTCTGTTGGCAAGGAGAGACATCACGAAAGCAATCCTGGCCCCACCGGAGGAATACTTGGACGGCTGATGTGAGAATAGTAACTCGAACTGAGCTAGGAACCCACGGCACTGGTTCAAATCACCTCCGAACGCTCTGGGGCTAACAGAGCTGGGCTCAGCGCCAAAGACTGACCCTGTGGGGACATCGGGGCCAGCTGGGACGTAGGACGAACTGGTTCCAGGACTGGAACCTGAGGCTGGATGGGTGCGGACGGCTAACGCGTCCAGAGAGCGCTGGATGGAAGCTAGGGCTCCGGACATAGCGTCCACCTTGGCGGTGAGGCTGGTGACCGTACTGACGGTAGTCTGCGATGTGTTCTCCAGCACCGCAATCTGGGACTGGACCGAGGGAAAAGTCTTTCCCAGTTCGGCCTGCAGTTACCTGTAGGTTAACTTAACTGTAACGTAAGTTAGATGGCTTGTTCGGTTACAATCTTGCATAACTCGATCGGTGTCCCGCGCCCTGCTTCTGGGTTCCCGGCTTGGTTCATTTTTGCCTTGGTTATTCTGTTAAGTCAAAAAACAACAGGGTAGGATATGTTACGTGGTGTGGTCGACGTGCGGAGATGGTCCAGAGGGTGGACTGTGGAGAGGGTCCTTGGAGCTGGGGGGGGAAGGTTAGGACGAGACACAACGTAGTCTGAGCTGGAAACACAGGTTCACGCGTAGGAGGGAGCCATAAAGTTCTCAATAACCAAGCTCCCGAGTCGGTCTTCGGCAGCCTTAAGAAGGGTAGAGTGTTCAATAGCCTCAGCAGGCCCGATTAAGATGGGCAACACCTGGGATCGATTAGAGCGTGGGGGCACAACATTATGTTCCTCTGGTTCCACAACTTGCTCTTCAATGGGTTATGTTCCTCTGGTTCCAATACTTGATCTTGAACGCCCATACGTTTGTATTTCATTGCCAATGAGAGCACTCACTCTATAAGTTATATTAAATCCATTGTATTAAACAGGAATCCTTAGTGTCACGCTTTGTGGCTCGTCTGGTGTGCGACCTGCTTTACGCTGAGGCTCTCCAGCACACACACACGCACACACACACACACACACACACACAGAAATAGGTTACGATAAAGGCGTTCATCTTGGATGAGATCCTGAAAGAAGATGTTGATAACAGTTATGAAGTATGATGCCTAATATAATGGAGAGTCAATCCACTTTTATATTTCTGAACCTACTGAACCTGAAAAGACTCGGAATGTTGTAAATATGAATGAATGTAAATAGCTTCATTCAATTCACATGGATGTGTTTACTTACCTGTATATTGATATACCTTTAATTCTGCACATATCTCATACATACTTTATAAGTTATTGTATAGCTGTTTTTAAACCTAGTAGACTGTCTTTACAACTTATTCCATTGTACTTGTTGCAAATCTTCAATCAAACTTCAATTCAATCTTTATTTGACTGTGAGGGAGGAAGTAAAAGAGGAAGTAAACATGTACGTTTGGTTACCCAGTGACCACAGACACGTTCTGCAACAGCAGCGTCCTCCTTACAGTAAGTCTTAACTTAATTGTATTGGATAACATACAAATATATGTTCAATAACCAAATGATGTTATAGAGATTCATTAAAAAGTCTAATAATAATAATATGCTTATGTATTATGGTTTTCTCAGTGAAAATATTATGTTTTTCTCATTTTTCAATTTTTAGTTTTGACCTGAATGTGTTGTCGAAGAGATCTCTGGACAACACGCTGAGAGAAACAAGCTATGGATGTTAGATCAGCAGCCAGAGGACTTCTAGCTTTCCTTCTGTCAGTACCAGGTTGGTACACTTACACTGTGAACATTTAGTTGAACTGGTTCAATCTGTAACATGACATGCAAGCAACTGAGGCTGAGGGTGAAACAACGGTGTTGTAACTAGATGTGACATCTACAGAATGGACCTCGACACCTTACTACAGCCTCTTATAGTCAAAGTTGTGTTCTAATTGTTTCAGAGAACAATATTCTGCTCATTATAATAGTTTATATTGCGTTACATTATGTTGCATTTGAGATGACAAATTAGATGTGTTGGCCATTTCCTGGTTGCTATGTAACTCCTGTTAAATCTATACAACATTGATGGGTTGATTTAATTCCTATTTAAAGTATATCACTATCGATATCGATATCACTATCTGTATCACTTACTATCTTTATCACTATGTCAATCACTATCTCTATCACTAGCTGCATCACTATCTCTTATCTCTATTTCTACCTCTGTCACTATCTCTATCACTATCATAATCTATATCACTAGCTATATTACTATCTCTCTATATCACTAGCTATATAACTGTCTCTATCACTATCACTATCTCTATCTCTCTATCTTTCTCTATCTCTATCATTCCTCATTCCTCTCACAGCTCAGTGGTCAGCATCTGTAGTTTCCAGCTTCACCCAACATCCTCCATCCTCTTTATGTATCTTGTGATCATCCACTCCATCAGCTGACTGCTTGTTGTGTCTTGACTGAGAAAGTGTGTTGTTTATTCTCAATGAGATGTTTGTTTTTTACAGCGCTACACGGTAATGATGGCTGGACAGTCACCTACACACCTAGTAATGTCTGCGCTTTAAGAGGATCAACGGTTGACATCAGAAGCTCCTTTGAATACCCTCAATATATTAAGAAAATCAAGACCAAAGTGGAGAAAAGACTGTGGTTTACTAAAGGACCCAGTAATCAGCCGGTTGATCTGAAACAAGATAAAGACTATACAGATCGTGTTGAATACAGCTGTGTGGAGAAAGGCTGTTGGTGGACCCGGCCGAGCTGTAAGGAAGAGTGTACCCTGAGTATCAAAAACCTGACACAGAGTGACTCTGCTGTGTACAAGTTTAGGTTCATAACAAACCAACCGAATGGGAGATATACTGGTAGCCCTGGAGTGACATTAACTGTGACCGGTAACTAACTTATTATTAACACGTCTATTGCAAAACGTGTGTGTGTGTGTGTGTGTGTGTGTGTGGTGTGTGTGTGTGTGTGTGTGTGTTGTGTGTGTGTGTGTGTGTGTGTGTGTGTGTGTGTGTGTTGTGTGTATGTGTCTGTGTATTGTTGTAATCTGAATGATCTTTGACTACATTTGTTCTCTGACCCAGATCTCCAGGTCCAGGTGTCCATTCCTTATCCCCAGACCAATCCCCCTAAGAGCTTACATGTCACAGTATGTGTTCTGTAACTGCTAGGCCTGTCTACCTCTGGTACAGGAGTAGACAGTATATACAAACTGGAATGTACTACAGTGGCGACATTAACTCTAAAGAAAGCTATTGGTGTGCTGTTCAAGGATACGAAGATCTTCCCTCTCTTCCAGTGTGTAAGTCAACTCCACAATATACTGACATAATGCCAGATGTAATGGACCTTTAGGGTAAAGAATGTAGATTTAGTATGAATGGACTCAAACAGCGTTGGCCTCAGGCTACCCGTAATTAAGGGTACTGGTACCTTAACCGTTTCAGATTGAAGAGAAACAGAAGCGCACAACTTGGTGTAATGCACCCTGGGGTGAAGATCTTTGTTCTCTGATGATTCCATGCCTCTGTCAGCAGTCACTCTGGTGACTCAGACTGTGTCCTGTCAGCAGTCACTCTGGTGACTCAGACTGTTCAGTTTGTGTGTAAATCCATCATGGCTGCACCCTAGTGGTGAAAGAGTGAATAGGTTTTAAAGCATGTGATCCACTTAGGAAGAAATTGTACTATAGTACGATGCATAGTACGATACATAGTAAGCCCTTTGTAGACTGTAACTGTGATTAAGGGCTGTGATTAAATTGCCTTCACTTGACTTGACTAGTGACTACGAGTGGACACACATACGTACATTGACCTTTGCTACCTATTTTGTTTCAGTTCCACCTTAAGAGACCAATTAAACATCCATTCAGCCATCATTCACAGTCCCTTGGACGTAGTAGTCATTCCTAAGTGACAAGGCTCTGTCCTGTTAGGAGGACGGTTCTCCACCTTGTTGTCTCAAGGCTCCCTCCACGTTGGGATCGTACTCTACATTCACTCTAGCTCTAGCGTTTCGCGTAATCGTTGATGTCTAATATATAAACATCTTTGATATATCCGGTCTTGCTAAATGTTCCGCTGGTATTCATGTATTTCTGTATGCCTGGAAAAACCATGAACCACATTAGTATTGTGTTAGAGAGAGTAATCTGTATTAGTAGAGAAAGTATTCTGTCTTATTCTGACTCTGAGTGTAGTGTGTGCTGTACAGTTTCATGTCTTTAGGATGAACATTGATCATTTGTGTTTATAACAGACTCTCCAAGGACCCCCTGGGTGGAGGTGAGTCCCTCTGGTGACATAGAGGAGGGCAGCTCAGTGACTCTGAACTGCAGCAGTGATGCCAACCCAGCAGCTGACTACACCTGGCTCAAGGTTAATACAGGGTTAATAAGTCTCCACTCCGGATACATAAACCAGGGACAACAGCTTGTCTTTGGCCCATCCAGTCTTCATACTCTGGACAATATCTCTGTGAAGCTAAGAATATGCTAGGGACAACGTCCTCCTCCATCTCCCTCAATGTGAAATGTGAGTAAAACACAACACAGTATAATAACATAACACAGATGTTAAAGTCACAACCATATCCACATGAAGATGAACCATCATACTTCATCATTCGGTTCACTTCTCAAATGTGTTCTTTACATTGTCATTCATATAAAAGTACATCATGTTTTCCCAATGACCTCTAGATGGGCCTAAACACACATCTGTGTCATCAAGTCCCTCTGGGGACATAGAGGAGGGCAGTTCAGTGACTCTGAGCTGCAGCAGTGATGCCAACCCAGCAGCCGACTACACCTGGTTCAAGAACAGCCAGCCTCTGCTCTGGGAACCACATCAACATTATACCTTCCCCTCAGTCAGCTCTAAAGACAGAGGAGCGTACTGCTGTGAAGCACACAACAAATATGGACAGCTCAGCTCTAACTCGGTTTTCATAGATGTCCAGTGTGAGTGGTCAAGAACAATCATAAATAATATTAACAATGTTAATCGGTGATGTCTAATATGCAAACACCTTTGATATATCCGGTCTTGCAAAATGTTCCTTTGGTATTCATGCATTTCTGTATGCCTGCAAAAAACCATGAACCACTGTAGTATTGTGGTAGAGAGAGTAATCTGTATTAGTAGAGACAGTATTCTGTCTCATACTGACTCTACTGTAGTGTGTGCTGTACAGTTTCATGTCTTTAGGAGCAACATTGATCATTTGTGTTCATAACAGACTCTCCAAGGACCCCCTGGGTGGAGGTGAGTCCCTCTGGGGACATAGAGGAGGGCAGCTCAGTGACTCTGAACTGCAGCAGTGATGCCAACCCAGCAGCTGACTACACCTGGTTCAAGGAACATGAAGACTCAGTGACGCAATCAGGACAGAACTACACCATCACTCATGTCACCCCTGAGCTTGGAGGACATTATTACTGCCAAGCTCATAATGCAATCGGACGTCAAAATTCCACCTTGTTGTTCGTTAATGTGACGGGTAATTTTTCCTTTAAGAGAAATCACTGTTTAAAGGAGCAACCAAACTCTTGAATGAAACCTCAGCAAAATCCTGGCTGAAATCCAGTGTTGACACTTGTATTAACATTGGTGCTGCGTGAGCACCCTGGTTAAACATGTATCACATTTATAATATGTATTCATCAATTGGAGATGTGTTATATCCTATAAATATGGAGTTCTTGTTCATAATACTGCATTACTTCTGGTCCTGATATTTTTGTATCCTTCTAAGTTCACATGAATCAAGTGTTGAATCACTGCTTTCCAGAGACATCATCATTGTCATTATCATCATCATCAACATATTTAGTAGGAACCGTTGCTGTCTTACTGGTCACCATACTCCTCCTACTCTTCCTTTGGATGAGGTGAGATATTCTTATTCTCTCTCTCTCTCTCTCTCTCTCTCTCTCTCTCTCTCTCTCTCTCTCTCTCTCTCTCTCTCTCTCTCTCTCTCTCTCTCTCTCTCTCTCTCTCTCTCTCTTTCCCTCTCTTGTGTTTGACATTCATTTCTTCTGCTGCTTTTTTTTATCTTTATGTTCTGTTCACCAGAAGAAAGAACGCTTCTAGAAAAGCACATGTCCCGGGAGGAAGGCCAGATATCGTGGTTGAGGTGAGCGACAAGAACCCATTTTTCACTAACACAGCCATTACTAAGACACACAGTGCAGCTACCCCAAGGCCACGCCCCCAAACAGTAGAGCTACCCCCGAGGCCACGCCCCTAAACAGTAGAGCTACCCCCGAAGCCACGCCCCCAAACAGTAGAGCTACCCCGAGGCCACGCCCCTAAACAGTGGAGCTACCTGGAGGCCAAGCCCCCAAACAACAACATGTGCAACAACAACGTGTCGTTCTTTAGCTGGCTCTGTTACTTTTCTGACAATGCAGATATAATGGCCAAAAGCTGAGCTCAAAGAGAAATCATTAAGCTATGTTCTATTTTTAAGAGATTACTGCCTCATACAAGCGTTGTGAGAAAAAGTTGCGCCATTTGTCCAATTTGGATGACTAAATGTACTCTTCTGTCCTCTCAGTCACTTCCTGTTCCTGTGTATGGCAACGTCTCAACTCTGACCAATCGCTCAGCTGCTGCAGCACAAAGAGAACCAATAGAAGAGCAGGATGATCTTCACTATGCCACCATCTACACTTCCTGCTCAGAGAACCAGGTCCAATCAGATCAGAAAGAGCAGGTCCTTTACTCTTTGGTCAACATTAAAAGACTCAACGCTGACCCTGAGTAAGCATCTCT
Organism: Muraenolepis orangiensis; assembly: GCA_027704905.1. Lineage (NCBI taxonomy): Eukaryota > Metazoa > Chordata > Actinopteri > Gadiformes > Muraenolepididae > Muraenolepis > Muraenolepis orangiensis. The sequence continues at coordinate 27,941,927 of CM050999.1, forward strand.
TTATAATTCTAGACCAAAAATAAACTTCAACAATGTGTGGGACTTCATCAACCCAAGGGAGACTTTGAGGAGGACATTTATAAATCTGTGTAACATAAACTGAAGTTCCTAACTTCTCGTTATCTATTTTTCACTTCTTCTTTTCAGGGACAGTGACCAGTTATACAGCACCATCAATACACAACCCAGAGTTTAATTCACCATGATTTAGATAGTGGGTTGGCTTTGTAAGTGGGTGTACTTTAATGTGTCTCATTCAGTGTAAAATGTCCGATTGTTTTTCTGCATGTCGTATAGGCTTCTACTTGTGATGGCCCTGCTCCTGTGAGGGTAGGTCCTAAAGGCACCACCTGCTGGTTGTCTGAACGTACTGCACCTGTAAGAGCAGGTGGTTGTGAGTGGCAGTTAACAGGCGGCAGTATAGCTCAGGAGGTAGAACAGTTGCCTCACAACCGGAAGGTTGCTAGTTGGATCCGCGGCTTCTCCTAGCAAAAAAACTGTCAAGGTGTCCTTGAGACCCTAACTGCTCCCCGGGCGCTGTATAAACAGCTGACCGCTGCTCTTAATACTCGGATGGGTTAAATTCCTTTTGCTGTACTGCAAATATTTGAATAATTATATAGTGGCACTACTTATTGGTTAGTATTTTAGATGACGACTCCCTCTTTATGTTAAACACGTGCTATTGCATGCATAACATCAGATTGGCTGATAGGGTTACACCTGCTGATGCTACACACCTGGCCTCTGTCCGTAAATTCTAACTGAATGGAAGGGGTCCCTGAATGAAGCTGAAACTATTTTCTAATGGTGGGGGTCACACTTACACCTGGTGGTATACTAAAATATATAATATAATGTAATATGAGGCCTTTAAAGGCTTGTGGCTTCCCTCATCCTATCTTTCTCTGCTGCTGTCCAGGGATGCCTTCCAATAGTCTGTCTACATCGGTTCCCCTCTGGCTTTCTGCTAAATCTCCAGAAGTGTTCCTTGATCTTCATTGTACTGGCGTGCCGTCTTGGGCACTGAGGTTGATACATCAGTGGATCCTCATATTGGTTTCTGTTGTTCTGCTTTACACACAAACCTTATTGCTCCATGTGTACATGTCACCCTTACATCTCACGACCTGACCTGCATGCCCCATTTAGATATGGGTTGTAATCTTGATTTCTGTCAATAAAAACCTGATGAACTACCTTTACTGTTTTGTGGTCGGTTTATGTTTGCGACGGCTTGAGGTGGTCGAAACACACTCTTCAATTATACAAAGAATGGGATCTCACCAAGTTATGTTTAAGCTGTGAATGTTAAGCCTCACACGGATTGTTGTTTGCGGTACTCCGGGGTAGTGCAGACAGAGTCGGAGGCAAAAAGGAGTTTAGAACCCGTAGGCGTCTTTATTCGGATAAAGCTCCAAGGAATGAACTGATATGAGGTGTGAACAATCAACTATGTGTGTGTCAATTCTGGAAGTAAATAATACAATGTGTAAAGCGTCTTACGTGAGTGCAAAATGGAAATCCAAACAGGGGGTGTTGTATAATGTGCTGCGGGGAGAAGGCTGAAGTCCAAAATACAAACACAAAAACATCCAAGTAGAAAAATCCAACAAAGGAACAAACAAGAAAAATAATCCAACGAGGAAATACCAGGAATCCACAGGAGATCGCGACAGGGTCTTCACTGGGGAACACGGAGGAGTAGTGCCAGAGAGTCTCGGGTTGAACAACGGGAACGTTCTGGCAACGAGTGACAGGGGAGCGGAGTCTAAATAATAGGGAGCCTGATTGGGAATAGGGAACAGGTGCGCTGACGTGACTACGGTCTTCTGGGACCAACCATAAACGATCTAACGTAGAGCCAAAAAGAGCTCTTAGCCTATTGGTTGAGCCCAACAACAGACTATATAACATAAAGATCTTTGGGGTCAGAAGTGAAAATGGGGTCTGGGATCATCATGGGGTAATTTCTGCCAGACGGTGACAATGGTGGATCTTAGAGAGATGAGGATGATGATGTCACCTTCTCCTGTGGCAAGCAGGGGACCTGAGGGCCACCAATTTGTGTGTGTGTGTGTGTGTGTGTGTGTGTGTGTGTGTGTGTGTGTGTGTGTGTGTGTGTGTGTGTGTAAAAATAATTCTCTCTCTCTCTCTCTCTCTCTCTCTCTGTCTCTGTAAGGATGAATAATAGAGTGGATTGTGTCCTCTCTCTCTCCAATGGTTAATCAGAGCTCGCCCGCCTCGCTCCTTGCCACTTCTCTCTTTAATAAATCATCCTTGGAGATGACAGGCATCCAACATCATTGCCCTCCATCACCACCACCACCATCACCACCATAACGACCACCATCAGAACCTCCACCACCTCCACCACCACCACAAACTCCACCACCACCACCACCACCTCCACCACCTCCTCGACCGCACACAGATACAAACACACAACACATGAACAACACACAGATACATACACGATACACAACACACAAACAACACACCGATACGCACATGAAACACGACACATGAACAACACACAGATACACACATTAAACACAACACATGAACGGCCCTTCGCTGGCCCCCTCCCCCAAAAAGGTTATTAACTATTATGTTTAATAAGTTATTTCATAGATTCACCGTAAAGAGAGACAGGTCATTAAGAAGCATTAGTGTGGATTATCAATAACAAGAATGTATTTCATAAGTATTTTATATGCTTTATGTCCTTCACTTCCTGTTTGACGCGCCGACTCGCTTCAACGCAACACGAGCGTCGCCACGCCCACCCGGAGACCCCGCATCTCTCCCCCTTCCACGCCCAGCCAATCATCGGACGCATCTGCATCCCCCCCGCCAGCATTTGTCATCATGCGCCTGCAGAACCCCCACTGGGCCGGGGCTCCTGTGGCCCCTCCCTGGGGGCTGGGGATGGGCGGGGCTATTGGGATAGCCCTGCCCATACCCAGCCCCCAGGGAGGGGGATGGGCTCCGAGACATCCCGCCCCCTTCTGACTACCAGCCCGCCATCTATGGCGACGGTGGGTGTATATATGTATATGTTTATATATATGGATTGAAAGAAGTGTACCACTCCTTTAAAACCTTTATCGCCTTAATTTCCCATATATTCCAGTATACCTTAGTTTTAAATAGTGTTAAATATATATAGTGTTAAACGATAATACTATTAATACCAAAGGTTTAAGTTTGTATATAGGTTCAAATAAGCACAATTTGGATTCTCTATTATATTGTATGTCTATGACGTGCAGTATAGTTAAACATCATTCTTATATTGTATATATATAAACTGACCCCTGCAGTGCTGAACTCTGGCGACGTGGACGCAGAGCTAGAGAAGCTAGATCTGGTCCACTACATGCCCTCCATCCCTGAGTCTCCCGGTGGGTCAGAGCTCAGTGGCAGCACGGTAACGCCCCCGGCGAAGGCCCCCAGGCCCCTCAGCCCCACGCGGCTGCAGTCCGTGGTGGCCCCCCAGGTGCAGCAGGCCCCGGGAGGAGCTGCTCCGCATCCACTCAGAGATCCCGCGGGCCCTCAATAGGTGGGGCTCCATCGACCAATGGCAGCCCCTGAAGAAGGCGTCCCACTACCAGCCCAACCAGTACAAGCATCTCATCAACAAGCTGTTCCGTCGCAAGGGTCTGCAGCAGAGGGGCGGGGGAAGGGGCAGCGACTCCTCGGACGGGGAGGAGTCATCCTCCTCTGCCCCCACCTCCCCCGTGGTCACAGCCTCCCCCGCGCCCCAAGACCCTTACCCTGTAAGAAACTCTGTGTGTTGACCTAGGAGTGTGTATCATACATCTCTCTTTGTCACAACATATGCATGTATATACATAACCTTCTAGTGCCGGCAATATTATTTATACATTTGTAAATGTGTCATTGCCGTGCGGGCATGCATGTTTAATGCAGAGAGGCAAACCGTGTGTTCCTCCTCCTCTGACCCCTGGTTATCAGGTATGTTTGAGTGAAGGCGTGAGGTATTTTGTCCCTGCAGAGCTACCATTCCATCCTGCGACGCACTAAGAAGCAGCTGAAGTCTGTGGGGCGGCATGCTCGCCTCAACCCCCTGGTCCTGCTGCTGGACGGGGCGCTGGTCGGGGAGCTGGAGACCGTCCAGAGGGCTATGCAGGAGGTAGGGGTGTGTGTGTGTGTTTATGTGTGTGTGTGTGTGTGTGTGTGTGTGTGTGTGTGTGTGTGTGTGATCCCCCATGCCTGAGCTAAGATGCTAAACCCTACCTGCTCCTTAATGACCCCTAACCCATACCTGCTCCTCAATGACCTCCAACCCCTACCTGCTCCTTTATGACCCCTAACCCCTACCAGCTCCTTAACGTTATGGAATCTGAATAAAAAGCCCCCGCTAAATGACTAGATTAATAGAACAGAATAGATGTCCATAAGACCAATGAACATCATATCACTATCAGTGTTTATGAAGAGACATCAAAGACCTTCTCCTCTCTAGATGACTGATCCAAGCCAGCCCAACAACGAGGGCATCACGGTGCTCCACAACGCCCTCTGTGGAGGTCACTACAACGTTGTGGACTCTCTGGTTTGTATCGAAGCCAACGTCAGAGCCCCGGACAGCCATGGCTGGTAAATAACCTGTCCTGCATCCTGGCAATGCTGTCGCTATAGTGACAACACTGTCACCACACTAACAACATATCACCACACTAACAACATCTCACCACACTAGCAACAACACTGTCACCACACTAGCAACAACACTGTCACCACACTAGCAACAACACTGTCACCACACTAGCAACAACACTGTCACCACACTAACAACAACACTGTCACCACACTAGCGACAACACTGTCACCACACTAGCAACAACACTGTCACCACACTAGCAACAACACTGTCACCACACTAGCAACAACACTGTCACCACACTAGCAACAACACTGTCACCACACTAGCAACAACACTGTCACCACACTAGCAACAACACTGTCACCACACTAACAACAACACTGACACCACACTAGCAACAACACTGTCACCACACTAACAACAACACTTTCACCACGCTAGCAACAACACTGTCACCACACTAGCAACCGCATGCCCACAGCACCAAAACTGTCACTATAGCAACAGTCGCCCCCCTGCCAGTCAGGCTGTAACCCCGGGTCTCCATCCCCCCCAGGACCCCACTGCACTGCTCGGCCTCCTGTAACGACCGGCCCCTGTGTGAGTTCCTGGTCCGCAACGGGGCCGCCGTCATGGCCGTCACTGAGAGTGATGGGACCAGTGCCGCACAGAAGTGTGACCCCGACGCCCCGGGTTACGAGGAGTGTGAGAGCTTCCTGAGAGGTGAGAGGAGAAGGAGCAGGAGTAAGAGGAGGAGGAGAAGGAGGACACATACTTGCACACACATATGTACACACATACACACACACACACACACACACATACACATTGAAATGCTTGCCCCTAAAAATAACAATGCAAATCATCATCCAGAGCACCCACACTATTCCTCTTCATGCCTCTGAACTGAGAGAAAGAGAGAGAGACAGAACGAGCCTTCACCCTGAACCCTGTAGCAGAAGAAGCATTAGCTCACCCCTGACCCCCCCCCCCCCCCCCCCAGGTGTGGAAGAGGCAATGGGTGCCGATAACAGCGGGGTGATCTACGCCCTGTGGAACTACCCGGCGGGAGGGGGACATGGTGACCGTCCTGCAGAGGCCCGACGGTGTAGACTGGTGGTGGGCCTCGCTCTGCGGCCCCGAGGGCTTTGTGCCAAACAACTACTTTGGTTTACCAGGGGATTTGATTAATCGCTTTGATTTTAGGATTATTTGTATTTTCTTTATTTATTCTGGATGATATTTGGGTGTTTCTGTGTATGCGTATGGATGGGTGGAAGGGATAAATGGAGATACGGTCCTATTCAATGCGAGACTACATTGGTGCTGAACAAGATTGTAGTTGCTACAAATATGAGGTGAAAATTGTGGGCTTTGGGTTATAGAATAAAATAATGATATGGTCAGGTTTCGGGCTATGAGAGCTATATTTTCTCCCTTTTAGTTGTTGGTTAGTTTGTTTTTGAGCACCGTGCAGCTGAGATACAATGTGCTGAAGAACTTTCCTGGCCTAACCCCTTAAATTCATAGAGGAATGTTTTGTCTGTCGGTTCCTGCAGCTGTTCCCGAAGGTCCGTCCCAAGTCTCTGTGTTGATTGGCTGGTGGATCAGAGGACGAGGTTGTCTCGTCTACACCATGTCCCACCACCAGGGGGAGCCGAGGAGGCCTGGCCTTTACCAGTAGACAGGAGGACACAAGGACGAGCTGGAAGGGACTTCAACTGATATGCAACTAGATCAAAATCGCTACAACTGTGAAAAGTACAAGAAGAGTTTGGCGTTTCGTTGAAAGCAAATGGAGGTGGAAAAAAAGTGTTTAAAACTAAAGTTTGAATCCTCACCAGGTGTCCGTGGGAACTGTAAGAAACCTGAACGTGTCAGTTGTTGTTGTTTGGATTGGAGATATTTTCCCCCCACCAGACAGGCTAGATCTGTTTCGGACCCGTCGTGGTACGCCTGTGATGGAAGGGTGTTGCTTCAATTTAGGGAGGCATGAAATACCCCAAAATAATAATCGAATACACGGCCCAAATCTCAGAGGCCCACAGTGGAGCTCGGCTGGTCACGGCTGAGTTTTGAACCTGCTTTTTCCTGTCCAGAGCGAGCAGGGTACACAGCGGCCTACACAGCGATTTGAATGTTGAAGCGTGACGTATCCAGTCAAACGTATTAGGCTATATATTAGGGCAGGACATGGTAGCCTACGCATGTTAATTCACTAAATATTGTGTAGTTTATATTTATATTTTATATAGCAGGGCACTGATACATTATTCACCTAGCGGCCATATCGGATCGTTATTTGTAAACCATGACAACTCAATCCATTTATATTCAGTTCTGAATGCTCCCCACCAGGTAACATTTACAATGGATTTCCATTGAGTTGTTAACAATTCCCGACTCTTTTCACTGTGTTGTCACTCTTGGTGAAAGTGATATAAATGTACAGCAGTGATCCAAGCCCTCTCTTTTCCTCAGTTGATGACGTGTTTATGTGTTACAATCTGAATCATGTGAGGGCCAAAGAGGAATTTTGACGTCTCGTAGTTTTTTTTACAAGGACAGAAATCCTCAGTATCCTGTTTTTTTCTCTATTGAGGGTTAATGTATTTTAGTAAATGTTTAATAATAAACATTACGAATACAATCACAATGTATGTCATTAATGAAGATAACAACTTTTACAACTAGGGGGCGGTAGATAACCGCATTTACGCATTTTGATGCGTAATCAAACTAATATATAGAATGTGTAATTACTGCAAACTATTTTAATTAGATGTAACTCCAGCCTTCATCTGTGGAAAATCTAAATTCTATATCAATATTCTATATCTATGCGCTGGTTTTAATAAGAGGAGAGCTTGTTTTCTGTGTTAGAGGCTTACAAGCAGAGACCACATCCAATTGCAGACACGGAACACAGAGGGATGTCCTTAAATATAATGATGTGTAAATACACACGTTATGAGGAACAAACAGGGTGCGAACTGGAGGGGAGACATGAGCTCCCCTGGGAACATGGTTTGTGAAATTTGGGGGGAGCTCTCTAAAATACTGATATGATGACCAAATAAAATCCATTTTGGGCATGGTTTTTTTTTTCAAAGGTGTAAAATGAGTGAAATCAAATTATATTTAGAGTTTATGATTCATGAAAAAAGTGTCGCCTGCTTGCCAGTGGCGTTGCGCAATATTTCGGGGCTCCCCCGCAGGTCGTGAAGTCCAAGGGGGGGGGGGGATTGTCGCAATCGTGAATTACAAGGGGGGGGGGTTGTCGCGATCGTGAAGTCCAACGGGGGGGATTTTCTCTTTATAATAGGCCTATGTCTGTGCTGTTGCTATTAATGCACGGATCAGCATTTACCCCCCCCCCCCGCAAAAAAAAAAATCCCGGCTCCCCCGGAGACCGTGGTATAGTTCGCACTAGTGATGGGAATTCCGGCTCTTTTGAGTGAGCCGGCTCATTTGGCTCGGCTCACCAAGAAGAGCCGGCTCTTTCGGCTCCCAAACGGCTCTTCTATTTTACCACATATACCTTTTATTTACATGAAAGTGGTGGTTCTTGATGTCCAGCAATCAGTGGTCAACTGCAGTAGCTTCCTTAACCCTGGCCTGCAGTGAAGCACGTTCTCTATCATACAGTCTCGGAATGATTTTTTGAGAGTGTTTTCCTGCTTGGAGGAACATTGGATTGAGAGCCTGTGTGAAGCTTCGGAATCCCTTGTCCTCCACAATGGAAAATGGTTGGAAATCACTTGCAATAATTTTGGCCTATTCTTCATCCACTATGTTCTGTCTAGCTGGGGTCATTCATTGCCTTTGCCATTGCCATTCATTGTATATACATTGGCTTATTGAGGTCTGTGTAGCTGTTGGTTTTTGGGTACCTGATGCATGGGGGTAGATCCTGTAGCTGCAGCAACAACAGGTGGAGTAGACACACAGAAGCAGAAGCAGGCAGTCTGACCTGCCTTTTTTTCTTCCAACTGAACTGTTGGATGCACAGTTCTCAAGTGCCTGTGGAGGTGGTTTGTGGACCCTGCTCTATATGAGAGCTTCATGTTGCAAATTCTGCATTCTGCCTTTGTGTTTGCACAATTGTTAAAATGCAGCCAAATGCTGCTTCTTTTCCTACTTTCACTTATCTTATTTGCGCGACGCAAACTGACACTTCCCCGTGTGAAGTGTCACCCCTTCCTCTGTTCCGCTATCAGCACTGACCACACGCCGCCCCTCCTCCTTATCTATCCTCACGTGATGCACAGCATGACATGCAGTCATGACAGTGACATTCAGTCACTGCATGTACGCGGAGCACCCGTAAAAAAATAAATAACGGCTCGTTCGCGGGTGCGAGCCGGCTCCCGTCGTTCACTAAAAAGAGCCGGCTCTTTGAGCCGGCTCGTTCGCGACCGACACATCACTAGT
>CM050999.1:27951993-28006993 GCA_027704905.1 Muraenolepis orangiensis
TACCGTGACCAACCAGAGCGCTGGTTGTACCTCTCAGACCAATAGTATTAAGTTGATGTTTGTTACTTTGACCACTAGGAGTAGTGGATGTTTTGTGATACTATTGTCTATATAAAGTTTGGTAAAGGAGCGCGTCGCCAGTTCTGCGAATTGGCACGGCAGGCTCCATCTCGCTGCAGCAGATGCTTTCATTTGATGCTTTGTTCAATAAACATCTTGAACTTAGTATCCGGACCTCTGAGAAGATTCTTATTCCACCGAGTAGAAATTATACTACATCATCAACTGTTGCTAGAAGTTGTATTTAACATATTTCTATTGCTTTTTCTGTTTAAGAGGATCGAAAGAGCAGTTGGGTTGTGCCAGTAATGTTTTGTAGTTCATGAGTTCAATGTATTTAGATTATTTATGTTTGGTTAATTGTTAATTAAGCACTTCAAACCTTAAGCATGAATCAAAATGCTTTCTTTCTTTGTTTATAAGTGATAATAAACAAATAATACTAAGCTTCACTTAAATATATAAATATATGTCCATAAGACTTGGGGAGTGTTCGTTTTAATACATTTAAGACTGGGGTGACTTCAGATTTTGCATCCTTTAAAGCAGGGGTTCCCAACCTTTTTCACCCAGAGCCCCCCCAAATGACTCCTGTTTTGCCCAGAGCCCCCCCCCCCCGGAATTTTTTAAAACACATACTCAAAGTAAGCCGGATTTTGCCGATGTGTTTATGTGGATTCAAAAGTCGTAAATAATCTACAAAATGGAGGATACCGATTTGATCGGAGCAACTGTGACAAATAATCCAACTGAAACCGACACCTTACGCGCAGAAGAAACATTTCTATTAAAGAAAAAATGATACATTTCTGTCTTTTTATGCCTTTATTAGCTACTAACTTGCAATTGTATGCATCATATTTATTTAAAATTTCGAAGAACAGGACACTTCAAAATAATAGACTATGCCTAATAAAAAGAATCCACTGCAGTAAAAATGTCCTCACCCCGGGTGGTAGTGGTAAGGTTGACTGACATAAGAATGTCCTGCTTCAAATCTTCCCCATCGATATATTGCACATAAACGATGAGCACAGCCTCGTCTGCTACAGTTGTAGTTTCATCAAGTTGTATGGCAAATGGCCCCTTTCCAAGCTTTTCGAGCAGCTGCAGCTCGCAGTTACTTGCCATCTTGTCAATTCTGTCTTTCACCGTATTGTTTGACAGTGGTACAGTTTTTAGCTTCTCCGCCACCTGCGGGCCGCACAGTTTCTCAACCATTTTAATGCAAGCTGGCTTAATGAGCTGCTCGCCAATGTTGTGCGGTTTCTTTGCCTTTGCTATTAAAAGTGCACATTCAAAAGAGGCCTCGGTGGCCTTCTGTACATCGCTGCCAGCCCTAACAAACTGTTGTTTCTTTATGAAAAAGTCCCGATCACGCCCGACCGTTTCTGGGTGCATGGTCTGTTGGTGTCTCTTAATTTTGCAGGGTTTCATGCTGTCGTTGGCTAGCTTCTCTCTGCATATCACACACTCTGGGCGGGTTTTGTCCGTTCCCTCCATGAAACCTAAGTTAAGATAGCTCTCTAGGTAGGTCCTCATTTTCTTTTTGATTGCAGATGAGCTGTCATCTCCTTTACGTTTTTCAGACATTTTTAGACAAAATATTCACCTTATGAAGTTGGTCGCTAGCTAGCAAGCACAGCAAACTGTTACTACTACAGAAGCTGACACAGTAACGTCAATGTTGGCGCGAATCGGAGGAGTATCAGATTAATTTGTAGAATTTTTATTAAAATGAATTAATCAATACATTTCTATATTGTATTGTAATGTAGAGACAAGGCTTTTAGCTACAATCATGTATTGCGTTACAATTATATGTAAAAAACTTTAAAAAACTTTCTAAAAAAAAAAATAAAAAAAAATCGAAATATGATATTAGGCCTCAAATCATCTGAGGCCTGGCGCCCCCCCTGCGATCTTTGGCGCCCCCCCAAGGGGGGCGCGCCCCCCAGGTTGGGAACCACTGCTTTAAAGGGTACTGTGACTGCAAAAACGTTGAGAAACACTAACCAGCCAGCACAGGAAGACAAGAAATCTCCACCGCAATCTCCGCTCTGTCTTTGCTGATCTCTCCTCTTCGGTTCACTCTGCCCTTCCTCCTCCTGATTCTTTCTCTGTTCTATCCCCTTATTCTACCACTGACCTTCTTCTCGCTACCTGGTCCTCCTCTCTGGACACTCTCTCCTTCCACCTCCAGGTCTGCACATCCAACTTCACCTGCCCCTTGCTTGTCAGACTCAGTACGTATGGAGAAGCGGAGCCTTAGAGAGGCGGACCGCAGGTGGAAGAAAAGCAAAACCCCAGAGGACTTTCTTAATTTTCAAGCTCTCCCGTCAAACTTTTCCTTGTCTCTTTCAGCTGCCAGAGCTGCCTTCTGCCTACTGTTCCAAAAACTCAAAGAGCAGCATCTAACACTAAATAAGATTTGAAACGTTTTCCTTTCGTCTCCATCCCCACCCCCTCCCCACACCTCCTTCCTGCTCCCGGACGATTTTGCCAACTTCTTTAACAAGAAGGTCAACGAAATCTGATCCTCCTTCCCTGACCCCTCGGCTGATGCTCTTCACTTCAACCACCCCTGCCTTCTTTAACGTGCAGTCTTTAACCAATTGACCTTGTACCTCCAACAGAACTGCCTCTTGGACCCCCACCAGTCTGGTTTCAAGGCGGGTCACTCGACCGAGACTTCCCTCCTGGCAGTGACAGAGTCGCTCTATGCTACTAGAGCAAACTCTCTCTCCTCGGTCCTGATATTCCTGGACCTGCCTGCTCTGCTCTCTCCTTGTTTGCATCATACTTGACGGGTCGCTCCAACTGGTGGCACTGAGAGGGTCTTTGCCGGAACTACGCAGACTGACTACTTGTTCCATGCACACTGACAACTCGATCCACAAGGGTCCTCTCCTCCTCCTCCCTCTACACAACATCTCTTGGTGCCGTTATCTACTCCCATCATGTATTGTACCAATGCTATGCTGATGACACCCAACTAATCTTGTTGTTTTCCCCCTCTGAAATGCAGGTGAAAATACACATTGCGTGCTTGGCAGACATCTCGGAGTGGATGACGATGCACCACCTAAAGCTCAACCTGGACAAGACTGAGCTAGTGTTCTTCCCAGCAAAGGGCTGTCCTCACTGAGACCTGGCTGTCACTATTAATGACTATTGATGCTGTGGTGACACCTAGTCTGACTACAAGGAATCTGGGTATAGTCCTGGACAACCAACTGTCGTTCATGGCAAACATTGCATCTGTGACACACTCCTCCTTCCCCAGATTCCTCCTATACATCCTATCCATACATCAGGAGGATTCAGCCTTTGCTCACTGCAAAGGCTGCACAGGTGCTCATCCAAGCTCTTGTCATCTCCCGTTTGGACTACTGCAACTCTCTCCTAGCTGGCGCCCTGGCGTCTACCTTGTATTTTCCTCATCTCTTTCAGCTGCCAAAACTGCTTTCTGCCTACTGTTCCAAAAACTCAAAGAGCAGCATCTAACCCTTAAAGGATTTTGAAACACCTCCTCCCTGCTCCCGGATGAAGGTCAACGATATCTGATCCTCCTTCCCTGACCCGACGGCTGATGCTCTTCACTTCAACCAGAGGGACTGGAGCGTGGCACTGGAGGATAACAGACGCGTCTGTACGAGCTCTCGCAGTTTATTTAGTTTACTTAGTTTACTTGTACTTTTACTATTTTTTATTTTTTTATATTTAAGTAACTTTGTAGGACTATAGCAAGTCACCATGTGTGTTATCACATATGATCACCAAACACTCTTGGAATTACGGAACAATACAACTACAGACAACGCAACAAAGCACTGGGACTTACCTACGGAGAGCGGGGGAAGGGAGCCACCAAGCCCGGGGGGCAACAACATGCACGCCCGCAGGAGAGGGTCACCCTACTGGTTAGGACATGCCGGAGAGGATGGAAACCAGCCTACCGAGCATTCTCCTCACCAACGTCCAGTCTCTCGCAAACAAGTCCGACGAACTGAACTGTCGTATAGCCTTGCAGTGGGACATCAGGGAGTGTTGCACCATGATTTTTATGGAGACGTGGCTGACCTTCGTGATTCCTGAGATTCCTCTGTGATTCCTTGTTTCGAACCGACAGAACAGCTGAGTCCACAGGAAAGAATAAAGATGGGGGCGTATGCTGCTTGGTGACAACAGCTGGTGTACGGACGTTCAGGTGCTTTCTCAACACTGCTCATCTAATCTGTAATTACTGACTTTCAAGTGTCGCCCTTTTTACTTGCCGAGGGAAATCTCCGCTATTCTCATGGCGGCGGTTTACATCCAACCACGGGCTGATGCGAACATCGCATTGGACAAACTTTACATTGAAGTGAGCAAACTTTAGAATCACTACCCCGAGGCAGTCCCCATTGTAGCGGGGGACTTTAACCACTGCAATTTAAAAAAGTAATTACCAAAATACTATCAAAACATCTCATGTCCAACCAGACAGAACAAGACTCTTGATCACTGCTACACCACCATCAAGCACGCCTATCGCGCTGTTGCACGGCCGGCTTTCGGCAAATCAGACCACGCCTCCATGCTTTTACTTCCCGCTTACAAGCAGAAGTTGAAGTCCACACCCACAGTTGTAAAGAACGTGCGTTGCTGGACAGACGATGCCATATTACACCTGCAAGGTGGGCTAGAAATCCCTGACTGAAGTGTGTTTAAGACCACTGACCTTGATGTGTATGCAGATCATGTCACAGCATACATTAACAGGCTAGTGGAGGAATGCATCCCGACCAGGTCTGTTCACTCATTCCCGAACCGCAAACCATGGATGAATGCTGACATACGGAACAAACTTAAGGAACGGAGTACCGCTTTCACAACAGGCGACTCTGATCACTACAAGAAGGCTGAACTCAGAAAAGCCGTCAAAAAGGGTCAATTGGATTATAAAAACAAATTGGACACAGTTCGGGGGCTCTGACCAGACGCATATGCAAGGTCTGAGGGTCCTCTCCAACTACAAGGGGAGCTCAGGGGCACAGTCACCAACAACGACCCTAACCTACCAGATGAGCTTAACAAGGTTTTCACTCGCTTTGAAAGGGACCATGAGCCGACCAACAACTTGAACAACCACCCAGAGGACTATGTTCTACAACTGTCTGAGTCCGAGGTCCGCAGGACCTTCAGGATGGTGAAGGCAGGGATGGGAGCCAGCCCAGATGGAGTTCCATCCCGCGTCTTCAAGACCTTCGCTGACCAGCTGGCTCCTGTGTTCACCAACATCTACAATACATCACTACAACAGTCTGTCGTCCCAGCGTGCTTCAAAGCGACAACCATTGTGCCGTTACCCAAAAAGACCAAGGTAACATGCCTCAATGACTATCGTCCAGTGGCTTTAACACTCATAGCCATGAAGTGCCTGGAGAAACTCGTAATGTTGCATATAAACTGTTCCATCCCTGAGTCCCTAGACCCACTCCAGTTTGAATACAGACAAAACAGGTCTTTAGACAACGTCATTTCCCTGGCACTACACACGGCCCTGCAGCACCTAGACAGGAGGGACACCTACGTCAGACTACTGTTCATTGACTACATCTTGGCATTCAACGCCATCGTTCCCTCCAAGCTGGTCCTGAAACTGAGGGACCTAGGTCTGGGCGTCCCCATCTGTAACTGGATTATGGACTTCCTGACGGGCAGGCCTCAAGTGGTGAAGATTGGGAACAACATCTCATCCACTCTGGTTCTCAACACCGGGCACCCCAAGGCTGCTGCCTCAGTTCCCGGCTATACTTGCTGTACACACATAACAGCAATAATCAGATTACCAAGTTTGCAGACGACACCACAGTCATCGGCCTGATAAGCGAGTGTGACGAAACGGTGTACAGAGGTAGTCCAGCTGACGCGATGGTGTGAGGACAACAGCCTCGCACTGAATGTCAGCAAGATCAAGGAGCCAACGGGACACCCATTCCACCATCAGCCTGGACGGGTCACCGGTGGAAGTCGTCAGCTGCTTCCGTTTCCTTGGACTACAGATTTCCGATGACCTGGTGTGGACCCACAACATGGAGGTCATGCTGAAGAAGGCACACCAGCGCCACTATAAACTGCGGTGCCTCAGAAGAAGCGGAATAGGCCAGAGGTGGCTTCAGGATGGAGAAATCCATCCAGAGGGTCGTGAGGATAGCAGAGAAGATCATCGGGTGTGCACTTCCATGCATTGAGGAGATCTTTAGGACCAGATGCCAGAAGAAGGCCAAGTCCATCATAAAGGACTGCAACAACCCTGGGCACCATCTCTTCTCCCACCTACCATCTGGTCGCCGGTTGCGCAGCATCCATACAAGTACTACCAGGTTTAAGGATAGTTTTTATCCACAGGCAGTGCACCTACTTAACTGCTAGGAGTGCTGCCACTTTCACTTTCATAACATTGTCATTAACATTACACTTACATACTTTGCTGGACCTTCTGGACTCATCACAGTTACTGCACTGTACTGTATTCATGATGCTGCTGCACTACAGGCACTTTAAATGCTTTAAAAGTGAAAACATGTACATGTTGTTTTGTTTATTTTTATTGTACATATTATTTTTATTTGTATGATGTTGTTTTGGAGATTTATACTGCGGGAGGGAATGGGGAGTAAACAATCCTATGTTCTTGTTACAAATGGCAAATAAAAATCTTGTATCTTGCCATCAGACTGCCAGAGCTCATTCAGAAAGCTGCAGTTGATTTAGTGTTCAACTGACCCTAGTTCTCCCACACCCTTCTCTACCCTTATCCGGTCTCTACACTGGCTCCCTGTAGCTGCTCGCATCCAGTTCAAGACCCTGGTGATAGCATACAGAGCAGTGAAAGGAACAGCTCCTTCCTACCACCAGGACAGTTCCAACATCCATCATCACAACATGCCCGTCCACTCTGCTACTTCAGGATGTCTGCTTTCCCCGTCGCTTGGGGGCCCTTGTGGCCGATCTACGTGGTCACGGCTCTTCTCTGTCCTGGCCCCAAAGTTTTGGAATGAACTCCCCACAGATGTCAGGACTGCAGAGTCACTGCCCATCTTCCCCTGTAGGCTGAAAACTCACCTCTTCAGGAAACACTACCCGGATCCTTCTACCTAGCGTGTCCTCTTATCACTTTTTACTAGCATCTTACTAAATACATTGTTTGCTTGTTAGTTAGTTAGATATTGTTCTATAGTTTGCCAACTTATTGTACTTTTACCTGTGCACTGTTTCGGTTCTTAGAGTCTTGTTAGGAATGAAATGCACTTTTGACTTCTGGTGACAAGTTCTTCTCTTGCCTACCTTTGTTGTACCTTTGTTGTGTCGCTTTGGACAAATTGCAGCTAAATGACTGTAATGTAATGTAAAGAATAGCACGATCCATATGACTAACCAACAATATATAACTTTATGTTACCAAAATCACTAGTGAAGACCAAAAGCAAAAACCATGCTCCAAAATACAAAACAAACTTGGCACCATTAACATCCAAACTGGTAAAGAAGCTGGTAAACTATTCTTTGTAGCTAAGGAGGCATTTAGGGCAGGATAAGACATTTGTGGATTACAAGAAGTAAGACTAAATTCTGGCACAGAAATCAGAGTCATTAACAACGACAGTAAATATGAATATCATTGGTCAGGATACACTAGGAAGCAGGAGTAGGTATACTCATATGAGTATGTCAGAACATAGTGAAGAGGTCAATTATATCAATGCCAGACTCTTGACTGCTTCAGTAGACTACTACGGATACCGACTTAAGGTAAACATCGCATACGCTCCTCCCAACTGCGAAAATGACACAATGACAAGGGAAAAACAAAATAATGATGATCTCCAAATAGCCACTGCCCGACATAACAAACACCAAAAGCTTGTGGTCCTAGCAGATATGAACGCCACAACTGACATTAGTTTAAAATTGTCGAAACTCGATGGAAGTGACATCAGCAACAACATCAACCACATCAGCAATGACAATGGGGAGAGGCTCTTCAATTCTGCACATCACACAAACTATGCATCAGTAACACATCCATCGATACAGCTGGTACTCAGGTACCGGCCTAGGTAAGGTCCTTGATTACATCTTGGCCGATAAACACCTTCAGAATTGCATGCTGGACTGCAGAATCAGGCGTGGATACGATTTCTCTACAGATCACAAACTCTTAGTTGCAACCTTTAAAACACCATATAGGAAAACTCCACCTCCAACTGGCAGAAAAGTCGACCTTGCAGCACTACAATATGGCATATCCAATATGCCTTCACACACTTGGTCAACATCAAACTTCAACAAAGAACCACTCCATCCACTATGACAGACATCTCAGACAGACTTGTGACAGTTCTTGATGAAGCAGCCACAGAAACAATACATATAAAAAATAATAAAAATAATCGTAAGCATGACACATTTCAGGGATTACACAGAGGTAAGAGCACTTCTGGACAATATAGCTCAGTCCCACTGGCCAAGAAAATCTAGCCAGTATAAAATAATATCTAAACTGAAAAAAAAAGCACATCTCCTACCTCACCTGAACGTCTAAAGCAAGAGGCCGAATCCATCAACCAATTCGCAGCTAAATGAGAAATTGAAGATATCTTCAAAACAGCAAAAGATAATTCGATCTTTCAAAAAGTAAAAACCTCCACAGAAAGTCCACCTAAAAAGCTCAAGAATTGATTTCAACAACACTTCAATTCAACCCTACGATGCCACCTTATGAGTCAGGAGAGCGAACCTAATTTCCAGACTTTATTACAGAGCTTCAAAATCGAACACAACAAACTGTCATAGAGAGTAACACTCCAACTATATCTGAAATAAAAAAGAACATTAAGTCCCTTAAGAACAAAAAAGCTGCCAATGACGTTAGTCCAGAACTATTGAAGTATGCAGCGGAATCACCAGAAATGCTACAAGAGTTTAAGAGCTTAATTTATCAAATGTGGCACAATCAGAAGCTGCCTCACAGGTTCAGCCACAGTAATCTGGTTACACTTTGGAAAGGTGTTTGCAAAGGCTCGACGAAAGAACCTGACTCTTACAGAGGCTTGCAGGTTGGCTCAAGCCTGTGTAAAGTTACTGTAATGATAATTATTGTGAGATTAAAGGAATGGTACAACCTCCAGCTTACTGACCAACAACAAGGTTTTAGAGAGGGGCGCGGTACTGCTGATGGTATCTACATCACCAAAAGGGTCCAACAAATATCTGACCGTATGCAACTGCCGATCTTCGTCCTCTTTGTTGATCTGAGCGCAGCATTCGACCACATCATCAGGAAATGGCTTTTTAAGTCCATCTATATCCGTTTCCCAAACAAGGCTAACACAATCTGCATCAAGATCCACACTACAACAAGCCCTACCCCTACTTAATCAAACGTTCCAACGCTATCACCTGACGATCAACCATATCAAAACTAAAACCATGATATTTAACTATAATGATCTCAACATGGAGGTCCCATATCCAACAACCATCACCAACCTAAATGATGTACCTATTGAGAATAAGATGGTATTCAGATACTTGGGCAGCGACAACAAATATGATGAGCCTTCCACTGGTGATGCTGAAATAACTCTTCGCATCAACCTAGCAGAAGCCAAATTTCAGGAACTGAAGCTAAAGCTTCCACTTAGCCACACAAATGCTGAATGAAATAAAATAATGGATATATCAGGAAAATATCAGAGTAAAAAAGATGACAAAGATAATAGTGATTTGCAAGTCTTGCATTTGCAAGACCATCTCAATAACAGATTTTACAGATAAAATACAGGCGAGATACCTAGCCCCTGTCAGTCAACGAACAAACCTTCATACAGCCAAACAAGTACTATTTAATGCTGATAAATACACCAAGAAAGGCCAGCCAACAAAAACACTACAAAATAGAGTACTTAGTGGTCAGAGACTATCAGCAGATGATTTCTATAAAATAGGTCTAGATATGATCAATCACTGATCACGCAATATTTGCCAACAGCAGATAGAGATAAATACTTTATATAGTTCCAAGTGAAAGCTACCCATAATGCAAAGCAGTAAAGGTCTGAGAGCTCCAGAGAAACTACAGTTTGAACAGAAAGTGGACTGAGAGTGACTTGAGTGACGGGGCAAGCAGAGTGAAATGGTCGAGCAGGGGTGTAAGGCTTGACTGTAGCCTGGAGGTCGGAAGGAGTTTGTTGTGATTCCAGCATCACACCACTCTCCTCTACAGCCACGCTCCTCTGCCTCCCCCTCGTATCCGCCCCCCAGGTTCTCCTGGGTGTAGTAACCCCATTACTACACCCAGGAGAACACTCCGTCCCAGAAGGCCGTAGTCACGTCAGCGCACCTGTTAGTTTGTTTTGTATCGTAGACCTATTATTATGTACACTTTTGTTTAAACGCGATACAACATTTAAAGGGTAGGCCTACCTACTTTACTAACAAGAGAGCATACATGCATTACATTACATTAGTCATTTAGCAGACGCTTTTATCCAAAGCGACTTACAATAGTTTAATAATACAAAACATGCTTTCTTGTTAGTAAAGCCCACACGAGCAGTAGCATTTTCATATCACCTTTCACATTGTAAATTTGTACAGTGCAAACTTTTGTCCGGCTCCTAGGCTACACACTGTCTGTACAAAAAGGCCTATAAAGAACCACGATAGGTTAATTTACTGATCATAACATCAGGCAGAGTCAAGCAAAACCCTTACCTTTGTTTGTTTTCCATGGCTTTAATCTCGTCTTGCTGCCACAATCCCCTAGGATATGAAAAAGCAGTCTTTCAAGATTCAACATTACTGTACACTAGAATGCTTTCTCCCCATTCCCTCCCACAGTATGAATTTCATACAATTTAACACTATACACTATACTATGGACTATACTTAGACCTTACTACTATACAACTACTTTCAATGGCTCACCATGCATAAAATCAAGTCTGAAGTTGCTGTTGAAACCAAGTCATCCCGAACAATGAACCGCTTGGGTTTCAATAGATTAAAGAACAATGGAGGCCACCTATTGTCAAAACAAAGTTGGCAGTGACATGTTAAACAAACCAAAAAATACATTCATACACAACTCACACTTGCTGAAGGGATCAGACCAAGGCTGAAGCACAATCCCATGTCCCTAACCATCATGCTATCAACTATCTTCTGACTGGCTCTTTCCCCTTTCCATATCACCATGTTGATGAGACAACGTGCTCCGTCCACGTTAAATGTCCTCTGTGCTCAAAATGCTCTTCAGCAAAAGGTCCATCAGAACCGTTTATCGTACAAACTTAGTGTCTCACAACGTATCACAGCAAGAAGACATTTGTCTCATTGACAACTCATAATAAAGTAATTAAATAAACTATGTTTTTTTCCGTTTGTTGTTGATAATATATACACTCATATACACACTGTAGTATGCGAAGCTACAAATAACGAATCTTGACAACGCCCCTAATTGTTTGTTGAAATATAGTTTCTAGTTCAGATCAAAACATCTTAAACGGCGGCAGTATAGCTCAGGAGGTACAGCAGTCGCCCCACAACCGGAAGGTTGCTGGTTTGATCCCCGGGCTCCTCCTAGCAAAAGCTGTCGAGGTGTCCCTGAGCAAGACACCCTAACCCTAAAACTGCTCCTGACGTGCTGGCTGTCTCCACCGTCAGTGTGTATGAATGGGTGTATGTGAGCGTGACTTTAAAAGCGCTTTGGATAAAAGCGCTATATGAAAGCAACCATTACCATAAACCAGATGTGTATCATTTGGCATAGGCCAACATGTTCACATTTTATCGTAAACACAGATTACCTTCCATAGTGTATGTAACCTGTCTTCGCTCCGATTCAATGCAGCCTACTTTCGTTATTAACTCTGGCCGGTAACGTTTATTATATCCCATGAGGTATGAACTATGAAGCGTGTTTCATGCATGTCGATTTACCATCAATAGTAAATTTCTGTTTTGTATGAATAAATTATGTAGGATTTATGTTGTTCAATACATTGACAATTTCTCGAAACATTTTTCACGCATTCACACATTTGAATATATTCACACAAAATGTCACACATCCAGATATGGTAGAAATGATGATACACATTTTGAGACACATTAGATTTCTCCCGTTAACACGTTTAACAATGATAACGTTTTGTAAGTACAAATTGATAACATTAATGAACGTTGATAATTGCTTGGAAAATAATTGATACATTCTTAAATTCTTAAATAAATTTAAAATATCGTTGTTTATGGTTATAAATATAAAGTTAATAAACCATCAGCTTCAATCATGAGAAATGGCAGTAGATGTATTTTAATAAATGTGTTTTAAAGTCATCTCAAAATAAACACATCACCTTTCAGGCCCGTAGACAGAAATGTATTTACAAATCTGGAAAAGCTGTAACATTAGTGACCCAATTATCTGTTATGTTATTTATTTTTTTATTTTTTTAGTTGGGACATGTTGAAACCAAAAGAAAATCACAGGTTTTACAAATCCATGTGGTGGAAAGGGGCGTGGCTTAGCGGGGTAACGGGGAAGCGGGAGCGGTGAACTCACGGGGTTGAAGCACCTGTTTGTAATGTACGTGATTGAGCTAATTGTATGTTTTGACGGTTCCTTTGCTTCTGGGTCTCTGACAGTGATTTTTCTGTTATTTATAATAATAAAATGGACTCGGTCCAGAATACGGTCTTCTGATATCCCGTGGCAGCGTTGAACAGGGACCTGAAGACACCATGGAACACAAGGGAGAGTCTTCCCTCGGACATACATCCCCTCCCTCGCCGTAACCCCGCAGGGTTCCAAGGTCCGGGGCCGTTCCCGGCGTTACCCCCTGGTCCACCGAGCTGGACTGCTGGCGCTGCGGCCAAAACGGACACCGGCAGCAGGAGTGTCCCCTCATGGAGGTGGGCCAGGTGGTTCAGGTCTCCGCGCCCAATCAGGAGGGAAGGCTCAGATGGAGGCAGGGGCTCCGCCGCTCCCTCAATTAACCCCGGTGGGAGATTTTCCCCTGGAGCAGTTGAGGGATGACACTCTACGCTCAGCCATGGACCAGGGAATTGATGGTCAGCGGGTGTGCCCTGACGTGGTCATTATGTTTCCACACTTTATTATAATCAGGGACAGATTATATAGGGTTACTCGCAACACTCAGTCAGGGGAGGAGGTGAGCCAGCTGCTAGTACTGAGGTGCCACCAGGAAATGGTCTTTGAGGCGGCGCATCACAGCCCAATGGGGGGTCATCTAGGCTGTGATAAGACTTGTGACCGTATGCTGGCCCACTTCTTTTGGCCTGGCATTCAGGCAGATGTACGACGGTGGTGTGCATCCTGTCGGGAATGTCAGCTGGTGAACCCACCGGCCAGCTGCGACCCTTACCACTTATGAAGGTTCCGTTCTAACTGATGGCTATGAACCTCATCGAGCCACTGGGCAGGAGAGCACGGGGGCACCGCTTGGCGATCAGTCTTGCCTTGACTTCGGGTGGGTGGTTCATACTAGGGAGACGTATCTGGAGCAGTTGTTGTTGGAAAGTTCATTCCATTCTTTTTCTTCCAGTTGACTTCACATCCCATTTGCTGTTCTCGACCTCAACCCCATTGATTGATCTTGATCTCAAATCTCATTGGCTGTTGCCAGTGTAATTGCCAATCTCAGTCTCAAGATATATATATACCACAATATAGTTTTGAGACGTAGTGAAATACTTCTCAATCTTTTAGAACACCTAGAAATTGAGACTCAAAGCTCATCAGATGAGTCACACTGCTCACCTTCATCGTCTTCATCAATTTCAGCTCTGGCTCCTGAAAAATATGAAGAAGGGAGGGTGGGAAAAGAGAAGCCTGGACGTAGCATAACAAAGAAGAGCCAAGATTCTTCCCATAGCCCTTATTTTCAGAACTGACCAGACACAACATGCCTGTTCTGCAACCTGTCCCTGTGAAAAGGTGATCAATCAAACTCTGAAATGTCTGCAAACCCCTCCTCAAACCGTTCATTTCAATATCACATTACATGAAGTAAGCAATGGCCTTTGTCCAAAGTGACTTACAATATGTGCATTCAACATAGGTAGCCAAGAGAACTGCGATTTACCAGAAATCATAATTGTATAACTGTGTATCCTTCCTAATAAGCCTCCGAGAGCAGAACCAGTGCTCAGGTAAAAGTACAATTAGTAAGCTCCCTAGATTTTACACAAAAAGTCAATCAAACAAGGGCTATGACAAATAGGAAACCCAATCGACACAAGCTAATAAGCAAAAGCTAATAAAAAATAAATAGAGCTAAAGGCCCTGTCACACCTTAACGATTTAGCCAGCGTATGCCAACGTATCAAAATGTCTCTAAAACGCTGGCATACGCTGAACTATCACGTTTTTATTTTTTATTTTATACATAACGTATATATAACGTATGAGTAACTTATAAAGAACGTTTCGATAACTTATAGATAACTTATACCAACGAATGCACAGCGTATCGCCGACGATCACGGAGGCTGCCGCTCGACGATTCAAATCATAACTGCACTAGACATCACAATATCAACATCACCATCGCAGGATCATGTCAGGATTGGCAGTTCTGCCTCCAAGTGTTTTTCCCCAGCCCTCACCCGGATAGCCACGGCCCCTATCATGTCCTGCATTCACGTCACCGTTTCCCCAGCCCTCGTCCAGGTAGCCACGCCCCCTATCACGTACCGCAGTCACGTCACCGTTTCCCCTGCCCCCGTCCAGGTAGCCACGCCCCCTATCACGTCCCGCATTCCTGTCATCGTTTCCCAGCCCTCGTCCAGGTAGCCCCGCCCCCTATCACGTACCGCATTCACGTCACCGTTTCCCCAGCCCTCGTCCAGGTAGCCACGCCCCTATCACGTCCCGCATTCCTGTCATCGTTTCCCAGCCCTCGTCCCGGTAGCCACGCCCCCTATCACGTCATCGTTTCCCCAGCCCTCGTCCTGATAGCCACGCCCCCTTGTTAGTGCTCCCCCGCAGCTGCAGCGCATCACCGTTGATTTCCCCCTCATGTTTTCCTGCCTGTCTTATTTGCTGCCTGGGACCACCTGTTTTGCCCCGTGTGTTTAAATAGGCGGCGTCTTCTTTTGTTCGGCGCCGGTTCATTGTATGTGTATATTATATTATATATACTGTCTCGTTGTGTTATGCCGAGTACTTGTTTCATGTGTATGAACAAGCGTCATGTTCCACGTCATGCCACCGTCATGCCTTATTGTAGTTAAGTCTAATTAAGTCACGACTGTCCGTGACAGAATGAACCGGCCAAAGATGAACCCAGCCGACACCACGTCATCAAAGGGCCGTTTTTACGGTTTTGAGGAAACCCCAGCTGAAAGGGATGAGCGGATCACCCGGGACGCCCGGAATAAGGCTAACATGGCGGTTATTCAGGCGTGGTTGGCCGCTCCGAAAGTTCCAATGACTTTCGGTTTTCCTCCACCGACCGCGCTGCCCCGGCTGGACAAGGGCGGTTTTTACGGTTTTGAGAAAACCACAGCTGAAAAGGAAGAGCGGATCACCCGGGAGGCCCAGAATAAGGCTAACATGGCGGTTATTCAGGCGTGGTTGGCCGCTCCGAAAGTTCCAATGACTTTCGGTTTTCCTTCTCCGACCGCGCTGCCCTGGCGTGAGGACGCGCACTGCCCCCGGCTGACGACGTCGCACTGCCCCCGCCGGAGGACGTCACTCCGCACCCGGCTGAGGACGTCGCTCCGCACCCGCCGGAGGACGTCGCTCCGCACCCGGCTGAGGACGTCGCTCCACCCCCGCCGGACGACGTTGCGCTGTCCCTGCCTGCCACGTGCTTGGTTCGTCGCTTGATTCGTTCCCGCCACCGTGGAAGACTCCTCCCTTTTCGTCGGAGTCCTCGTATGGGGACAGGAAGGGCTCTTCCTCGGAGGAGGGCGGGACTCTCCAAGAAGCGGCGGAGGAGATGGACATTACGAGGGGGACGTTTGTTTTTGTGGTTTTGGGGACGTTTGTTTTTGTGGTTTTGGGGACGTAAGGAGACGTCCCTTGAGGGGGAGGTACTGTCAGGATTGGCAGTTCTGCCTCCCAGTGTTTTTCCCCAGCCCTCACCACGATAGCCACGCCCCCAATCATGTCCCGCATTCACGTCACCGTTTCCCCACCCCTCGTCCAGGTAGCCACGCCCCCTATCACGTACCGCAGTCACGTCACCGTTTCCCCAGCCCTCGTCCAGGTAGCCACGCCCCTTATCATGTCCCGCATTCCTGTCATCGTTACCCAGCCCTCGTCCAGGTAGCCACGCCCCCTATCACGTACCGCATTCACGTCACCGTTTCCCCAGCCCTCGTCCAGGTAGCCACGCCCCCTATCACGTCCCGCATTCCTGTCATCGTTTCCCAGCCCTCGTCCAGGTAGCCACGCCCCCAACACGTCACCATTTCCGCAGCCCTCGTCCAGGTAGCCACGGCCCCTATCACGTCCCGCATTCCTGTCATCGTTTCCCAGCCCTCATCCAGGTAGCCATGCCCCCTATCATGTCACCGTTTCCCCAGCCCTCGTCCAGGTAGCCATGCCCCCTATGACGTCCCGCATTCCTGTCATCGTTTCCCAGCCCTCGTCCTGATAGCCACGCCCCCTTGTTAGTGCTCCCCCGCAGCTGCAGCGCATCACCGTTGATCTCCTCCTCATGTTTTCCTGCCCGTCTTATTGGCTGCCTGGGACCACCTGTTTTGCCCCGTGTGTTTAAATAGGAGGCGTCTTCTTTTGTTCGGTACCGGTACATGTGTATATTATATTATATATACTGTCTCGTTGTGTTATGCCGAGTACTTGTTTCATGTGTATAAACCAGCGTCATGTTCCACGTCATGCCACCGTCAGGTTATTGTAGTAAAGTCTTTTGCTTTTGAGCTTCATGCGTTTTCCATCTAAGTGATTTTTGTGTTACTGTGTTATCAGTAAAGAGTCTTTATTTGGATACGTGTGTCATCGTGTCGTGCATTTGGGTTCTCCTTCCAAGTCCCCGTTCCTCCCTCATCTCACCACGACTGTCCGTGACAGATCAATATCAGGCCGAAGTAAACTTCGAAGAACGCTGCCAAGAAGTTTCGTGGGCGTGGGCGTGGACGTGAACGCAAGGTGGATTCATCATCACCCTCACCCTCAAGCTCAACCTCTAATGGAGATGATGCAGGATGTGTGGTGTAAATCAAGAAAATGCATGTGTATTTCATATAAATAATACATATATTTTTGGTAAATTAAGAAGTGTGTATTCATGTGTTCAAAGTGTTCCCATGTACCCCACCCTTTAGATAATTTGAGTGTTGACACAAATGTATTTGCTTAGTAGTTAAGAAAGTGTTCACAAAACGTAGTTGGAGGCTGCGGAGGAGTGTATAGATGGTGCCGGAGGAAGGAAGAAGCCGTCGCGGATGACCGGGCGCAGAAGTGGATCATTGATGGGGGAGGTCGCCCTGCCACACAGACATTGAGAACCGGATAGATAACGATCACAAAGCTCGGTCTGGCGGAAGAATACTGGACAGGATGATGAGAATGACCAAGCGACGACCAGGCAGAGTTTGAAGGGGATAAATATGTGTTTGTAGCGGAGAAGCGGGAGACGTTTGGGTGAACTACTGTCAGGCAGTTATTGGTTATCCAGTCTGTTGGGTGGAGATCTCGGGCTCCCTGTTCCATGGAATATTGTATTGAATTGTATTGTATCTCAGCATTTTTTTATTAAATATTTTAGAATTCTAAATTCTCTATGATTAGTTTGTTACACACAGGTCTTCTCCATTTCCCCGGTTGGCGCACAGTTAATATGTGTATCTGAGGATCGGACGAATAGAGGGCTGAACTAGGAGGGCTACGGTCCGGAGGATTGCAGTTGGGTCACTCCTTCCTACCTGGCCGACCCCTCCCTGCTCACAGACTTCTGCCAGGCCAACCCCGATGCCCCTGGAAGGCCGCCTGGTGTCACCCCTAGGGAGGGGTGTACTGTTGTGATTCCATCATCACACCACTCTCCTCTCCAGCCACGCTCCTCTGCCTCCCCCACGTGTCCACCTGGGGTTACTACACCCAGGAGAACACTCCGTCCCAGAAGACCGTAGTCACGTCAGCCCACCTGCTCCCTATTCCCAATCAAGCTCCCTATTTATACTCCCCTCCCCTGTCACTCGTTGTCAGAACTTTCCCGTTGTTACAACCTCTCAACTCTCTAGCCGATTCCTCCGTGATTCCCTGTGAAGACCCTTTTGCAATCTCCGTGAACTCCTGTTTTTTTCCCCGTTGGACTATTTTGCTTGTTTGTTGCTTTTGTTGCATTTTTCGACATTGATTTCTATCCTGGATATTTTTGTGTTTGTTTTGGACTTCAGCCTTTTCCCTGCAGCACATTATTAAAACACCCCATTTGGATTTCCATTTCACACTCATGTAAGTCACTTTACACATTGTATTATTACTTCTGTAATTTACACACACATAGTTGATTGTTCACACCTCATATCAGTTTATTCATTGGAGCAATATACAATAAAGACGCCTACGGGTTGTTGAACTCCTTTTTGCCTCCGACTCTGTCTGTACTACCAAGGGGTTCCGCCAGCAACAATGTTATAACAGAGCTGTTCCTTTCACTTTCACTCTTAAACTGGATAGGAGCAGCTACAAGGAGCCAGTAAACATACCTGAGATACAGCTTTCCACTTGTGTTGAATCTGCAATGACACACAATTGTGTCATTAGAAATGTGTCGGTAGAAATGGTGATACACATTTTGAGACACATTCGATTTCTCCAGTTTACACGTTTAAGAATAATAATATTACAATAATAATAATAACACAATAATACAATAATAATATATTGATAACATTTATGAATGTTAACATTTCTTGGAAAATAATTGATAAATTCTCACCCATCAAGTGCAGATTATCAACCTGTTTTTTCAATGATGCACAGGCCAGCTTCATCCGCTTATGATCTGATATTATCTTCTGCCTTCTCATACGAAGATTCTTGATGATTTCTGAAAGAAAAATCATGAGAAATGGCAAATGGCATTAATTAATGGCTCTCTATGAAAGTTCCTCTCACAGTGTTCCAAAGTCTTCTCAAAATAAACACACCACCTTTCAGGCCAGAAATGTATTTAAAAATATTGAAAAAATCTGTAACTTAAGTGACCGGATCATATGTTATGTTCTTTTTTTTCTTTTTTGAGTTGGGATACGTTGAAAGCAAAAGATAATCACAGATTTGACGAATATTCACTTTACTGCTCTTGCCTGCTTTACAAGAAGTTTTTTCAGAGACTACATTGCTCTCGGAAAGAAAACTATAGAGCTAAGAATAAACAATTGATAAATATAATTATAATAATTGATAAATTCTTAGAAAAATACATAAAAAATATCAGCCCGTTGTTTTAATAGTTTATGTTTATAACCATAAGGATAATCAACCATCATAGTCACGTCAGCCCACCTGCTCCCTATTCCCAATCAAGCTCCCTATTTATACTCCCCTCCCCTGTCACTCCTTGTCAGAACTTTCCCGTTGTTACAACCTCTCAACTCTCTAGCCGATTCCTCCGTGATTCCCTGTGAAGACCCTTTTGCAATCTCCGTGAACTCCTGTTTTTTTCCCCATTGGACTATTTTGCTTGTTTGTTGCTTTTGTTGCATTTTTCGACATTGATTTCTATCCTGGATATTTTTGTGTTTGTTTTGGACTTCAGCCTTTTCCCTGCAGCACATTATTAAAACACCCCGTTTGGATTTACATTTCACACTCATGTAAGTCACTTTACACATTGTATTATTACTTCTGTAATTCACACACACATAGTTGATTGTTCACACCTCATATCAGTTTATTCATTGGAGCAATATACAATAAAGACGCCTACGGGTTGTTGAACTCCTTTTTGCCTCAGACTCTGTCTGTACTACCAAGGGGTTCCGCCAGCAACAATCTGTGTGTGTTATAACAGAGCTGTTCCTTTCACTTTCACTCTTAAACTGGATAGGAGCAGCTACAAGGAGCCAGTAAACATACCTGAGCTACAGCTTTCCACTTGTGTTGAATCTGCAATGACACACAATTGTGTCATTAGAAATGTGTTGGTAGAAATGGTGATACACATTTTGAGACACATTCTATTTCTCCAGTTTACACGTTTAAGAATAATAATATTACAATAATAATAATAATACAATAATACAATAATAATATATTGATAACATTTATGAATGTTAACATTTCTTGGAAAATAATTGATAAATTCTCACCCATCAAGGGCAGATTATCAACCCGTTTTTTCAATGATGCACAGGCCAGCTTCATCCGCTTATGATCTGATATTATCTTCTGCCTTCTCATACGAAGATTCTTGATGATTTCTGAAAGAAAAATCATGAGAAATGGCAAATGGCATTAATTAATGGCTCTCTATGAAAGTTCCTCTCACAGTGTTCCAAAGTCTTCTCAAAATAAACACACCACCTTTCAGGCCAGAAATGTATTTAAAAATATTGAAAAAATCTGTAACTTAAGTGACCGGATCATATGTTATGTTCTTTTTTTTCTTTTTTGAGTTGGGATACGTTGAAAGCAAAAGATAATCACAGATTTGACAAATATTCACTTTACTGCTCTTGCCTGCTTTACAAGAAGTTTTTTCAGAGACTACATTGCTCTCGGAAAGAAAACTATAGAGCTAAGAATAAACAATTGATAAATATAATTATAATAATTGATAAATTCTTAGAAAAATACATAAAAAATATCAGCCCGTTGTTTTAATAGTTTATGTTTATAACCATAAGGATAATCAACCATCATAGTCACGTCAGCCCACCTGCTCCCTATTCCCAATCAAGCTCCCTATTTATACTCCCCTCCCCTGTCACTCCTTGTCAGACCTTTCCCGTTGTTACAACCTCTCAACTCTCTAGCCGATTCCTCCGTGATTCCCTGTGAAGACCCTTTTGCAATCTCCGTGAACTCCTGTTTTTTTCCCCATTGGACTATTTTGCTTGTTTGTTGCTTTTGTTGCATTTTTCGACATTGATTTCTATCCTGGATATTTTTGTGTTTGTTTTGGACTTCTGCCTTTTCCCTGCAGCACATTATTAAAACACCCCGTTTGGATTTACATTTCACACTCATGTAAGTCACTTTACACATTGTATTATTACTTCTGTAATTTACACACACATAGTTGATTGTTCACACCTCATATCAGTTTATTCATTGGAGCAATATACAATAAAGACGCCTACGGGTTGTTGAACTCCTTTTTGCCTCAGACTCTGTCTGTACTACCAAGGGGTTCCGCCAGCAACAATCTGTGTGTGTTATAACAGAGCTGTTCCTTTCACTTTCACTCTTAAACTGGATAGGAGCAGCTACAAGGAGCCAGTAAACATACCTGAGCTACAGCTTTCCACTCGTGTTGAATCTGCAATGACACACAATTGTGTCATTAGAAATGTGTTGGTAGAAATGGTGATACACATTTTGAGACACATTCTATTTCTCCAGTTTACACGTTTAAGAATAATAATATTACAATAATAATAATAATACAATAATACAATAATAATATATTGATAACATTTATGAATGTTAACATTTCTTGGAAAATAATTGATAAATTCTCACCCATCAAGGGCAGATTATCAACCTGTTTTTTCAATGATGCACAGGCCAGCTTCATCCGCTTATGATCTGATATTATCTTCTGCCTTCTCATACGAAGATTCTTGATGATTTCTGAAAGAAAAATCATGAGAAATGGCAAATGGCATTAATTAATGGCTCTCTATGAAAGTTCCTCTCACAGTGTTCCAAAGTCTTCTCAAAATAAACACACCACCTTTCAGGCCAGAAATGTATTTAAAAATATTGAAAAAATCTGTAACTTAAGTGACCGGATCATATGTTATGTTCTTTTTTTTCTTTTTTGAGTTGGGATACGTTGAAAGCAAAAGATAATCACAGATTTGACAAATATTCACTTTACTGCTCTTGCCTGCTTTACAAGAAGTTTTTTCAGAGACTACATTGCTCTCGGAAAGAAAACTATAGAGCTAAGAATAAACAATTGATAAATATAATTATAATAATTGATAAATTCTTAGAAAAATACATAAAAAATATCAGCCCGTTGTTTTAATAGTTTATGTTTATAACCATAAGGATAATCAACCATCATAGTCACGTCAGCCCACCTGCTCCCTATTCCCAATCAAGCTCCCTATTTATACTCCCCTCCCCTGTCACTCCTTGTCAGACCTTTCCCGTTGTTACAACCTCTCAACTCTCTAGCCGATTCCTCCGTGATTCCCTGTGAAGACCCTTTTGCAATCTCCGTGAACTCCTGTTTTTTCCCCGTTGGACTATTTTGCTTGTTTGTTGCTTTTGTTGCATTTTTCGACATTGATTTCTATCCTGGATATTTTTGTGTTTGTTTTGGACTTCAGCCTTTTCCCCGCAGCACATCATTAAAACACCCCATTTGGATTTCCATTTCACTCATGTAAGTCGCTTTACACATTGTATTATTACTTCTGTAATTTACACACACATAGTTGATTGTTCACACCTCATATCAGTTTATTCATTGGAGCAATATACAATAAAGACGTCTACGGGTTGTTGAACTCCTTTTTGCCTCCGACTCTGTCTGTACTACCAAGGGGTTCCACCAGCAACAATCTGTGTGTGTTATAACAGAGCTGTTCCTTTCACTTTCACTCTTAAACTGGATAGGAGCAGCTACAGGGAGCCAGTAAACATACCTGAGCTACAGCTTTCCACTTGTGTTGAATCTGCAATGACACACAATTGTGTCATTAGAAATGTGTCGGTAGAAATGGTGATACACATTTTGAGACACATTCGATTTCTCCAGTTTACACGTTTAAGAATAATAATATTACAATAATAATAATAACACAATAATACAATAATAATATATTGATAACATTTATGAATGTTAACATTTCTTGGAAAATAATTGATAAATTCTCACCCATCAAGGGCAGATTATCAACCTGTTTTTTCAATGATGCACAGGCCAGCTCATCCGCTTATGATCTGATATTATCTTCTGCCTTCTCATACGAAGATTCTTGAAGATTCTGAAAGAAAAATCATGAGAAATGGCAAATGGCATTAATTAATGGCTCTCTATGAAAGTTCCTCTCACAGTGTTCCAAAGTCTTCTCAAAATAAACACACCACCTTTCAGGCCAGAAATGTATTTAAAAATATTGAAAAAATCTGTAACTTAAGTGACCGGATCATATGTTATGTTCTTTTTTTCTTTTTTGAGTTGGGATACGTTGAAAGCAAAAGATAATCACAGATTTGACGAATATTCACTTTACTGCTCTTGCCTGCTTTACAAGAAGTTTTTTCGGAGACTACATTGCTCTCGGAAAGAAAACTATAGAGCTAAGAATAAACAATTGATAAATATAATTATAATAATTGATAAATTCTTAGAAAAAAACATGAATAAAAATATCAACCCGTTGTTTTAATAGTTTATGTTTATAACCATAAGGATAATCAACCATCAGCCATTTTTCCTTCTCAAATCCCCCTCTCTTCTGAAAGAAAAATCATAAGAAATAGCAAATAATAAAATAAAAAAGCATTAATTAGGCTCTCTATGAAAGTTCCTCTCGCATATGTATTTTATTAAACGTGTTATAAAATCTTCTCAAAATAAACACATCACATTTCAGGCCCGTAGCCAGAAATGTATTTCCAAATCTGGAAAAGCTGTAACATTAGTGACCCAATCATCTGTTATGTTATTATTATTTTCTGTTGAGTTGGGACACGTTGAAACCAAAAGAAAATCACAGGTTTTACAAATTCATGTGGTGGAAAGGGGCGTGGCTTAGCGGGGTAGAATGACCAGGCGACGACCAGGCAGAGTTTATAGAGGATAAATATGTGTTTGTAGCGGAGAAGCGTGAGACTTTTGGGTGAACTACTGTCAGGCAGTTATTGGTTATCCAGTCTGTTGGTGGAGATCTCGGGCTCCCTGTTCCATGGAATATTGTATTGAATTGTATTGTATCTCAACAGTTTTTTATTAAATCTTTTATAATTCTTAATTCTCTTTCTATTAGTTTTTTACACACGGGTCTTCTCCGTTTCCCCGGTTGGAGCACAGTTAATACGTGTATCTGAGGATCGGACGATTAGAGCGAAGATCGAACACGACAGTTCCAACCCCATTTGCAACCCCATTGCGTTCAGACAATGATAGTACATTCCAGATCATTGAGGATAATAATCAGACTTTTTTTTCACATTTCGTGTCGTAGTGCTGTCTGATCTCAAACGGGGGACTGAGTAATTGGAGTATGGCGCCGTACGAGATGGCTGCCGTGTCGCGAGCTCCCGCACGACGACGCAGTTTTTTGTTATTTATTCTTTTTATCGCAACTATTTTAGTTCAGGAAGTTAGCAGCACGTTCATTTATAACTTTTGCACACTTCTGGAGATCAGATCGACAGTCGCTCGCCGCCTACCGGAGTTTTTTCATTCTTTTGACTCGGACGTCCCGCCCAAAGTCACAGCTGGATTATCTCCGACAATCTTGGCCGCGATTACACGTAAGCGTCGCCGGAAGAAGCGAGGGAAGCGAGTCGGCATGCTAGTCAGGCTGAGATGTTGATCCGATCGCCCCCCAATACCACCATTCTACTGGCTAATGTACAGTCTCTGGACAATAAGTTAAGCGAGCTACAGGCTCGTATTCAATTCCACCGGGAAACTAAGGACAACTGTATCATCTGCCTTACGGAGACATGGATGACGGAGGGGGTTACCGACGCAGCTATCGAGCCGACGGGATTTTCCGTCCACCGGGCGGACAGAACAAAGGCTCTCTCCGGTAAAGATCGCGGAGGGGCGGGATGTCTCATGATAAATAGATCTTGGTGCAACCAAAGTCATGTACATCCCCTCAAGTCTTTCTGTTCCCTGGACCTGGAGTACCTGATGCTTATGTGCCGTCCACACTGGCTACCTCGGGAGTTTACAACGGTAACCGTGACCGCTGTTTACATTCCCCCACAAGCCAACACGGACACAGCGCTGAAGGAACTGTATGGGGCTATCAGCGAACAGGAGTCGGCACACCCCGAGGCTGCTCTCATCGTGGCGGGGGACTTCAACAAGGCGAACCTGAAGAAGGTTCTCCCGAAGTTCTACCAACACATAACGAGCAACACACGGGGCGAGCGGATCCTCGACCACTGCTACACCCCCTTCCGTGATGGCTACAAGGCCCTCCTCCGCCCACCGTTCGGCAAATCAGACCACCGCTCTATCCAGCTACTCCGCGCCGATAGGCAGAGACTGAAGCAGCAACCGATCGCTGTGAGGGAGGTCCAATGCTGGTCGGACCAATCGGACTCTATGCTGCGGGATTGTTTTGACGCTGACTGGCACATGTTCTGCGTTGCCTCGGACAATAACATCAACGAGTACGCGTCGTCGGTCACCGGGTTCATCAAGAAATGCATAGATGAAGTTGTACCGACCAAGTCGGTTCGGATATATCCCAACCAGAAACCGTGGATTAACGGCGATGTTCGCGCTGCCCTACACGCGCATAACGCCGCCTTTGGCTCCGGGAATACGGAGGAATATACGAGATTCCGTTACGACCTCCATAAGACCATCGTCACTGCCAAGCGGGAGTATAAGGACAGTATAAGGAGTGGAGGAGAAATTTAAGAGCCACAATGCGAGGGGTATGTGGCAGGGGCTGCAGACGATAATGAACTTCAGAGGGAGAACCAGTTGTGTAGAGAACTCCTCTACCTCCCTCCCAGGAGAGCTAAATACTTTTTTTGCTAATAATAAATAATAATAATAAATAAATAAATAATAATAAAGCCTGCTGAGCATCTCTGAGGCGGATGTGCGCCACACCTTCAAGCAGCTGAACATCCGTAAGGCGGCAGGCCCCGACGACATCCCGGGCCGCGTCCTCAGAGCATGCGCAGACCAGTTGGCAGGAGTCTTTGCAGACATCTTCAACCTCTCCCGGTCCCAGGCTGTTGTCCCCGCGGTCTTCAAGATGTCCACCATCGTGTCTGTCCCTAAACAACCCAAGGTAACATGCCTGA
Source organism: Muraenolepis orangiensis (assembly GCA_027704905.1). NCBI lineage: Eukaryota > Metazoa > Chordata > Actinopteri > Gadiformes > Muraenolepididae > Muraenolepis > Muraenolepis orangiensis. The sequence continues at coordinate 27,978,296 of CM050999.1, forward strand.
ATGACTATAGACCTGTAGCCCTCACCTCGATTGTCAGCAAATGCTTCGAGAGGTTGGTCAAGGACTTTATTTGCTCTGTGTTACCTGCCACGCTGGACCCATGGCAATTTGCATATCGTCAAAATAGATCCACGGACGACGCAATTGCCATGGCCCTCCACACGGCCCTTTCCCACCTAGAGGGAAAGAACTGTTATGTGCGAATGCTGTTTGTGGACTACAGCTCAGTGTTCAACACGATAGTTCCTGCCAAGCTCGACACCAAGCTTAGAGGTCTAGGTGTGCCCCCATCCATGTGCAGCTGGATACTGGACCTCCTGTCGGACCGCCGCCAGGTGGTGAGGATGGACAGCACCACCTCAGAGCCACTGACCCTCAACACGGGAGCCCCCCGGGATGCGTGCTGAGCCCTCTCCTCTACTCCCTCTACACCCACGACTGCATGGCTATGCACAGCTCCAACGTCATCATCAAGTTTGCTGACGACACGACAGTGACGGGCCTGATCGCCGGCGACGACGAGACGGCCTACAGGGAGGAAGTCGGATCGCTGGAGCAGTGGTGCCAGGAGAACAGCCTCGCCCTCAACGTCAAGAAGACCAAGGAGCTGATCGTGGACTTCAGGAAGCAGAGGTGTTGCAGTAAAGAGGGTCAGCAGCTTCAAGCGCCAAGTTCCTCGGCGTGCACATCTCCGAGGACCTCACATGGTCCACGCACACCACACACGTGGTGAAAAGGGCCCAACAACGCCTATATTTCCTCAGGCGTCTGAAGAAATTCAGCATGGGCCCCCGCATCCTGAGAACATTCTATAACGGCACCATCGAGAGTGTTCTTACAGGGTGGTGCGCAGAGCGCTTCAAAGGGTGGTGCGGACGGCCCAGTATATTGTTGGAGGTGAGCTCCCCTCCCTCCTGGATATATACAATCAGCGGTGTGTGGCCAAGGCCAAACACATCATAAAAGACATTGCCCACCCCAGCCACGAACTGTACACACTTTTACCGCCAGGCAGGCGATACCGCAGTATCAAGTGCCGTACAAATAGGCTTAGAGATAGCTTCCAAAGTCAGGCCATCAGGCTGCTGAACAAGGGCGTATAGCATATAACAATGTATATTTTATTACATTGATTTATATATACATATTGCCATGGCCATCTGGGCTAACATGACCCACTCCTCCTTCTCCAGCCTCCGCATCGCTCGAACCCGTGATGGGCCACGGCTCCTCAGGGCATCGACCAGACGCCCCACCCGCTCGAGATCACCGGGACCCAGGTCGACCAACCGGTGATCCATCAGCTCCAGGGCCAATTGGTCCACCAGCGCGAGGTGGCCTGGTCAGTCTATAGGTGGTTCCGAAGTCATAGATAGACCGTATAAGATGCCTCCACTGGTCGAAGTCGCCGGGGTCCATAGTGGTGAGGTCGTTCTGTCACGAGAAGGGAGTGGGTTGGACCCCGAACGCATACACCGACACAGTGGAGCGATACGAACGGCTTTATTTTCGGAAACACACACAAAGTCACAAGGGTGCACTGGGGAGACGATCCGCGGAGTACCGGCAGGTAGTTGACCGGCGAGTAGTCCGGGACGGGGGAAGGAGTCTGTGTACCGGGGTATCGGGTGCGAAGTACCGGCAGGGGCAGTAGGCAGGCGACGGGTGCGAAGCATCGGCTCCGATGGTCCGCAGGCGGCGTCAGGTGCGAAGTACCGGCCGGGTAGTAGGCAGGCGATGGGTATCAGACGGGAGAACTACGTGCATTAAAGGGTAACGCCCTCACGCTGGGGTAAAGGAAAGACAACGTATATATACCCCAGGTGAGGTGATAAACAATTACACGGGGAGATTGTGTCCAGGTGTGTGTGTGTGTGTGTGCCGCCGGCGCACGTGGCTAGGCCACGCCCCCTGCCACTGTACAGCAGATAGAGATAAATACTTTATATAGTTCCAAGTGAAAGCTACCCATAATGCAAAGCAGTAAATGTCTGAGAGCTCCAGAGAAACTACATTTTGAACAGAAAGAGGACTGAAGCACCATCAGAGTTGAAGTGAACCAGAAAGAGAACCGAGTCCTTAATGAAATTTAATTATTTTAAAAATATATATATATATAATATATTATATATTATATATGTGAAAATGCCTTGAGTGCAGGGCAAGCAGAGTGAAATGGACGAGCAGTGGTGTAAGGCTTGACTGTAGCCTGGAGGTCGGAAGGAGTTTGTTGTGATTCCAGCATCACACCACTCTCCTCTCCAGCCATGCTCCTCTGCCTCCCCCTCGTGTCCGCCCCCCAGGTTCTCCTGGGTGTAGTAACCCCATTACTACACCCAGGAGAACACTCCGTCCCAGAAGGCCGTAGTCATGTCAGCCCACCTGTTTGTTTGTTTTGTATTGTAGACCTATTATTATGTACGCTTTTGTCCAAACGCGATACAACATTTAAAGGGTAGGCCTACCTACCTTACTAACAAGAGAGCATACATGCATTACATTACATTACATTACAGTCATTTAGCAGACGCTTTTATCCAAAGCGACTTACGATAGTTTAGTAATACAAAACATGCTTTCTTGTTAGTAAAGCCCACACGAGCAGTAGCATTTTCATATCACCTTTCACATTGTAAATTTGTACAGTGCAAACTTTTGTCCGGCTCCTAGGCTACACACTGTCTATACAAAAAGGCCTATAAAGAACCACGATAGGTTAATTTACTGATCATAACATCAGGCAGAGTCAAGCAAAACCCTTACCTTTGTTTGTTTTCCATGGCTTTTTTACCGTCTTGCTGCCACAATCCCCTAGGATATGAAAAAGCATTGTCAGACTTTCAAGATTCAACATTACTGTACACTGGAATGCTTTCTCCCCATTCCCTCCCGCAGTATGAATTTCCTACAATTTAACACTATAAACTATACGATGGACTATACTTCGACGTCACTACTATACAATTACTTTCAATGGCTCACCATGCATAAAATCAAGTCTGAAGTTGCAGTTGAAACATACCAAGTCATTCCGAACAATGAACCGCTTGGGTTTCAATAGATTAAAGAACAATGGAGGCCCCCTATTGTCAAATCAAAGTTGGCAGTGACAATTTAAACAAACAAGAAAATACATTCATACACAACTCACACATAACAGGAACAGCTGAAGGGATCAGAAGTTTGTTGTTGATAATATATACACTCATATACACACTGTAGTAGGCAAAGCTACAAATAACGAATCTTAATTGTTTGTTGAAATATAGTTTCTAGTTCAGATCAACGGGCTCCTCCTAGCAAAAACTGTCGAGGTGTCCCTGAGCAAGACACCCTAACCCTGACTGCTCCTGACCTGCTGGCTGTCTCCTTGCATGGCTGTCTCCGCCGTCGGTGGTTGAATGTGTGTATGAATGGGTGAATGTGAGCATGACTTTAAAAGCGCTTTGGATAAAAGCACTATATAAAAGCATCCATTACCATAAACCAGATGTGTATCATTTGGCATAGGCCAACATGTTCACAATTTATCGTATACCGATTACCTTCCATAGTGTATGTAACGTCTTCGCTCCGATTCAATGCAGCCTACTTTCGTTATTCACTCTGGCCGGTAATGTTTATTATATCCCATGAACTATGAAGCGTGTTTCATGAATGTCGATTTACCATCAATAGTAAAATTCTGTTTTGTATGAATCACACAAAATGTCACACATCCAGATATGGTAGAAATGGTGATATACAATTTGAGACACATTAGATTTTTAGATTAGATTTCGTTTTGTAAGTGCAAATTGATAACATTAATGAATGTTAATAATTGCTTGGAAAATAATTGATAAATTCTTAAATTCTTAAATAAATGTAAAATATCGTTGTTTTAATAGTTTATGGTTATAACCATAAAGATAACAAACCATCAGCTTTTTCTCATTCTCAAATCCCTCTCTCTCTCTCTCCAATCGGTCAATCTTTTCTGAACGAAAAATAATGAGAAATGGCAGTAGATGTATTTTAATAAATGTGTTTTAAAGTCTTCTCAAAATAAATCACCTTTCAGGCCCGTAGACAGAAATGTATTTACAAATCTGGAAAAGCTGTAACATTAGTGACCCAATTATCTGTTATGTTATTTATTTATTTTTTTAGTTGGGACACGTTGAAACCAAAAGAAAATCACAGGTTTTATATAAAATGGACTCGGTCAAGAATACGGTCTCCTGATATCCCGTGGCAGCGTTGAACAGGGACCTGAAAACACCATGGAACACAAGGGAGAGTCTTCCCTCGGACATACATCCCCTCCCTCGCCGTAACCCCGCAGGGTTCCAAGGTCCGGGGCCGTTCCCGGCGTTACCCCCTGGTCCACCGAGCTGGACTGCTGGCGCTGCGGCCAAAACGGACACCGGCAGCAGGAGTGTCCCCTCATGGAGGTGGGCCAGGTGGTTCAGGTCTCTGCGCCCAATCAGGAGGGAAGGCTCAGCTGGAGGCAGAGGCTCCGCTGCTCCCTTAATTTACCCCGGTGGGAGATTTTCCCCTGGAGCAGTTGAGGGATGACACTCAGCCATGGACCAGGTAATTGATGGTCAGCGGGTGCGCCCTGACGTGGTCATTACAGTCCCACACTTTATTATAATCGGGTTACTCCCAACACTCAGTCAGGGGAGGAGGTGAGCCAGCTGCTAGTACTGAGGTGCCACCAGGAAATGGTCTTTGAGGCGGCGCATCACAGCCCAATGGGGGGTCATCTAGGCTGTGATAAGACTTGTGACCGTATGCTGGCCTGGCCTGGCATTCACGCAGATGTACGACGGTGGTGTGCATCCTGTCGGGAATGTCAGCTGGTGAACCCACCGGCCAGCTGCTTACCACTTATGAAGGTTCCGTTCTAACTGATCGCTATGAACCTCATCAAGCCACTCGGCAGGATCGCATGGGGGCACCGCTTGGCGATCAGTCTTGCCTTGATGTCGGGTGGGTGGTTCATACTAGGGAGACGTATCTGGAGCAGTTGTTGTTGGAAAGTTCATTCCATTATTTTTCTTCCAGTTGACTTCACATCCCATTTGCCGTTCCCGACCTCAACCCCATTGATTGATCTTGATCTCAAATCTCATTGGCTGTTGCCAGTGTAATCGCCAATCTCAGTCTCCAGATATATATATACCAGGATATCGTTTTGAGACATAGTGAAATACTTCTCAATCTTTTAGAACACCTATAAATTGAGACTCAAAGCTCACAGGGACAGGTTGCAGAACAGGCATGTTCATGGCTCATATGTCGCTTAGAATAGGACAATATAGATCCGTACATATACGCCAAATATAAATATGGACTTTTCCCTGCCTGCCTTGCGATTTACGTCATTGGGTTATACCCGCTACCTTTTTAGAACTGCCACTAAAGATACGGCTCCGTGTCCACGGCCTAACGATAATTCCCCGTCCCTAACCGTCGTGCTATCAACCCTCATCTGACTGTCTCTCTCCCCTTTGCCCATCACCATGTCGATGAAACAACGTTCTCCGTTCGCGTTTAATATCCTCTGTGCTCAAAATGCTGTTCAGCAAAAGGTCATCCAGGAGACCATTGATAACAGAGATTGAAGCTGTCTGCGCGAATGCAGTGCGGATCATTGAAAGCTCTAGTCTAGACCAGGGGTTCCCAAAGTGGGGGTCCCCGAGGGGGGGGGTCGCGAGATGATTTCAGAATCCTCTTGATGTGACCCATGAGGTGTTTTTTATTATGTATTTATTTATTTTTCAATGTATTATTATTATTATTATTATTATTATTAATATTAATATTGTTATTAGTATTAGTATTATTATTGTTAATAACGTCGCGATTCCCTCCCCCCCCCCCCCCCCCCCCCCCCCGGACTTCACGATGTTCACGATCGCGATCACCTCCCCCCACAGTTGGACTTTAGATGTTCTTTCCATTTCTTCAGTTCATTCTTTTCATCCAAATCTCCTAGGGTTTGCCGTAAACAAGGATTATCACAGAGTCTTACAAACCACAAAAAAACATTACAAATGTGAGCATTGGTTACCTTCTCTGATTGTCGTGTCCCACAAAGTCTTGTTCTCTGAGTCCTTGAGAAATAATTCGAAAGGAGGAGGCTTGTCGAGGAATGCTTCAAAGAAGCCCTTCAGCGCTGTTTCTTTAGTGTTGAACTCTACTGTCTGCACACACATACACACACACTTAATAATGTTTAAATGACATGCAAATGAGAATAAACTGGTTGCACAACACATACCGTGGGTTCAATCCGCCCTTCTGGCCAGCTTTTGAGCTGGTAGTCCTTCTCTTCCAGCCGACAGGCTGCCGATTTTGGAATCCTGATGCAACGCTTGCCGGAAGAGAGCACCTGACTATCAATAGCCTGCACACACAGAAACAGGAAGTAGTAATATGCCAGATGTGAGTTAAGCAGTGCTTAATTTGTGCCGGATCCTGCCGGAACTGGATCCGGGTCCTCTCAAGTTTGAAACTGCCTGTGTACCCATTGCCGGTACACATTGAGCTGATCAGTTACCTCTCGTGGTATAAAAGCAAAAATAACATAAAGAAAAATATAGCAATTTTCAAGCTATTTCACATTCTCTTCATTAGTTTAAATGTATTCTTAATTAGGCCACCCCTTTACGGACACGGCACTAGGAGACTTTTACAAGTAATCTGTTTACCCACATACTTTGGATTGTAGTAGGCTACAAACGTAGTCTAACCCAGCCTAGTTTGGTCCAGTCTAATCCAGCCCATCCTAGCCCAGTCTAGCCTAACCTAGCCTAGTATAGTCTAGCCTAGTCCAGCCTAGCCCAGTTTAGCCTAGCCCAGTTTAGTCGAGTCTGTCTCTCTATCAATGTATCTGTTTATCAACGCACAGGCATACCATTAGTCGAAATCTAAATCTGGAGGATTTTGAATCCTCTTTATTTTTCACATACAGTACATGTACACACACGGTGAAATTTGTTTTCCTAGTATTAGCAGCAGTGGGCAGCTATTGTATATACAGCGCCCAGGGAGCAGTGTAGGAGGTCCAGTGCCTTTCTCAAGGGCACCTTGGAAGTGCCCTGGAGGGGAACTGGCATGGTCCGTTTCAGGGACTTGAACCGGTGACCCTCCGGTTCCCAAGCCAAGTCCCATCAGCCAACCGCTACTGCCCCCCCTATAATACTGACTATATATAGTGACTCATTGGTTATTTTTGCTTCATCACCTTCAACTCAGACATGTTGTTGGAGACCAAAAACACGTTGAAGCAGAAGTTGTGGAGCTCCTTGTACACCAGCACCAACCCGTGGTGCGTCACATGCGGACTGCTCTGAATGATGGGACCCACTCCAGATAGAGAGGACACACGCCAGCGAATGTGGCTGGCAGAGAAGTCCACCGTCGGCTCAATGCGGCCGTCCCTGTCGTCTACATGCAACACACTGAACCCCGGGTCACACTTGAGGTCTGGGGAAACGTAAGCATAACATAACGTTATTTTGGCATATTGGGAAATGACAGTAGCCAGTATGTGCATAGACTCATAAGTCTGGAGAAATGCATGTGGAAGTAAAACTAAAAAAAATGACATTACATTACTAGTACATTGCTATATTGATGATTTTGTAATCCAGATTGCATTTTAAGAATACAAGCATCTTGTAAAATGTGAAAATGATGGGACATTGATTGATGGAAATACTGTAATTCAAATATTCGACAAATGGCATTGCTTTAATTTGCTTATTTTGTGTCACGACAATATAAATTAAATTCTAAATCAATTCTTCATTCGAATGTTCAGATCAAATCAAATTGTGAGCCAAATAGTATCAAATGTTATGGGGAGCTGAGGGAGTGAGTCCAATTTGAAACCAAGAAATGTATTTTAGTCGGATTGTGTTCTCACCAGCAAGACACAGGGAGTGTGGGAACTGGATAAACTTGAGCACAGATGCATCCTTGTTGACCACATCCACATCGAAAATGGGTCCGGCAGGTCTCCAGGTGTCCTGGAGGAACTCTGTGAATTTGAACCAGGACTGGACCGAGTAGCACACCAGAGCCTGCTCTGATACTTCAAACACCAGGCCTGTAACCGAACACTCATAGGTACCCTCGCCTTCCAGCGTCACCCTAACACACACACACACACACACACACACACACACACACACACACACACCGTTTTTTTGTGGTTAAGATCAGCTGAATCGGACAACGCTATGGGACTGATGTCAAGACGTGTCACTCACTGGAATGTCCACTTAGAAATCTTGCTTGGCGTAACCTTCTCATACTCAGGACTCTGTTAAACAAAACAGAAGTAAACAACAATAAAGAGGAACACAACTAATTCTCATAAATTGAAGGTAATTATTTTTGTTGATATTCACCTGCTTTACCGCTCTGCATTTTTCACATTGTGGGTTGAAGTACATGTCCTCTGTCAGGAAAAATTATAACTGTTAGTAACAAAACTGACACCATTGCTAGTGTAAAGCTTCCGTAAGACTAGACAACTCGGGACAGAAGGCAGACTTCAGCAGTACACACGCCACGACTGGCCTTGGCGATCAGTCTTTCGTTGCCTTCAGGTGGGTGGTCCATACATGGGGAGACGTATCTGGAGCAGTTGTTGTTGTTGTTGTAAATAGTGAACACACTTCCAGTTCATTCCATTATTTTTCTTCCACTTAACCTCAACATCCCATTGGCCGTTCTTGACCTCAACCCCCACTGATTGGTCTTGATCTTAAATCTCATTGGTTGGCTGTTGAAGTCAAAAGTGCATTTCATTCCTAACAAGTCTCCAAGAACTGAACCAGTGCTCAGGTAAAAGTACAATATGTACACATTGTATTATTACTTCCGTAATTCACACACACACAGTTGATTGTTCATACTTCATAGCATTATTTTCATTGGAGCAATATCCAAATAAAGACGCCCACGGGTTATTGAACTCCTTTTGCCTCTGACTCTGTCTGTACTACCCAGCGATCCGTGTGTGGCATACAATTATAACCCTTACAATGACAGTTGGCCTCATGATAAACTGGCAGGCACCATACCTGGTTCAGGGCTTGAACCAGGATATAGTTTTAACACCTGGTAAAATATTTCTCAATCTTCTACTCAAAGGTCATCGGAAGAGTCACACTGCTCAACTTTATCCTCTTCATCAAATTCTGCTCTGGCGTTTGGCAAAAAAGTCAAAAGAAGGGAGGGTGAGAAGGAGGTACAGATAATCCTGGAGGTAGCATAACAAAGAAGAGCCAAGACTCTTAACAGAATCTGTGTCAGAATCAGAATTGTCCTCCTCTTCATCAGACCTGTCCAGACACAACATGCTTGTTGTGTCTTTTGTGCGACCTGTCCCTGTGAAAATGTGATCAATCAAACTCTGAAATGTCTGCAAACACCTCCTCAAACCAATCATTGCTTATTTCAATATAAATTGAAGGCCACAGGGGCCTCTGAGGGTGTTTTCAAACGTTGTCCCTTTCAGCCTCCAAAACAAACTCAGAGCGATGAGTCAGCATTTGTTGTGCATATGTGTACACTCCAAACAAACTCAGACCACTGTAACCTGTGAATTGTGAACAGTGCTGCCGCAATGCCGGGCAGCGCCAAAGGTTTCATAAGCAGAGGGCAAACCTCCAATGCACGAACCACTCACTGCTTCCTTCACAGGGGCGCTGGTTGGAAAGACGCTACCGAAAGAACTTTCAGATGTAGTGGACAGAGTGGTGGACATTGTTTGTTTCATCAAGGCATGGCCGTTAGAGACGTGTCTGTTTTCGAGTCGTATGCGAGGAAATGGGACCGAAAAAGCATGCCTTGTTGATACACGCATGGTTGGCTTTTCCGGGGGAAGGTTTTGGTCCGACTGTTGCGATAATAACGCAAAACGTTCCTGATAGGAGAGACTTCTGCATATCCTGAATTGATTGCAGATGCGCGATAGTGCGCAAAAAAGCCTTCACGACCACTTGTGTGCCCGTTAGCCGTCAGATGCATGGAGAGCAGCGGTCCCCAACCCCCGGGCAAACATAACATTATAGGCAATTTATGTGTGAAGTGCGCCGTGAGTTTAATATCCATTTCGAAATTCAAAGCCATGGCTGCACCAAGTGCCTGTCACCGTCACTCGGCATGCTAAGACATGCTCTGAGTTTATGACATTACAATTTACATGACATAGTCTCCAAAAAGAGCTTGGGTTTCCAAGGAGAACGTTATAAGCGGGACTTGAACCGACGTCTCCAAACCAGTTGATCTGTCAACAGCACTACAGAGACAAGTGCTCTGTTCTGGTCAGAGGTTTTAATCAACATTACAATTAACAGGACATTGTTAGGTTTCAAGTCCTGGTGTCGTTGTGGAATTATGAATGTATGACAATACATCCTGAAAAAGAATCCTGAAAAACTGAAAAACACACAAAAAAAATTGTCATGATTAACACATTCTCATATTTCACAAATTGTCCTAGTTCAAACGTCATACCACATGTCTTACCACATCATCATTTACAATACAAACCTCAGTAGGAATCAAACACAGGTCACCAGAAATGCTAACCTGCATCTCTCACAACTGTGCCACAGAGAAACATGCCAAAGTTTATAAGGAGGAGAGTGTTATAAGCAGGACTTGAACTAACTTCTCCAAAGCAATTAACCAATGTATCCGTCTTCAGCACTACAACTCTTATGATTTGGTCGGTGGTATTAATTTATATTACAATCCATCCCCTCAAAAACCCACTTACGATACACAGGTCTCCAGCACTGATAATGGGGGGATCAAACCTGTGCTAAAATACCCATGTGTAATGAATGACCTCTTTGGTCTTTCCACAAAGGGTTCTAAATTTGTCTTTTTCTTGTGATATTTTACATTTTGATAGTTGCAAAAGCAATTTTTTCTTGATGTCATCAACTGTTGCTAGAAGTTTTATTTAACATATTTCTATTGCTTTTTCTGTTTAAGAGGATCGAAAGAGCAGTTGGGTTGTGCCAGTAATGTTTTGTAGTTCATGAGTTCAATGTATTTAGATTATTTATGTTTGGTTAATTGTTAATTAAGGTTAATTGTCAATTAAGCACTTCAAACCTTAAGCATGAATCAAAATGGTTTCTTTCTTTGTTTATAAGTGATAATAAACAAATAATACTAAGCTTCACTTAAATATATAAATATATGTCCATAAGACTTGGGGAGTGTTTTAATACATTTAAGACTGGGGTGACTTCAGATATTGCATCCTTTAAAGCAGGGGTTCCCAACCTTTTTCACCCAGAGCCCCCCCAAATGACTCCTGTTGGAATTTGCGCACCCCCCCCCCCCCCGGACTTTGCCTTTGCTTTTAAAAGTGCACATTCAAAAGAGGCCTCGGTGGCCTTCTGTACATCTCTGCCAGCCCTAACAAACTGTTGTTTCTTTATGAAAAAGTCCCGATCACGCCCGACCGTTTCTGGGTGCATGGTCTGTTGGTGTCTCTTCATTTTGCAGGGTTTCATGCTGTCGTTGGCTAGCTTCTCTCTGCATATCACACACTCTGGGCGGGTTTTGTCCGTTCCCTCCATGAAACCTAAGTTAAGATAGCTCTCTAGGTAGGTCCTCATTTTCTTTTTGATTGCAGATGAGCTGTCATCTCCTTTACGTTTTTCAGACATTTTTAGACAAAATATTCACCTTATGAAGTTGGTCGCTAGCTAGCAAGCACAGCAAACTGTTACTACTACAGAAGCTGACACAGTAACGTCAATGTTGGCGCGAATCGGAGGAGTATCAGATTCATTTGTAGAATTTTTATTAAAATTAATTAATCAATAAATTTCTATATTTTATTGTAATGTAGAGACAAGGCTTTTAGCGACAATCATGTATTGCGTTACAATTATATGTAAAAAATAAAAAAAAAAATAAAAAAAAAAATAAAATAATCGAAATATGATATTAGGCCTCAAATCATCTGAGGCCTGGCGCCCCCCCTGCGATCTTTGGCGCCCCCCCAAGGGGGGCGCGCCCCCCAGGTTGGGAACCACTGCTTTAAAGGGTACTGTGACTGCAAAAAGGTTGAGAAACACTAACCAGCCAGCACAGGAAGACAAGAAATCTCCACCGCAATCTCCGCTCTGTCTCTGCTGATCTCTCCTCTTCGGTTCACTCTGCCCTTCCTCCTCCTGATTCTTTCTCTGTTCTATCCCCTTATTCTACCACTGACCTTCTTCTCGCTACCTGGTCCTCCTCTCTGGACACTCTCTCCTTCCACCTCCAGGTCTGCACATCCAACTTCACCTGCCCCTTGCTTGTCAGACTCAGTACGTATGGAGAAGCGGAGCCTTAGAGAGGCGGACCGCAGGTGGAAGAAAAGCAAAATCCCACTTCTTAGGACTTTCTGAGGACTTTCTTAATTTTCAAGCTCTCCCGTCAAACTTTTCCTTGTCTCTTTCAGCTGCCAGAGCTGCCTTCTGCCTACTGTTCCAAAAACTCAAAGAGCAGCATCTAACACTAAATAAGATTTGAAACGTTTTCCTTTCTTCTCCATCCCCACCCCCTCCCCACACCTCCTCCCTGCTCCCGGAAGATTTTGCCAACTTCTTTAACAAGAAGGTCAACGATATCTGATCCTCCTTCCCTGACCCCTCGGCTGATGCTCTTCACTTCAACCACCCCTGCCTTCTTTAACGTGCAGTCTTTAACCAATTGACCTTGTACCTCCAACAGAACTGCCTCTTGGACCCCCACCAGTCTGGTTTCAAGGCGGGTCACTCGACCGAGACTTCCCTCCTGGCAGTGACAGAGTCGCTCTATGCTACTAGAGCAAACTCTCTCTCCTCGGTCCTGATATTCCTGGACCTGCCTGCTCTGCTCTCTTCTTGTTTGCATCATACTTGACGGGTCGCTCCAACAGGTGGCACTGAGAGGGTCTTTGTCGGAACCACGCAGACTGACTACTTGTTCCATGCACACTGACAACTCGATCCACAAGGGTCCTCTCCTCTTCTCCCTCTACACAACATCTCTTGGTGCCGTTATCCACTCCCATAATTGATTGTACCAACGCTATGCTGATGACACCCAACTAATCTTGTTGTTTCCTCCCTCTGAAATGCAGGTGGAAATACACATTGCGTGCTTGGCAGACATCTCGGAGTGGATGACGATGCACCACCTAAAGCTCAACCTGGACAAGACTGAGCTAGTGTTCTTCCCAGCAAAGGGCTGTCCTCACTGAGACCTGGCTGTCACTATTAATGACTATTGATGCTGTGGTGACACCTAGTCTGACTACAAGGAATCTGGGTATGGTCCTGGACAACCAACTGTCGTTCATGGCAAACATTGCATCTGTGACACACTCCTCCTTCCCCAGATTCCTCCTATACATCCTATCCATACATCAGGAGGATTCAGCCTTTGCTCACTGCAAAGGCTGCACAGGTGCTCATCCAGGCTCTTGTCATCTCCCGTTTGGACTACTGCAACTCTCTCCTAGCTGGTGCCCTGGCGTCTACCTTGTCTTTTCCTCATCTCTTTCAGCTGCCAAAACTGCTTTCTGCCTACTGTTCTAAAAACTCAAAGAGCAGCATCTAACCCTTAAAGGATTTGAAACACCTCCTCCCTGCTCCCGGATGAAGGTCAACGATATCTGATCCTCCTTCCCTGACCCCACGGCTGATGCTCTTCACTTCAACCAGCGGGGGAAGGGAAACACCAAGCCCGGGGGGCAACAACAAGCACGCCCGCAGGAGAGGGTCCCCCTACTGGTTAGGACACGCCGGAGGGGATGGAAACCAGCCCTACCGAGCATTCTCCTCGCCAACGTCCAGTCTCTCGCAAACAAGTCCGACGAACTGAACTGTCGTATAGCCTTGCAGCGGGACATCAGGGAGTGTTGCACCATGATTTTTATGGAGACGTGACTGACCTCCGTGATTCCTGAGATTCCTCTGTGATTCCTTGTTTCGAACCGACAGAACAGCTGAGTCCACAGGGAAGAATAAAGATGGGGGCGTATGCTGCTTGGTGACAACAGCTGGTGTACGGATGTTCAGGTGCTTTCTCAACACTGCTCATCTAATCTGTAATTACTGACTTTCAAGTGTCGCCCTTTTTACTTGCCGAGGGAAATCTCCGCTATTCTCATGGCGGCGGTTTACATCCAACCGCGGGCTGATGCGAACCACTGCAATTTAAAAAAGGAATTACCAAAATACTATCAAAACATGTCATGTCCAACCAGACAGAACAAGATTCTTGATCACTGCTACACCACCATCAAGCACGCCTATCGCGCTGTTGCGCGGCCGGCTTTCGGCAAATCAGACCACGCCTCCATGCTTCTACTTCCCGCTTACAAGCAGAAGTTGAAGTCCACGCCCACAGTTGTAAAGAACGTGCGTTGCTGGATAGACGATGCCATATTACACCTGCAAGGGGGGCTAGAAATCCCTGACTGAAGTGTGTTTAAGACCACTGACCTTGATGTGTATGCAGATCATCATCACAGCATACATTAACAGGCTAGTGGAGGAATGCATCCCGACCAGGTCTGTTCACTCATTCCCGAACCGCAAACCATGGATGAATGCTGACATACGAAACAAACTTAAGGAACGGAGTACCGCTTTCAGATGACTCCGATCACTACAAGAAGGCCAACTATGAACTCAGAAAAGCCATCAAAAAGGGTAAATTGGATTATAAAAACAAATTGGAATCACAGTTCGGGGGCTTTGACCAGACGCATATGAAAGGTCTGAGGGTCCTCTCCAACTACAAGGGGAGCTCAGGGGCTCAGTCATCAACAATGACCCTAGCCTACCAGATGAGCTTAACAAGTTTTTCGCTCGCTTTGAAAGGGACCATGAGCCGAACAACAACTTGAACAACCACCCAGAGGACTACGTTCTACAACTGTCTGAGTCCGAGGTCCGCAGGACTTTCAGGAGGGTGAAGGCAGGGATGGGAGCCAGCCCAGATGGAGTTCCATCCCGCGTCTTCAAGACCTTCGCCGACCAGCTGGCTCCTGTGTTCACCAACATCTACAATACATCACTACAACAGTCTGTCGTCCCAGCGTGCTTCCAAGCGACAACCATTGTGCCGTTACCCAAAAAGACCAAGGTAACATGCCTCAATGACTATCGTCCAGTGGCTTTAACACCCATAGCCATGAAGTGCCTGGAGAAACTCGTAATGTTGCATATAAACTGTTCCATCCCTGAGTCCCTAGACCCACTCCAGTTTGCATACAGACCAAACAGGTCTTTAGACAACGCCATTTCCCCACCTAGACAGGAGGGACACCTACGTCAGACTACTGTTCATTGACTACATCTTGGCATTCAACGCCATCGTTCCCTCCAAGCTGGTCCTGAAACTGAGGGACCTAGGTCTGGGCGCCCCCATCTGTAACTGGATTATGGACTTCCTGATGGGCAGACCTCAAGTGGTGAAGATTGGGAACAACATCTCATCCACTCTGGTTCTCAACACCCGGCACCCCAAGGCTGCTGCCTCAGTTCCCGGCTATACTCGCTGTACACACATAACAGCAATAATCAGATTACCAAGTTTGCAGATGTAGCCCATCTTATTTTCTTGTCTAGCTGAAACATTCATTATGGACTGTGAATTGGGTGACGCTCCCTGGAGGAGTGTGAACTTTAACTTGGCCCCTGGTGGTAGGAACAGAATATCCGTTCCCTTTTCTTTTTTTATTGAGTGCACTCAAACAGACTTTATGGGTACCCTTTTTATTTATTTCATTCATTATTTTCTATAAATGTGGACCATTTCATGGATCCTATGATGTTGTGTACTAAACCTGGTGAACTCCTTTAAGTTACATATAAAAGGTAAAACGTAGATCACGGTGCCTGTGTATTTTCTCTCCTTGAACCTATAGTTGATGTACCACTGCAGTTAGAACTGATAGCGTTGAATTACAGTAGGTTACACAGACGACACCACAGTCATCGGCCTGATAAGCGAGTGTGTCGAAACGGTGTACAGAGGTAGTCCAGCTGACGCGATGGTGTGAGGACAACAGCCTCGCACTGAATGTCAGCAAGACCAAGGAGCTCATCGTGGACTTCAGGAGCCAACGGGACACCCATTCCACCATCAGCCTGGACGGGTCACCGGTGGAAGTCGTCAGCTGCTTCCGTTTCCTTGGACTATAGATTTCCGATGACCTGGCGTGGACCCACAACATGGAGGTGATGCTGAAGAAGGCACACCAGTGCCACTATAGTCTGCGGTGCCTCAGAAGAAGCGGAATAGGCCAGAGGTGGCTAGTGAACTTCTGGATGGAGAAATCCATCCAGAGCTGAGGATAGCAGAGAAGATCATCGGATTGAGAAGATCATCCTCTTTAGGAGATCTTTAGGACCAGATGCCAGAAGAAGGCCAAGTCCATCATAAAGGACTGCAACAACCCTGGGCACCATCTCTTCTCCCACCTACCATCTGGTCGCCGGTTGCGCAGCATCCATACAAGTACTACCAGGTTTAAGGATAGTTTTTATCCACAGGCAGTGCGCCTACTTAACGGCTAGGAGTGCTGCCACTTTCACTTTCATAACATTGTCATTAACATTACACTTACATACTTTGCTGGACCTTCTGGACTCATCACAGTTACTGCACTGTACTGTATTCATGATGCTGCTGCACTACTGGCACTTTAAATGCTTTAAAAGTGAAAACATGTACATATCATTTAAGTCACTTTGCTGCTTATTTTTATTTGTATGATGTTGTTTTGGAGATTTATACTGCGGGAGGGAATGGGGAGTAAACATTCCTATGTTCTTGTTACAAATGGCAAATAAAAATCTTGCCATCAGACTGCCGGAGCTCATTCAGAAAGCTGCAGTTTATTTAGTGTTCAACTGACCCTAGTTCTCCCACACCCTTCTCTACCCTTATCCGGTCTCTACACTGGCTCCCTGTAGCTGCTCGCATCCAGTTCAAGACCCTGGTGATAGCATACAGAGCAGTGAAAGGAACAGCTCCTTCCTACCACCAGGACAGTTCCAACATCCATCATCACAACATGCCCGTCCACTCTGCTACTTCAGGGTGTCTGGGGGCCCTTGTGGCCGATCTACGTGGTCACGGCTCTTCTCTGTCCTGGCCCCAAAGTGGTGGAATGAACTCCCCACAGATGTCAGGACTGCAGAGTCACTGCCCATCTTCCCCCGCAGGCTGAAAACTCACCTCTTCAGGAAACACTATCGGATCCTTCTACCGAGCGTGTCCTCTTATCACTTTTTACTAGCATCTTACTAAATAGATTGTTTGCTTGTTAGTTAGTTAGATATTGTTCTATAGTTTCCCAACTTATTGTACTTTTACCTGTGCACTGTTTCGGTTCTTAGAGTCTTGTTAGGAATGAAATGCACTTTTGACTTCTGGTGACAAGTTGTTCTCTTGCCTACCCCTACCCGTCGCTTTGGACAAATTGCTGCTAAATGACTGTAATGTAATGTAAAGAATAGCATGATCCATAGGACTAACCAACAATATATAACAATATGTTACCAAAATCACTAGTGAAGACCAAAAGCAAAAACCATGCTCCAAAATACAAAACAAACTTGGCACCAGTAACATCCAAACTGGTAAAGAAGATGGTTTGTAGCTAAGGAGGCATTTAGGGCAGGATAAGACATTTGTGGATTACAAGAAGTAAGACAGCTAAATTCTGGCACAGAAATCAGAGTCATTAACAACGACAGTAAATATGAATATCATTGGTCAGGATACACTAGGAAGCAGGAGTAGGTATACTCATATGAGTATGTCAGAACATAGTGAAGAGGTAAATTATATCAATGGCAGACTCTTGACTGCTTCAGTAGACTACTACGGATACCGACTTAAGGTAATCATCGCATACGCTCCTCCCAACTGCGAAAATGACACAATGACAAGGGAACAACAAAATAATGATGATCTCCAAATAGCCACTGCCCGACATAACAAACACCAAAAGCTTGTGGTCCTAGCAGATATTAACGCCACAACTGACCTTAGTTTAAAATTGTCGAAACTCGATGGAAGTGACATCAGCAACAACATCAACCACATCAGCAATGACAATGGGGAGAGGCTCATCAATTTCTGCAAATCACACAAACTATGCATCAGTAACACATTCTTCAAACATAAGGCCATCCATCGATACAGCTGGTACTCAGGTACCGGCCTAGGTAAGGTCCTTGATTACATCTTGGCCGATAAACACCTTCAGAATTGCATGCTGGACTGCAGAATCAGGCGTGGATACGATTTCCCTACAGATCACAAACTCTTAGTTGCAACCTTTAAAACACCATATAGGAAAACTCCACCTCCAACTGGCAGAAAAGTCGACCTTGCAGCACTACAATATGGCATATCCAATATGCCTTCACACACTTGGTCAACATCAAACTTCAACAAAGAACCACTCCATCCACTATGACAGACATCTCAGACAGACTTGTGACAGTTCTTGATGAAGCAGCCACAGAAACAATACCTATAAAAAAAGCATGACACAAATTTCAGGGATTACACAGAGGTAAGAGCACTTCTGGACAAAATAGCTCAGTCCCACTGGCCAAGAAAATCTAGCCAGTATAAAATAAAAATCCATCCATCCATCTTCTCCCGCTTATCCGTAATCGGGTCGCGGAGGTAGCAGCTTCAGCAGGGGACTCCAAACTTCCCTCTCCCTGGCAACATCGACTAGCTCTGACTGGGGGATCCCGAGGCGTTCCCAGGCCAGTGTGGAGATGTAATCACCCCACCTGTACCTCGGTCTGCCCCGTGGTCTCTTCCCAGTTGGATGTGCCAGGAAAACCTCCCTCGGGAGGCGACCAGGAAGCATCCTTACTAGATGCCCGAACCACCTCAACTGGCTCCTTTCTACGCGAAGGAGCAGCGGCTCTACTCCGAGTCTCTCACGAGTGACTGAGCTTCTCACCCTATCCCTCAGGGAGATACCAGCCACCCTCCTGAGGAAACTCATTTTGGCCGCTTGTATTCGCGATCTCGTCCTTTCGGTCATTACCCATTGCTCATGGCCATAGGTGAGGGTAGGAACGAAGACTGATTGGTAGATCGAGAGCTTTGCCTTCTGGCTCAGCTCTCTTTTGGTTACAACGGTGCGCCAAAGTGCACCCAATACCGCTCCCACTGCACCTATTCTCCTGTCAATCTCACGCTCCATCCTCCCCTCACTCGAGAACAAGACCCCGAGATACTTGAAATCCTTCACTTGGGATAAGGACTCCCTCAATACTTGGAGTAGACAATCCACCGGTTTCCTGCTAAGAACCATGGCCTCAGATTTGGAGGTGCTGATCCTCATCCCAGCCGCTTCACATTCTGCTGCAAACCGATCCAGTGAGTGCTGAAGGTCACATACTGATGACGCAAACAGGACCACATCATCTGCAAACAGCAGCAGTTCAATCCTGAGCCCACCATACTGAAACCCCTCCCCTCCATGACTACGCCTTGAAATCCTGTCCATGAAAATCACAAACAGGATGGGTGACAAAGCGCAGCCCTGGCGGAAGCCAACACCCACTGAGAACAGGCCTGACTTTGTACCGAGAATCCGGACACAGCTCTTGCTTTGGGAGTAGAGAGATTGGATGGCCCTCAACAGTGACCCCTGCACCCCATACTCCCGCAGCACCCCCCCACAGTATTTCCCGAGGGACCCGATCATATGCCTTCTCCAAATCTACAAAACACATGTAGACCGGATGGGCATACCAAGCCCCCTCCAGGATCCTTGCAAGAGTGAAAAGCTGGTCCGTTGTTCCACGACCAGGGCGGAATCCGCATTGTTCCTCTTCAATCTGAGGTTCGACTATCGGCCAAACCCTCTTTTCCAGCACCTTGGAGTAGACTTTCCCAGGGAGGCTGAGTAATGTGATACCCCTGTAATTGGCACACACCCTCTGGTCACCCTTTTTAAACAGGGGTACCACCACCCCCGTTTGCCACTCCTCAGGCACTGTCCCAGACTTCCACGCAATGTTGAAAAGACGTGTCATCCACGACAGCCCCTCAACACCCAGAGCCTTTAGCATTTCTGGACGGATCTCATCAACCCCTGGGGCTTTGCCACTGCGGAGATGTTTGACTATCGTAGTGACTTCCTCCAGGGAGATTGATGTTTGCCGTCCTTCATCCTCCAGCTCTGTCTCTACCATTGAGGGTGTAGTTGGGTTAAGAAGTTCCTCAAAGTGTTCTTTCCACCGCCCGATCACCTCAGTTGAGGTCAGCAATGTCCCACCCTTACTGTACACAGCTTGGATGGACCCACGCTTCCCCCTCCTGAGGCGCCGGATTGTTTGCCAGAAACGCTTTGGTGCCGACTGAAAGTCCTTCTCCATGGCTTCTCCGAATTCCTCCCACACCCGCTGCTTTGCCTCCGCTACAGCCGAGGCTGCCGTCCTCTTGGCCTGTCGATACCTCGCAACTGAGTCCGGAGTCTCACCACCTGTGTCCACCACGAAGTCCGAGGGTTGCCGCCCCTTGAGGCACCAATGACCTTAAGGCCACAACTCTCAACCGCAGCTTCGGCAATAGAAGCTTTGAACAATGACCACTCTGGCTCAATGCCCCCAGCCTCCACAGAGATGCCCGAAAAATTTCGCCGGAGGTGTGAGTTGAAGGTCTCCCGGACAGGGGCATCCACCAGACGTTCCCAGTTCACCCGCACTACACGTTTGGGCTTACCAGGTCTGTCCAGAGGCTTCCCCCTGCCATCTTACCCAACTCACCACCAGATGGTGATCGGTTGACAGCTCTGCCCCTCTCTTCACCCGAGTGTCCAAAACATGCGGCCTCAGGCCAGATGATACGATAACAAAATCGATCATTGACCTTCGGCCTAAGGTACTCTGGTACCATGTACACTTATGAGCGTCCTTATGTTTGAACATGTTGTTTGTTATGGCCAATCCCTGACTAGCACAGAAATCCAATAACAAAACCCCAAAAAACCCCACGGTTCAGATCAGGTAGGCCGTTCATCCCCAACACGCCCCTCCAAGTTTCCCCATCGTTACCCACGTGTGCGTTGAAGTCTCCCAGGAGGACTATAGAGTCCCCTTCAGGAGCCCCATGCAGGACTCCATCCAGGGTGTGCAAGAAGGCGGGATATTCCGAACTGTTGTTTGGTGCATAGGCACAAACAACAGTCAGAGTTTTCCCTCCCATGACCCTAGGGCGTAGGGAGGCGACCCTCTCGTCCACCGGGGTAAACTCCAACAAAGCGGCACTCAGCCGGGGACTTGTGAGTATCCCCACACCCGCCCGGCGCCTCACACCCTGAGCAACTCCAGAGAAGGAAAGAGTCCAACCCCTATCCAGGAGTTTAGTTCCAGAGCCAGTGCTGTGCGTAGAGGTAAGCACCACCAGATCTTTGGTCGTACTCCACCTCCCGCACAAGCTCAGGCTCCTTCCCCCCCAGAGAAGTGACATTCCACGTCCCCAAAGCCAGTCTCTGTTGTGCACCCGACCCCAGCGGTTCTTCCCGTAGGTGGTGGGTCCGCGGGAAGGAGAAGTGGCCACGTTGCTTTTTCGGGCTATGCCCGACTGGGCTCCGTGGCTAACCCGGCCACCAGGCGCTCGCTTACGGGCCCTCTTTCCAGGCCTGGCTCCGGAAAGGGGCCCCGGGCTTCCTCCGGGCAGGGTATCCTCACTTCTTGTTTGTTTGTCCATTGAAGTCTTTGAACCATTCTTAGTCTGGCCCCTCCCCTGAGACCAATCTAAAATAAAAATAATAATAATAATAATAATAATATCTAAACTGATAAAAAAAAGCACATCTCCTACCTCACCAGAATGTCTAAAGCAAGAGGCCGAATCCATCAACCAATTCGCAGCTAAACGAGAAATAGAAGATTTCTTCAAAACAGCAAAAGATAATTCGATCTTTCAAAAAGTAAAAACCTCCAAAAAGTCCACCTAAAATGCTCAAGAATTGATTTCAACAACACTTCAATTCAACCCTACGATGCAACCTTATGAGTCAGTAGAGCGAACCGAATTTCCAGACTTTATTACAGAGCTTCAAAATCTAACATAACAAACTGTCATAGAGAGTAACACTCCAACTATATCTGAAATAAAAAAGAACATTAAGTCCCTTAAGAACAAAAAAGCTGCCAATGACGTTAGTCCAGAACTATTGAAGTATGCAGCGGAATCACCAGAAATGCTTCAAGAGTTTAAGAGCTTAATTTATCAAATGTGGCACAATCAGAAGCTGCCTCACATTTTCAGCCACAGTAATCTGGTGACACTTTGGAAAGGTGTTTGCAAAGGCTCGGCGAAAGAACCTGACTCTTACAGAGGCTTGCAGGTTGGCTCAAGCCTGTGTAAAGTTACTGTAATGATAATTCTTGCGAGATTAAAGGAATGGTACAACCTCCAGCTTACTGACCAACAACAAGGTTTTAGAGAGGGGCGCGGTACTGCTGATGGTATCTACATCACCAAAAGGGTCCAACAAATATCTGACCGTATGCAACTGCCGATCTTGGTCCTCTTTGTTGATCTGAGCACAGCATTCAACCACATCATCAGGAAATGGCTTTTTAAGTCCATCTATATCCGTTTCCCAGACAAGGCTAACACAATCTGCATCAAGATCCTAGAGGCCATCTATAAAGATACCACCACAGCCCTAACTGACACACCAGAGGATACATTTACAATCAGCTCAGGGGTCAGACAAGGAGGCCCAGAAAGCCCACTTCAATTTAATGATGGACTTCGTATTTATGCTAGAATGCAAGAAAAATAATGTGAACTTTGTCGACATTAAATACAGAGATCAACGGCTACTGTTAGGGAAGCTAGAGGTAAAAAAAACGTATGCAGGTAAAAACACAAGTGACTGGGTTGGCTATGCAGACGATCTGGAACTGTTTTTCCTTAACAAAGCCACACTACAACAAGCCCTACCCCTACTTAATCAAACGTTCCAACGCTATCACCTGATGATCAACCATATCAAAACTAAAACCATGATATTTAACTATAATGATCTCAACATGGAGGTCCCATATCCAACAACCATCACCGACCTAAATTATGTAATTATTGAGAATAACATGGTATTCAGATACTTGGGCAGCGACAACAAATATGATGAGCCTTCCACTGGTGATGCTGAAATAACTCTTCGCATCAACCTAGCAGAAGCCAAATTTCAGGAACTGAAGCTAAAGCTTCGGAATTTTAACATCCACTTAGCCACACAAATGCTATTCCTGAATACCTTTGTCAGAAGTCGCCTTACCTACTCAGCACAAACATGGAATTGAACTACTACTCAAGGAAACAGAGTGGACAGCTGTTATTATGTCTTGCGCCGCAGAATGCTTAAGAATGGATACATAAAAATATATATAATGGAAGGGAAAAAATGTAATTAAATAAATAAATAAAATAAAATAATGGATATATCAGGAAAGACGGAAAATATCTGTGTAAAAAAGATGACAAAGATAATAGTGACGAGGATGTTGACTTTCGCTACCGATACTCTAATGCTGATCTCCTTCGCATTTGCAAGACTATCTCAATAACAGATTTTACAGATAAAATACAGGCGAGATACCTAGCCCATGTCAGTCGATGAACAAACCTTAATACAGCCAAACAACTACTATTTAATGCTGATAAATACACCAAGAAAGGCCAGCCAACAAAAACACTAGAAAATAGAGTACTTAGTGGTCAGAGACTATCAGCAGATGAATTCTATAAAATAGCTCTTAAGATGGAGGTCTAGATATGATCAATCACTGATCACCCAATATTTGCAAACAGCAGGTAGAGATAAATACTTTATATAGTTCCAAGTGAAAGCTACCCATAATGCAAAGCAGTAAATGTCTGAGAGCTCCAGAGAAACTACAGTTTGAACAGAAAGAGGACTGAAGCCCCATCAGAGTTGAAGTGAACCAGAGAGAGAACTGAGTCCTTTAATTATTTTAAAAACGACTATATGTGAAAATGCCTTGAGTGCAGGGCAAGCAGAGTGAAATGGACGAGCAGGGGTGTAAGGCTTGACTGTAGCCTGGAGGTCAGAAGGAGTTTGTTGTGATTCCAGCATCACACCACTCTCCTCTCCAGCCACGCTCCTCTGCCTCTCCCTCGTGTCCACCTGGGGTTATTACACCCAGGAGAACACTCCGTCCCAGAAGGCCGTAGTCACGTCAGCCCACCTGTTTGTTTGTTTTGTATCGTAGACCTATTATTATGTACGCTTTTGTCCAAACGTGATACAACATTTAACGGGTAGGCCTACCTACCTTACTAACAAAAGAGCATACATGCATTACTTTACATTACATTACAGTAATTTAGCAGACGCTTTTATCCAAAGCGACTTACAATAGTTTAGTAAAACAAAACATGCTTTCTTGTTAGTAAAGCCCACACGAGCAGTAGCATTTTCATATCACCTTTCACATTATGCATTTGTACAGTGCAAACTTTTGTCCGGCTCCTAGGCTACTGTCTGTACAAAAAGGCCTATAAAGAACCACGATAGGTTAATTTGATGATCATAAAATCAAGCAGAGTCAAGCAAAACCCTTACCTCTGTTTGTTTTCCTTGGCATTTTTACCGTCTTGCTGCCACAATCCCCTAGGATATGAAAAAGCATTGTCAGTCTTTCAAGATTCAACATTACTGTACACTGGAAAGATTTCTCCCCATTCCCTCCCGCAGTATGAATTTCATACAATTTAACACTATAAACTATACTATGGACTATACTTAGACCTTACTACTATACAACTACTTTCAATGGCTCACCATGCATAAAATCAAGTCTGAAGTTGCTGTTGAAACATACCAAGTCATCCCAAACAATGAACCGCTTGGGTTTCAATAGATTAAAGAACAATGGAGGCCCCCTATTGTCAAAACAAAGTTGGCAGTGACATTTTAAACAAACAAAAAAATACATTCATACACAACTCATACATAACAGGAACAGCTGAAGGGATCAGAACAAGGCTGAAGCACAATCCCATGTCCCTAACCATCATGCTATCAACTATCTTCTGACTGGCTCTTTCCCCTTTCCATATCACCATGTCGATGAGACAACGTGCTCCGTCCACGTTAAATGTCCTCTGTGCTCAAAATGCTCTTCAGCAAAAGGTCCATCAGAACCGTTTATCGTACCAACTTAGTGTCTCACAACATATCAAATCTAGAAGATATTTGTCTCATTGACAACTCATAATAAAGTAATTAAATAAACTATGTTTTTTTCCGTTAATAGAAAAAGTTTGTTGTTGATAATATATACACTCATATACACACTGTAGTAGGCGAGGCTACAAATAACGAATCGTGACAACGCCCCTAATTGTTTGTTGAAATATAGTTTCTAGTTCAGATCAACGGGCTCCTCCTAGCAAAAGCTGTCGTGGTGTCCCTGAGCAAGACACCCTAACCCTGACTGCTCCTGACGTGCTGGCTGTCTCCTTGCATGGCTGACTCCACCGTCAGTGGGTGAATGTGAGCATGACTTTAAAAGCGCTTTGGATAAAAGCGCTATATAAAAGCAGCCATTACCATAAACCAGATGTGTATCATACCGTATTCTGCATAGGCCAACATCGATTACCTTCCATAGTGTATGTAACGTCTTCGCTCTGATTCAATGCAGCCTACTTTCGTTATTAACTCTGGCCGGTAATGTTTATTATATCCCATGAGGTATGAACTATGAAGCGTGTTTCATGCATGTCGATTTACCATCAATAGTAAAATTCTGTTTTGTATGAATAAATGATGTAGGATTTATGTTGTTCAATACATTGACAATTTATCGAAACATTTTTCACGCATTCACACATTTGAATATATTCACACAAAATGTCACACATCCAGATATGGTAGAAATGATACACATTTTGAGATTTTAGATTTCTCCCGTTAACACGTTTAACAATAACGTTTTGTAAGTACAAATTGATAACATCAATGAATGTTAATAATTGCTTGTAAAATAATTGATAAATTCTTAAATTTTTAATACATTTAAAATATCGTTGTTTTAATAGTTTATGGTTATAACCATAAAGATAATAAACCATCAGCTTTTTCTCATCCTCAAATCCCTCTCTCTACAATTGGTCAATCTTTTCTGAAAGAAAAATCATGAGAAATGGCAGTTGATGTATTTTAATAAATGTGTTTTAAAGTCTTCTCAAAATCACCTTTCAGGCTCCGTAGCCAGAAATGTATTTACAAATCTGGAAAAGCTGTAACATTAGTGACCCAATCATCTGTTATGTTATTTATTTATTTTTTTAGTTAGGACACGTTGAAACCAAAAGAAAATCACAGGTTTTACTAATTCCTGTGGGGGAAAGGGGCGTGGCTTAGCGCTGGTAACAGGGAAGCGGGAGCGGTGAACTCACGGGGTTGAAGCACCTGTTTGTAATGTACGTGATTGAGCTAACTTGTATGTTTTGACGGACAAATTTTTTTAAACATGGATATTTTTGGTCTGCGGCTGCGTCCGCGGGAATAAAATGGACTCGGTCCAGAATACAAAATGGACTCGGTCCAGAATACGGTCTTCTGATATCCCGTGGCAGCGTTGAACAGGGACCTGAAGACACCATGGAATGCAAGGGAGTCTTCCAGACATACATCCCCTCCCTCGCCGTAACCCCGCAGGGTTCCAAGGTCCAGGGCCGTTCCCGGCGTTACCCCCTGGTCCACCACGGAGGGAACCTACGGAGATGGAGTGCAGGTGCTGCGGCCGAAACGGACACCGGCAGCAAGAGTGTCGCCTCATGGAGGTGGGCCAGGTGGTTCTTACCTACAATTTATGGCCCGCGTATGCCAGCGTATGTCTCATACGTCGATTAGAATAGGACAATATAGATCCGTACATATACGCCAAATATAGATACAGACTTGTCCCTGCCTGCCTTGTGATTGACGTCATTGGGTTATACCCGCTACCTTTTTAGAACTGCCACTAAAGATGCGGCTCCGTGTCTGTAGCCACGGCCTAACGATGATTCCCCGTCCCTAACCGTCGTGCTATCAACCCTCATCTGACTATCTCTCTCCCCTTTGTCCATCACCATGTCGATGAGACAACGTGCTCCGTCCGCGTTTAATGTCCTCTGTGCTCAAAATGCTCTTCAGCAAAAGGTCATCCAGGAGACCATTGATAACAGAGATTGAAGCTGCGCGATTGCAGTGCGGATCATTGAAAGCTCTAGTCTAGACCAGGGGTTCCCAAAGTGTTGGTCCCCGAGGGGGGGTCGCGAGATGATTTCAGAATCCTCTTGATGAGGCGTTTTTTTATTTTTTATTTTTAAATGTATTATAATTTGTATTATTATTATTATTATTTACATAGATATATTTATGATGTATGTGACAAATAAAGGAATTCTGATTCCGACAGATTCACGACAGTATCATTTGCAGCTCACATTCTGCAGGTGCTCCTCACTCCTGCCGCAAAGTCTGTGAGTTTAACGCCACGCTCGGCAGTCATTCACAACATTTATGGCACATACATTCACCGCACCCATCGGCTTCACTGGCAGTCCAATCCTCTACATCCAGTGAGAGAAACGCTGGATCGATGTGCAGCTGTTGCATGCCGAACCAGTCTGGGTTGGTGAGGTTAGCCAAGCTGCTGGTCGGTGAGAGGGTTGGAAACTTCGGCTTACCGAAGCCAGTGCCAAAGCGGAGCTGTGGGGTTCGCATGGGGAGGTCAGCAAGCTTGTCCTCAAGTGCATGTCGCTCGCCAACTGGCACCTTGGTGCTGAAGAATGCCAGGGGCAGCATCTCGCCTGTCGGGTACCATAGGTGACGTTTCAGTGCCTTGATTGCTGATGCTGCAATGCCCTCGTCAACATTCTTGTACGCATACAAGTGGTGGTAGAGTGTAAGGTCATTCCACGCAGCATCTACGGCCACGTCGCAGGTCAGCCACCACGTTGCGTAGATGTGCGTGATGAAGTTGGCAAACGCCCAAATCTTCAGCACCTGCTGCAACGTAGTGATGGTCTCCTGAGGAAGAAACGCAATGTGCTGATCCATCAAGGCCAGCGTGAGAGTGTACAGCAGCTTGGCCATCCATCGCGTCTTGTGCAGGGCTCCCGGCCGCTGAAAGGGAACTGCCGTGAGATGGCCAGTGTTTGACGCGGTGGTATCAAATTCCATGTTGACAACCTGATCGGTGCAGCACCACCCCTGCAACAGCTTGCATGTCAGCCGGGCGATGATCATTCCACATGGCTCATCAGTTCCCTTCATATAGGCTGGAACACCAAGCAGTTTGAGCCGCTCCGCATCACCGGCCACCACTCTCAGACACTAATCCAACTGGCGCACATTAGTGAGCTTCGGTGTCAACTTGCTGTCCCAGTGCAGGGTGCACATGGAAGGTGGTGTCCACTGCTGGTGCTGTTCCTCACTGATGGCCTCCAGTGTGTGGCGGCGCGCTCGGTCTGCGGTTGCATAGGATGTAAAGACCGTTGCCCAATTGCCACCTGACTCCTCGATCAGGCCGCGGGTGAAGGCCGACTGCTGCATTGGTGTGATCTTCAACCGTGTAGCCAGTGACACAAGACTCGGCCGGCTGAGGA
>CM050999.1:28011993-28056993 GCA_027704905.1 Muraenolepis orangiensis
TAGGTATACCTAGTTAACTAGAACACTAGTAACCCCCACTGCTATAGCAGTTGGTTATGGGCCAGTTCTAGTTAACTAGGTAGCAGTGGGGATTACTAGTGTTGTAGTTAACTAGGTAGCATTGGGGATTACTAGTGTTCTAGTTAACTAGGTAGCAGTGGGGGTTACTAGTGTTCTAGTTAACTAGGTAGCAGTGGGGATTACTAGTGTTCTAGTTAACTAGGTAGCATTGGGGATTACTAGTGTTCTAGTTAACTAGGTAGCATTGGGGATTACTAGTATTCTAGTTAACTAGGTAGCAGTGGGGATTACTAGTGTTCTAGTTAACTAGGTAGCAGTGGGGATTACTAGTGTTCTAGTTAACTAGGTAGCAGTGGGGGTTACTCACCCAATCCATTGCACTGACTACTAGTGAGTTTGTGTTGTGATTCTCAACAACGTTGAAACGTATTTAACATTCTACAACGGCACCATCGAGAGTGTTCTGACAGGGTGTATCACCGCCTGGTACGGGAACTGCACGGCACTCGAGCGCAGAGCGCTTCAAAGGGTGGTGCGGACGGCCCAGTATATCGTTGGAGGTGAGCTCCCCTCCCTCCTGGACATTTACAACCAGCGGTGCGTGGCCAAGGCCAAATGAATTATAAAAGACATTGCCCACCCCAGCCACGAACTTTACTCACTATTACCGTCAGGCAGGCGATACCGCAGTATCAAGTGTCGTAAAAATAGGCTTAGAGATAGCTTCCACAGTCAGGCCACCAGGCTGCTGAACAAGGGCGTATAACATATAACAATGTATATTTTATTACATTGATTTATATATATATATTGCTCTTTTCTGTGCTGATTTTTGCATTTTATAAATTGCATTTTTTATTTTTATTTTATATTCTTTATTCTATTTTTTATTCTATTTTTTATCTATTTTTATTTTATCTTATTTTATAACTGCTGTCTGTCGTCGGGTATTGCACACAAGAATTTCACATCACTGCTTTATACTAAACTGTAAACTGTGAAGTGACAATAAACTTGACTTGACTTGACTTGACTATTTCCGTGTTTCAAAAGAAAAGTCAGAACATGTTGATTGGGTGCCGATATGAAGACCAAAGCATTAGAACTAGGGCTGTCAAAGTGAACACCTTAACACTGTGTGATCAGCGGCGAACGTTGACCTCATATCACCTCGTACAAAAAAAACAATGGGCCGATCTACCTGTTTTATGGGCCGATCTACCTGTTTTATGGGCCGTTCTACCTGTTTTATGGGCCGATCTACCTGTTTTATGGGCCGTTCCGATCAGACAGAACAAAAACGTTGTCGGCCCAAAAGGCACGTCGGGTATGCCAGATGGCCAGTTCAGCCCTGGCGGAAAATGCAGGTGCAGTCACAGTCATATAGAAGTAAACATTACGTTACGGTATGATTTAGTGAGCTGGTGTTATTTTTTTCAAACCACACACCGCATGTTGGCTATTTCAGCACCACGCGTTGTCCACCTACTTATTGATTCACTATGAGGGGTTCAGCGTCAGTGCACCACTGCCTGATTAGGCCTGTGTGTCATTCACTCTCAACATAGATAAAAGTACAATAAGCATTCTTCAGGTGGAGGGAGATTCTCGATTTGGACATTATAGACAGTGGCGGCTGGCCCATAGGGGGCGATGGGGCAGCCCCGAGCAAAAGCAATGGTGTGTTGGAGGGTGTTGTTTTTATATGTCCCAAGGAAGGTCTTTATATGTTGACATCCATTGACACACTTATTTTAATTTAAAAACCAACACTGAACAGTTAATGAGTGTGTGGGTTGGAGTTGGAATACAGTTCTTGATATTGTAATAAAAGTCCTGATTGAAGTCCTGAATTTTTTACGTGTTAATATTTAGGTTAAGCTAATTCTCATTTAGATTTATAGTATAGCTTTGGTTTGCTTGGTATTGGTTTGCTTGTCCTGGTAAGCTAACTTGGTAATAGAAGTTGAACAAACAAAGTTTTACATGGTGAGCCAACTTGATAGACATTTGTAAAAACTTGATAAAATAAGTTTAACCAACATCTTTTTAAGTTATCTTAACTAATATTTTCTAGTCCAAATAACTTGACACATGAAGTTGTGTCAACAGACTACAAGTTGTATCAACTAATTCATTGAAGTGTAATCAACTTGACACTAAATGTTGAATCAACTTGACTAAACATAACTCAGTCAAAGCAACAAGATGACTTGACTTAGTCAAGTTGAGTCAACAAATCATGTTTAACAGTGTAGCTGTTCAACTTGATGAAGGCTACAGGATAGGGATCTGTCAACACAATGAGGAGGTGGACAAAAACACATCCTGTCTAAAAGAATAGACTGTGTGAAGTTCTGTGGTGCCTTTGAGCCGGCCTTGCGTGGTATAAGCCCCCCCTGGTGAAAAATGCACCAGCCGCCACTGATTATAGACTATATGTGTGACTGTCCGTCCGATATTGTACAATTTTATTTTTTATAAAAAATGAATCTTTTATTTTTTATAAAAAATGAATCTTTTATTTTTATTCTCAAAATAATCTTCTGGGCCAAATATAATTGCTGGCGGGCCACCAATGGCCCTCGGGCCGCCTGTTGCCGACCCATGTCATAGGGACTTAGCAGGAAGTGGTGGTGGGGCACTGACGAGAGAGAGAGAGAGAGAGAGAGAGAGAGAGAGAGAGAGAGAGAGAGAGAGAGAGAGAGAGAGAGAGAGAGAGAGAGAGAGAGAGAGAGAGAGAGAGAGAGAGAGAGAGAGAGAGACATTGTTTTGATGAAAAATAGCTATTTAAATAGCTATTTTATTTTGAAAACCAGAAAATCGGAATAGAAGTTTGATTCACAGTCGCTTATTGAATAAACCTAACATAATTAAAATTGAATGAATCTAAAATGAATTAAAAGTTAATGGCGGAATACGCGGGTCCTTTCTCCCGGCTGCTATAAGACATTTCAATGGATCCATCTCAGGTCGTAAGATGGACAGAGGAGGCACAGTGACCTGAGGTCCTCTCTCTCTCTCTCTCTCTCTCTCTCTCTCTCTCTCTCTCTCTCTCTCTCTCTCTCTCTCTCTCTCTCTCTCTCTCTCTCTCTACTGTGTCTTTAGGACGTTCCTCCTTACAGTGATAAAACAAATGGCGGTAGGGGGGCGGTATCTGTTGGTGGTATTTTGACACACATATTTGTGTGACTTTGAAACGTTTGAAAAAGCATTGTTATCAGTATTTTCACAGATGTATCTGTTGTATCTGTTGTATCTGTGTATTGAACTGTTTTTTTTCTCTGGATTGTTAGGTCCTCCCTTTCCTTAATGGACGAGCCTCCACTGATATACACTTATTAACGTAACTGTAAGAGCCATTTTGATGAAGGTGTATGCATACACGTGGGTGTCCAGTAGGTGTCACTATTGAGCCAGGGGTAAACACATAAAGGTAGGAACATTTAGGGAACGGAGAGGGAGCGCAAGGGGGTCCTGCAGTAGAGGTTCTGGGGGACCACCCTGGAGGAGGACACTCGGGAGTTTGTCAACGCCTGTCGGGTTTTCAACCAGCACAAGCCCTCTCATCAGGCTCCTGCTGGTCTCCTGCAACCTTTGCCTGTGCCCCATCGTCATTGGTATTACAGGTATGCATTATATCATCCAATCCTTTGATACCTCAATAGTTTGCATCAATGTTAGAGGAATAACATGATATTAATGACAAATGTATCGGCCAGACTGTCATTAAATGTGATGTATGCAATCTCAGAAGAATAACTAACGTTGTCTATGTCCTTCAGTATTTCTGTCTTGAGTATGTCAGGGCTGGGGATGAGTTTGGAGGACCAATTCTCCACTGATGAAACTTCTAGTAACAGAACATACAGTACAGTGGGTCACTGGTCAAAACAAGGCATGTGTCTTTTGTGTTCTACTTAACAACTTTGATCCAAAGTATTTGAGCCTATATAAGTTACCAAGGCTATATAAGACACTTTAATCTCCTGAGAATCAGCAAAAAACGCTTCCTGATTTCATAATAATGAAAGGAAAAACATCAGCCAGGTATTTATAGAATTTCATACATTTAATAATGTATCCCATATGTCTCTTATAGAGGACATTTTAACTGACATCACAGGGGATATAAATGTCCCACCACTGACATTTTAAATAAAACAAATGCAGCAGTCATTACAATGTTGTGACTTTTTATCTTTGCTCATTCCTCAAGACTGAGGCCACCCGACCTTCTCCTCAGGTCAGTCCTGTTTGAGTTAGACAAGAAAAGTTAACCATTAGTAAAGTTACTGGAACACAGATCATTCAACAGCTAATTGTTACACATTATAACCCGAATTGGGCTTCTGCTGTGCTGTTCAGCAATTTAATTATACTAAGTACAACTCTCAACCAAGTTGGGAGAATGTCTTTGGATACGCAGTCCACAACAAAATGTCCTTGAGAATGGACAATGATTCATTGCTGTATCCCAGTAGTTTAAAGGATAAAGAAGGCCGTCCCTTGTCAAAACAAAGTGGTCAGGGGTCATTTCATGGAGGAAAAAAACAACAACTCACCCATACCAGGATAAGGGATCAGACCAAGGCTGAACCATAATTCCCCATCCCTATCCTTCAAGCTATCAACCATCATTTGACTGGCTCTGTCCCCTTTGCCCATCACCATGTCGATGAGACAACGTGCTCTGTCCACTTTGCTCGTCTGGTTCTCCGTCACAGAGTCCTTGTCCTCGGTACTCAACACTTTCTTCTGCCACAGGTCATCCAGGAGACCTTTGATAACAGGCATTGGAACTTTCTGCACAAAGTCAGCACGGATCCTTGAAAGCTCTGAGAAAAAAAGGGCAATAGAAAGTGTTGTAGTCAATACAATCTTTGGGTGTGTATAAATAAACAAATGCATAGGCCTACATCAAATACATCGGAATATAGGAATACGTTCCTTATTTTGATACTAGGCTATATTGTGTTTAAGTGATGTGTGGTTCCTCGTTTTCTCAACATCTATACTCTCTTGTCTCTTCTTGTTGTAGGCCTATGTACGGTCGACCCTGCTATATGGTAGTAGTAGGCGGTCATACCATTTGCTACCTGCGTATATCCAAAGTCACCTGTATTGCATCACTAGGTCTGCGACCGTTTCTAGGGTTTCTGTGGGCCTTAGGCAAAATCGCCCAATTGGTTTTGGGGGGGGCCTTCGAAATGACAGAGCATTTATTACAGAGCCTCGAAATTACAGAGCGGCAATCATCGTGAAGTCCAACGGGGGGGAGGGGGGGGGGCGGTGATCGCGAACATCATGAAGTGGACCGCGAGCAATAATATAATATAATCTGAAAATATAATCTGTCGTCCTCGGGGGCACACTAGCGACACACTAAAACGGACCCTGGTCGTTCTCTCGAATGTGTCTACTTCTTCAAACGAAAATCCGAATTAACGTAGTTAATAACCTACACCGAAGTGTGCAAAAGAGAAATATATGTTTCTTGCGCATTCAAACTAGCCTACATCATACATGGTTATTATGAAGACGGCCTACCTTCCATCGTTTACAGGGCTAGACGTGAGTTGTGGCTGATGTTCAATTTACTTTCGTTTTGCAAACTTCTACAATGTGTGTGTGTGTGTGTGTGTGTGTTTTATTGGCTTGGATCCCCGTGACGTGTTTCATGTTATTATTATTGTTAATAATAACGTGTGCATAGATATTTTTATGATGTAAGGAATAACGGAATTCTGATTCCGACAGATTCACGACAGTATAATTTGCAGCTGAAAAAAAGCCACAATGTTCGCGATCGCGACCCCCCCCCCCCCCGTTGGACTTCATGATGTTCGCGACCCCCCCCCCCCCCCCCTCGGACGGTGATAGTGGGGGCTCTAGTCTCTAGCTGTTATTTGGGGGTCGCGGGCTGAAAGGTGAACCCCTGGTCTAGACTATAGAGCACAAACCAAAAGGTCGGACAAATATGAAATGACGGGAGTGTAAACCGTGATAGTTTAGGCAGGGTGTTCGACACATTGTTATGAACTGTTCTCCTCAGAATACATCAGAACCGTTTATCGTACCAACTTAGTGTCTCACAACGTATCACATCAAGAAGACATGCGTCTCATTGACCATAATAAAGAAATTAAACTATGTTTTTCGTTTGTCGTTGAAAATATAGTCATCTACACACTGTAGTAGGTGAGGCTACACAACAAAGGAATCTTGACAACGCCCCTAATCGTTCGTTCAAATATAGTTTCTAGTTCAGATCAAAACGTCTAAAACCAAATGTGTATCATACCGCATTGGACAACATTTAATCGTAATCACGGATTACCTTCCATACTGATGTGACGTCTTCGCTCCGATTCAATGCAGCCTACTTGTTGCTTTTAACTCACACTTCCTGATTTGTAGACCGGTTAGGTAGGTTAGGTTTTGATTTGTTTTATATCCTGGTGAAAACCCTGCAAGTGTGATATTGGTTATGGGCCAGTTACTGAAATCCCACGTTGTCATATAAATGATCACAGATATTGTTCATAACCAGGTAAACCAGCTATATACAGAAATAATTATTTGATCCCTTGCTGATTTTCTAAGTTTGCCCACTTACAAAGAAATGAACGGTCTATAATTTTAATGGTTCGTTTATTTTAACAGTGAGAGGCAGAATATCAAAAAAAGTCATCCCAGGTGTCTTTTATACAGGTAATGAGTTGATATTAGGAGTACCTTCTTAAAGCGAGAGGACATATCTAACTGGTCTGTCGGAGCCAGAATTATTGTTGGTTGCAAGGGGATCAAATACTTATTTCACTCAATTAAATGGAAATCAATTTATAACTTTCATATGATGTACATTTCTGGATTTTCTTTTTGTTTCTCACTGTTAAAATAAACCTTCCATTACAATTATAGACTGTTCATTTCTTTGTAAGTGGGCAAACACACACACACACACACACACACACACACACAAAAAGGTCCTGAATAAAGCTTGTGCTTATGGCTTATTAAAATGTTTTAAAAAGTACATGGTACAATCTAAAGAAATTAAATTCCCTGAAGTGTATATAGTTTCAAGAAGTTGAGCACAGTTTATACCAATCTACAAAATAGATTTCTAATACAAAATATATACAACTCCAACCTGCTTCCCATGGCCCACAAGTGGTAATGCCTGATCATTACATTCAAGTGAAACAATATACAGTTTAGTTATTTCCCCTAGTTTACGCTTATATTATATACTGTATATTACGCCATATAAGGGGGTACCTGAGGGATACAGCTTAGTACAAATGTACTAAACATTATATCATCGATTACTTTCAACTCAAGAGGACCAGGAAACATTCAGACAGCTTCACAGTTTCAGGATCTTTGGTCCCTCGCTTGCATTTTGGTCCATCACAGGTTCTTTGTTGCCTTCTTTCAATGGTCGACCTGTACGGCACCATTGGCATCTGCGAAGGCCATCGTCGTGTCATTGAACGGAGCCATTTATCATGTCTGAGGAAGCAAACAACAGACAGGAAATGAGTGCACGTCAGTGTTCATCCCAAACAAAACATCCCTCTGTGCTGTTTGACATCAGATCACAGAAGAGAGGTCTTCATTGCACTCCCCCTTACTTCCAATCTATGTATATATTTAACTTATACAGTTTTGTACTTTTTTACTTTAATCCTATTATTATAACTGCTGTCTGTCGTCGGGTATTGCACATAAGATTTTCACTCATTGCTTATACTTGTATAAACTGTGAAGTGACAATAAACTTGACATGTGGCTGTGGGCGTCATTTAACAGTGAATGCCAACTGAACACAAGGTCTGTATGACGTTATAAAGAGGTGAGGTGTTAAAAGGAGGTGTGCGTGCATGCGTGCGTGTGTGTGAAGTATGTTACCTTTCAACAACTGATGAGCCTCACGGCAGGTCCTTCAGATCCTCCAGACTGCTCAGCAGGTGCTGTGCTGTGGCCTCTCCTCGTGGCCTTTGTTTCTTCCACAGCACCAACATCTTCAGCTTCTGCATGGACACTCGTCTGTCTCTCTGCCTTGATGTTGTCCAGATCTGTGATGCTCAGCTTCAGGTAGATGGCCGCCTGCTCCCACTCCTGTCCCAGCGATTCGGCTACCTGTAGGAGCTGCTTATCGGACAGAGCCTTTGTTTTTCTGTTTCCGTCTGGGTGAGAAGAGACAGAAGGGAGCAGGCAGGTCATATTAAAGTTTTACCCTTCGGAGAACACATCATAGAGGTCGCGCCGTTTTACCAAGACAGAGCTCAGCTGTCCTGGTTGAAACTTGTTTTCATCCCAAACCAGATGCAGGCTGTCTCGAATGTATCAAGAGTACCAATTTCAAGTTTGTAGGGAGACCAATCGTCTCATTCCAAAGACCAAGATGGCCTCACCTGACTCATCCATGCAGCGAGATTTCTTATTGGCCACTTCTTCTTCTGATGCCCTGCTACTTTCTGGCCCCCATTTCCTGCAGAAAATGGGAAGTCATGGGTGTGATAAGGGTTTTGGGTGACTGGAGAACATGTACCATAGCCTCTACGTGGTATCTCTCTATATTGAAGAACAGCACCGCCAGACAAGGAACAAGGCACCACCTACACAACAACACAACAAACCCTTACCTCCTGTGGTTTGACAATGTAAAAGGAGGAGGCTGTTCAAAGAAGGCCTCAAAGTCACCCTTTAGCTTGATGATTTCCAAGGTGAATTTAAATTCCTGGACACACAAACACACAAATCAGTTTCTAAAATGAAAATATCGAATCAAAATTTGAATGGGAACATGAATGAAAACATGCCTCCACTACACAGGTGCACGGCAACACACAGACCTTGGGGCTGATGTCTCGTTCCGGCTCGCTGATGAGCTGGTACTTCTTGGTGTCCAGATTGCACCCTTCGCCTCCTCCCAAGGATAAAAATAATATTATGCTTCCTCACCGGGCGGGTGTGTTGGGGTCCTGGGGCCGGGAAGAGAGGAGGAAAGGAGGGCGGGAGGGGGAGGGAGGGAGAGAGTTAGGGAGAGGAAGGAAGGGGTGGGTGTGCCACGCCTCACCCCTCCTTAAGCACAGTGCATACTCGGGAGAGAATTTAAAATCAGTGCCCGCAGGCTTCTCTTTCCCGTAGCCAGCCCCACACACACACACACACACACACACACACACACACACACACACACACACACACACACACACACACACACACACACACACACACACACACACACACACACACACACACACACACCACACACACACACACACACACACACACACACACACACACACACACACACACACACACACACACACACGGGAAGTGATGCCCCGACGTCTACACTCACTGTAATCGCCCCTTAGAGATGTTCCTTGGAGTAACCTTGTCATAGTCAGAAGTCTGTTGGAAGAGAACCAATACAAAACTAAACCTTAACAACCATAACAATGAATAGATCAAATGATCACTATCCAAGAAAGAGTTTTATTCACCTGCTGAGCCGCTTTGCATTTTTCGCACTGGGGCTTGAAGTGCATCTACTCTTTGGGGGTACAGTGGTAGGGGTACAGTGGTAGGCTGCTTTTGGGAGAATATACAATATATTTTATTACTATAATGTACAAACTCATCCCTGTACAAAAGAAGGTAAGAATACTGGAGATTGTGTGTGTGTGTGGGTGTGTGTGTGTGTGGATGTGTGTGGGTGGGTGTGTGCGCTGATTGCATTCAAAGAGAGTAAAGAATCCATCCCTAAATGTGGAAAGATCAATCTCATCTTCTGAAGTATCCCATGAAATGTACTTTTGTTCGGTTCGATTGGTGGTTCCTGCTTTGAGGTCAGCGAAGTCAAATCATTTTGACCAATTGTATTCAGTGTTAATATTATGAAAAAAAACTCTGGTGCTGATCACAATAAATTAGGCGTCAAAACACTTTTTGCCACAGCTTTTAAAAATGTTAATCTACTAAATAATGATTTCCTTTTTCAAAGCACAAATGGCAAATGGTGATATAGAATAAAAAGTTGCCTTGCTTTGACTCGCTGTAATGTGAAGTCACACAGACGTCACACCTCACTCACCTTGAGACATATCCTCTCCTGCCCGCCCATCTGAAAGAATACATCAAGGGGTAAACGTGAGATACTTTTAACACAGACGGTGAAACATGTAGCATGGAAAAGAGCTAAATGAGGCACCGCGTCTCCCCGCGTTTGCCAACTGGAGGAGTGGCACGCCTCACCTTCATCCTCTCCATCCCGCTCCCCGCTGGCTTCTGGCAGAACACACACGCAGAAGAGAGAGTAAGGGAACGTCCAGGAGGTACAGTATGTAGCAAGGAGCAACAAGAAAGAGAGGGAGAGAGAGAGATGACAAATAAACAGGTAAAAAGACGGGTAGTGAGGCTCCACCACATAGATGTCGAAAGAAAGCCATCTCCATCACTAAGGACCGCAACCACCCTGGGCACCACCTCTTCTCCCCCCTACCGTCGCCGGTTACGCAGCATCCGTACAAGGACGAAGTTTTGATCCACAGGCAGTGTGCCTACTGAACGGCTAGGAGTGCTGCCACCATCATAACATTGTCATTAACATTACACTGATACTTTGCTGGACTTTCTGGACTCATCAGTTACTGCACTGTACTGCACTGTATTCATTATGCTGCTGCACTACAAAATGCTTTTTGCACAATTCAACACATGTACATATCATCCATCAGTCCATTTGTTGTTCTTTTCATGTTCATTTTTATTGTGTATAGTATTTTTATAATACTGTGTTTTAGAAATTCATACTGCAGGAGGGAATGGGGAGAAGGCATTCCATTGTACTTGTTATAATATAATAACAATAAAAATCTTGAATGAATCACTGTGTCCCGACTGTGAAACATTGCCAGCGTTGACCGCTAAATGGATTGAACTCTTCCAGTCTCTGCTTGGCTTGCCTTTAGGGAGGACCTGAGAGTGAACTCATTGATTAACGGCAATTACTAAATTCTGCTCCATGTTGTTCCTCAGGAAGTTCCAAGTATTTAATGTCCATTTTATAAACAGGTTTCTAAAATGTTGTTTTTCATGATATTACCTGAGCCACTGCCGTCCACTTCCAGTAGGTTTCCTGAGACAACACAAGATGGCCCAGTTAGTTAGTAAGTACTTACTACTACCAACAAACTACTTCTTAGTTACTCAGTTAAAGCTCACTTAGTTAACTTAAAATCTCAACTTAAACTTAAAAGACATCCGGTAATATATAATCATTTCCATTTCCAATAGTTCTCACTGAATTATTACCGGAGAAAGTGTCACAACTCAGTGGGTAGGTTGGACCCCGAACGCAGACAGAGACCAGAGAAAAGTGGTTTTATTTGGCACAGAACACAAGCGCATGTAATGTCAAAGATAGGCGATGGTCAGGTTACCGGGAGGTCGAGGTGCGTCGTACCGACAGGTAGTAGACGGGCGGATCGTTGGGGACAGGTGATGATCAGGTTACCGGGAGGTCGAGGTGCGTCGTACCGACAGGTAGTAGACAGGCGTAGCTCCGGAACTGACGAAGGGCTGGAACGGCAGACGGACGGGCTATCTCTCCGATAGTCCGCAGCAGGGTGATCAGGTCACCTGGGGACTGGTAGCGTACATGAGGTTACACACAGTACGAACGAGCGACGTCTCTAACTGACGCCGCGGTATAAATAGCCCCCAGGTGAGATCATTGGAAATCAGCCACGGTAATGGTTGGCAGGTGCGTGTGTGTGCGCCCCCAGCGCACGCGGCCTGGCCACGCCCCCTGTCAACCACCGAAACCGTGACAGAAAGCGCATCAAAAACCATAAGATAACTCTAGGGGAGGTGGGAACAGCCACCGAAACTACCCAAATGTTGACATGACTCCACATTCAAATGATAGGGAAGTAGAATGGAAATGATAAACAAATACAAAGGGGTGAGAGAGGAGAAGAGGAACGGTGAGAGACCGTGGGTTTAAAAAAAACGTGTTATAAAATCAAGCAGAATTCTCTCCCAAATATTCACTGTATTTGAACGCAACCCTGAGGAAGCATTGGATCAGAGACCTCACATTCTCACACATATTATTTTAAAACATCAGATGTATCCCAGTGACATACAATCAATGAATACTGTAACAAAAAAAATAAAGAATATATATTTATTAGGCTTATGTGTCCGAAAACATTACATTACAGTATATACATTTAGATGTGTTGAATAAACGTTTTTTCTTAATTCTCAAAGGTATCTCAGGTATCGTATTTTATCGGTAATAGTAGATTACTGACCAAAACGATGTATTCATTGTGGAAAAATAAGTATATCAGAGTGTATCAGGTAAAATAATAATATGACCTTGAAAGTCTGTGTGTGTGTGTATTGTGCATGTGTGGTGCATACTAGTGTATATAGGATATAAATGGGATTCTCTCTGGGAATAAAGTGTTTACCTTTCCCGTCATATTGTGCAGACGTCACCATCTCTGCAGGGACAACAAGAGAGCATTATAAAAACCACGTTCCTTGCAGGCATCCTATCTCTCACACCGTATCACGTTACACGAGACAGACTCCTCCCCAACCGCCCCAAACCTCACTTGAAAATGCCCCCCCCCCCCACCACCCACCCACCCACCCACCCACACACCCACACCCACACAAAAACAGGAAGTGTTGCTAACATCTGCTCTCCCAACGTCCCCGACTCTCCTCTGGCCTTCTGTTCTCAATCTTCTACCTACTTTCTATCTAGATGATTCCGTGGATGGCCCAGCCATGGCAGCTATAGTGACACAAAAGTAACCCGTAGTGCTAAGTAACACACTTGGGCCCATAACAAACGAGTGACACGGAAGTCTTTTGTTTCGTTTACTTGACACAATTTTGTCAGCACACACACACACACACACACACACACACACACACACACACACACACACACACACACACACACACACACACACACACACACACACACACACACACACACACACACACACACACACACACACACACACACACACACACACCCCCCCCCCCCCCCCCCACCCTTCGCCTCCTCCCAAGGATAACAATAATATTATGCTTCCTCACCGGGCGGGTGTGTTGGGGTCCTGGGACCGGGAAGAGAGGAGGGAGGGAGGGAGGGAGGGAGGGAGGGAGGGAGGGAGGGAGGGAGGGAGGGAGTGGGGGAAAAGAGGGCGGGAGGGGGGATGAGGGGAGGGAGGGAGAGAGGGAGGGAGGGAGGGAGGGAGGGAAAAGAGGGCGGGAGGGGGGAGGGAGTGAAGGAGTGGGGGAGGGAGGGAGAGAGGGGAAGGAGGGAGGGAGGGGGTGGGTGTGCCACGCCTCACCCCTCCTGCGTCTTAAGCACAGTGCATACTCGGGAGAGAATTAAAAATCAGTGCCCGCAGGCATCTCTTTCCCGTAGCCTCAAAGACACACACACACACACACACACACACACACACACACACACACACGCACACGCACACGCACAGAAGCAATTTGCGAGGACCCTGTGGGCATGGTGTCAGTAATGTAGGCATGCCAAGACCTGCAGAAGCACTTGCTTTTTAAACACCACGTCGACACACACACACACACACACACACACACACACACACACACACACACACACACACACACACACCCCTACACAAACACACAGCTGCCCACATACACACACACACACCTGCACACACACACACACAGTGTCACCGTCTTTACCTCTCAGACTAAATCCGTTGGTTTATTTTCAACTCAGCTTATCGAACAAGAAGGGTTGTATTCTATATTCCCTATATTCCACATTAACGATTCCTGAAAGACGTTCTAGCAATGAAGCTAGAACCTGTGTTCTCTCACGTTAAGGGCGTCGTCTCTCATGCCGGGAACCGTGAGTTCGAGCCCAGTGCGGGGAAATCACGTATACATTGGTGCCGCGACCAGGATGAGAGTGAGCTTTAGGGGGATGAGTGTAACGAACGCCAGCACCACCTGTAACGGTGGTGCTGTGCAGTGAAGTAAACCTCACTACCCGACACCTAAAAGACGTTCTAACCATGTAGCTAGAGCCTGTGGTTTCCTCAGCTTTCCTTATTAGAGCGTCTATCGCAACCACCATCTCTTCTTACCCGTTTCTATCCACAGGCAGTGCACCTACTGAACTGCTAGGAGTGCTGCCACTATCACTATCATAACAGTTTCATCCGTATTACATTACACTATCATACACCATTATACTTTTGCTGGACTTTCTGTAGTCATTACAGTTACTGCACTGTGCTGCACTGTATTTATGATGCTGCTGCACAATTGGCCCTTCAAAATGCTTTTTGCACAATTCAAGTGACTTTATTGTTATTTTTATATAATTACCTTGATGTCTGATGTGTTGTTGGAGGCCAGGTAGACGCGGAAGCTGAAGGTGCTGTCGTGGCCCAGCTCCTTGTACACTAGCACCGCCCCGTGGTGCTCCACGGGCTCACTGCTCTGGACGATG
Organism: Muraenolepis orangiensis; assembly: GCA_027704905.1. Classification (NCBI taxonomy): domain Eukaryota; kingdom Metazoa; phylum Chordata; class Actinopteri; order Gadiformes; family Muraenolepididae; genus Muraenolepis; species Muraenolepis orangiensis. The sequence continues at coordinate 28,026,566 of CM050999.1, forward strand.
GGCGCCACGGGGGACAGGGAGGACACCAGCCACTTGACGTGGCTACCCGAGTGATCGGCCGACGGCTCGATGAGGTCGGCTCCCGTCCTTCATGTGCAGAACGCTGAACCTCAGCTTACACTCCGGGTCTGGGGGGAAAAACGTAAGCATTCCATTTGATCCAGTGAGGAATTGACTTACAAGATTTTTTATTGGTACAATGGGATTACTTCCCGCAGTATGAATGTTTAAAACAATACAAAAAAGTACTATATACAATAAAAATGAACAGAAAAAGAACAATATAGTGACGGAAGATATTTACATGTTTTGAATTGTGCAAAAATATTTAAAAGCATTAAAGTATGCACAGTAGGGATGGGAGGGGGGGTAAAATTTATAATTTTTGCGTATCGATACACAGACATCAATCTATCCGTTTTTTCTGTCCACTAGATAGCGATGAGGTTTTTTGGGTTGGTCAGTCTTGTCTTGTTCGACAATCCTATTTTGCTGCAATAAAAATGATTGAAGTGACTTTGAAGTGACTTTCAAGTGACTTTGATTGAAAACAGCTTACGTGACTTGAAGTCATCAAGGGTGATTTCCCCACCCCAATACACAGGAACGCATACGTCTAGAGAAATGTGTGTACGAAGTAAGTCAATTCAGAGTGTGTCCTTACCAGCAAGACACAGGGAGTGTGGGAACAGGATAGACTTGAGCACAGACGCATCCTTGTTGACCACGTCCACATCGAAAATGGGTCCGGCACATTTCCAGGAGTCCTGGAGGAACGTGGCGAATTTGGACCAGGACAGAACCGAGAGCCTGCTCCGTTACTTCAAACACCAGGCCTGTAACCGACCACTCATATGTCCCCTCGCCTTCCAGCTTTACCCTAACTAACACACACACACACACACACACACACACACACACACACACACACACACACACACACACACACACACACACACACACACACACACACACACACACACACACACACACACACACACACACACACACACACACACACACACACACACACACACACACACACACACACACACACACACACACACACACACCTTGCTTTTCAACGTTTGCACTGCTTTAGGCTATTAATTAAGGAGTTTCAACAGCACTGGGGGTATGGGTATTATGGCATATTTCAGCAAATACTGATATTATAACTGCATTATTGAATGTGACATACACTGAGACGGTTTGCTGTGGAATAACATTGATTTTGCTCGTCCTTTACCTGGATAGTGGACATGGCAAATGGGATTGTGGGGGATTGTGAACCCTGGTCGGGTCATTGAAAGCCAATTGCCCTGCAGGGTGACATTCCAGACAGACGGCTCGACGATAGAAGACAAGAGCTTGTGTCCAAGTACTGGCCCGACTTAGTCGCCACTTGCGTGAGGGCAATGCATGGGCGAGATGTGGGAAGAAGGCCTGGAGAGGGTTCAGTGGGTGTTCTTGTACATCTCCGGATCTTGTTATCAGCTCCAAGATCCTGAGTTCATGTTTGTGCAACTTAAATCAAATATTAAAAAGCGGTTCCACTTTGTCAATGGTGTGGATGGTTACTCTTTTTTTACGCATGCATGATCATCAATAGAACAGATAGATAGATAGATAGAATAGAAGGTAATTATAGGTAAATAATTATATATATAATTACAAAAACACAATGTGTGTGCGTGTACATACATACATACACACACACACACACACACACATTGTGTTTTTGAACTTATCTTTCAAAGCACTATTCTACTCAATTATTGCTGCTGACACAAAATGTGAATCAGCTAAATAGAATAGTGTAGAAGAAAATATCCTCTTTAATAATTCAGTAAAGCCAACCCGTTTTAGTGTAAGCCCTAAATGAACGACATGACAGATAGTAAAGGACGTGAAGACGACACATGGTACCTAGTTCAAACCACATGGTCTGTCTGCTTGATTCTGTACAACATTGTAATATTCGACGGCGTCTATAGTCTAATACCAGTGAAGTACTTTGAACTCATATCTTATCAACAGAGATGGCCAACGGTTTGAGTAAATATCACTTCCGTGAACAACACACACACACACACACACACACACACACACACACACACACACACACACACACACACACACACACACACACACACACACACACACACACACACACACACACACACACACACACACACCTTAATGCTTATCTTTCTTTTCGTGTGCGTGACACCTAGAGACAGGTATAGCTGATACATCTACCACAATGAGTCATCATCATCATCGCAATAACAAACCGACATGTGGAGGAGACGCGCCTCAACAAAGAGACCGCGCAATGTGTGTGTTTGCTTTAAAACCAGCTCTCACGATAGTCGATGGGTCGACACGTTCGATAAAGAATACTTTACACGTGTATTGAACAGTGTTTGTACAGTAAAACATTCGAACAAACATAAAACAATCGTCCTCCTGAGTCTACAGTTGACCATCATTACAAATAGTAAAACCTTACCCCTCTCCCAATTGACAAGTCGGTTCGAGGTGCGCCATCTCCGCTACCATCCTCCTCGGGTCGGTCGGTCGGTCGTGTCCTCCGCCCTATTTTTAACTTTCGTTGACCTTCGTTGACTTAAGTCCTTCGGGTAACAGGTGTGTGTGTGTGTCTCCATGCGTATCGTGCCACTTCCCCCCCCCCCACCGTCTCCTTCGTCACGTGGCCGAAGCACCCACCATCCCTATTGTACACCAATGGTCCTATTTTCACCATCACCGAGAACCAACCGAGCCTCTCACACATCCTATGGGACGCAGACATCTTGAGAGTTTGAGTATGTGTGACAACTTAAGTAGACGCTTTACGTCGTCGATGCGTTACTAAGGTAGACTACGGAGATCAGACTGCGCATGCGGTGTGTGTGTGTGTGTGTGTGACAATCCCGGTAGTGATACGATGAGAAATAAAAAAAAACTGAAATCTTAACTGAGAGGATTAATAGGACTAATAAAAACAAATAAAGAAAACAATGACTTAGAGCAAGTCTAAATGAATTGGTTTTAGGACAGATTGAACTTGATTGACTGTCTATGGAGAAATCTAGTCTTTACACTGGCTGATGTATGCCTAACCGGGCTCATAACATTACTTATACATATAAGATACATTATTATATTACAAGTTTAGATCACACGGGGTCAGCTATCCTTAGTCCATTCGATAACCCGGCAAAGGCCTGGGAAGGCCTCCCTAAAAACAGCCGTCCTATGTGTGCTTATGGTGAAGAGGCTGCAAAATGTATATATATATATATATATATATATATATATATATATATATATATATATATCAGGGTTTCCGTTAGCCGGTAAAAATTATAAAAAAACGGTCATTTAAAAACCTGCCGGTCAAAATGTCCGGTAATAATGCTCATACTAAACTTAGATCCTGGACATTTGAGTTTTGACAGCTTTATTACTGCCCCCTCCCCCCGAAAGGGTGCGCTCGTTGGTGGTGCCTGTGTCAAGCGACCAGCAGAGAGGGGCTTCTCCCTGCAGAATTGTTTGAAAACATCAGTGCGGAGTCGTCTGGAGGAGGAGAGAGTGATCTTATGTGTATTGCAAGCTGCAAAGACACATTAGACACCGTTGATTTCAGCTCGGCAGCAGAGGACTTTGCCGCAATGAAATTAAGGAGAAAGCAAAAAGTTGCCTGGCAGCCTACAGGGTAAATTTGATGCCATGTAGCCTATGTTAAAACGGACTACAGATGTTACAGGTGTTTTGAAATAGCCTAGATTTTTGCGGCTAACGAGGTTTTGCTCAATCGTTCTTGTTAGTTTTGTTGTTCATTAAATAGTCAAATTTATTTGAGGTCTTTGTCATTCTTTCGTCAATCTAGGTGTACATTATAGTTGCGTTTGTAATATAGACTGTTTTTGAAACATGACATGAGACATGAGGTAAGTTTCGAATTTGTCCGGTAAAATAAAATCTGTCCGGACACTTGACCGGCAAGAAAAAATCCTAGCGGAAACCCTGATATATATATATATATATATACTGTATATATATACTTTTTTTCTTTAAGATGGGCCAACTGTGGAAACAGTGATGTCATCTACCCTAGAGGGTTAATATGCTTTATATTATTAGAGGGTTATTGCTAATACTAACCCTATTGCTATCCCTAATACTAACCCTAACCATATTGCTAACACTAACCCTATTTCTAACACAAACCCTATTGCTATCCCTAATATTAACCCAACCATATTGCTAACACTTACCCTATTTCTAACACTAACCCTATTGCTAACACTAAACCTATGTCTAACACTAACCCTATTGCTATCCCTAATACTAACCCTAACCCTATTGCTAACACTTACCCTATTGCTAACACTAACCCTATTGCTATCCCTAATACTAACCCTAACCCTATTGCTAACACTAACCCTATTGCGAACACTAACCCTATTGCTATCCCTAATAACTAACATTAACCCTATTGCTAACACTAACCCTATTGCTATCCCTAATACTAACCCTAACCATATTACCAACACTAACCCTATTACTAACACCAACCCTATTGCTATCCCTAATACTAACCCTAACCATATTACCAACACTAACGCTAACTATGCTAACCCTAATACTAACCCTGTTACTAACACTAACCCACTTGCTAACAGTAACCCTATGGGAGGGGACCTGGTGAGGGAGGAGGAGGTGGTGGTGGTGGTGGTGGTTTGGGGATGGTTGGAGGTGGTGGGGCTGCTCAGTGGGATGAGAAGTTGGGAGTGTGTGAGTGGGAGGAGAGCCCTCTGAAGGCCACACTCCCCAGCCTCCAAGCTAGCCTCGCAGCCTCCCTGAGTCTCCTGAGACTATGGAGGAGTGACGACTCCCAGTCTCAAAACATGTGGGAATGGGAAAACCTTATCCTATATATATATATATATATATATATAACCTTTAGGTGTGTGTGTGTGTGTGTGTGTGTGTGTGTGTGTGTGTGTGTGTGTGTGTGTGTGTGTGTGTGTGTGTGTGTGTGTGTGTGTGTGTGTGTGTGTGTCTCCTATAGTCCTGTGTTAAGGTTTGTGTTAAACTGTGAGCTAGGCATCAGGGAAGACAAAACAACCCAAACCATAGGAAACAAGAGAAGAGAGGACCTGAGAAGCACCACCACATGGGACCATGTTGGGGCTTTGTGTGGTGAAACAAATCCAAATGACATTACAGTCATTTGGCAGACGCTTTTGTCTAAAGCGACTTACAATAGTGGAAAGGACCCCTTTAAGACATCACACTTTGATCAGACCCATAAACTGCTTTCTTTTAGTATGTCTACACAATCAAATTAAAATGAGTGACTGAATATGAAGGCGGCCTGAAATGTTGTATGAACTGTCTTCTAAAATAAAAAAAATGGTGTATTTTGTTTATATTTTTGGGTTCACACTTCTTTTCTTGTTATTTTAAGTCCGACGCGAAAAAAAGCAAAAGTCTTCCCACTCAACAGATTGAGATGACTGAAAGGGATCACTGGGGAGAGGACAGCACTGCTTCTTCACTGTTAGAAGGAGTTTCAGGTTCTCCTTTGCTCTCTCTCTCCCTCTCTCTCTCTCTCTCTCTCTCTCTCTCTCTCTCTCTCTCTCTCTCTCTCTCTCTCTCTAAAGACAGAATTAGACAACATGGAAAGGGACAGCATAATATGCAAGGTGACTGAGCCTACCCAGTGGGTTAATGCCCTAGTAGTGTGTGAAAAGCCAAAGACACACAAACTCAGAGTATGCCTAGACCCAAGACCCCTAAACAAGGCAATAATGAGGCCATACTACCCCCAACCCACACTGGAGGATGTGACATCCAAGTTAGCTGGGGCAAAGTACTTCAGCATCCTGGATGCAAGATCAGGGTATTGGGCAATCAAGCTAAGTGAGGAATCCTCACTGCTCACTACATTTAACACCACATTTGGAAGATATCATTTCCTTAGGCTGCCCTTTGGCATCGTGTCTGCCCAGGACGAATTCCAGAGGAGGGTGGATGAGACGTACAAAGGCCTAAAAGGAGTGGCAGGCATTGTGGACGACATTGTCGTGTTCGGGAAAACAAGGGAGGAGCACGACAGCAACCTCCGAGCCATGCTCGACCGAACTAGAAAGTGAGGGATACGACTGAACCCAGAGAAGTGTCCCATCTGTGTTCTTGAGGTGAGCTACTTCGGTCACAAACTCACAGCCAACGGTTTGAAACCAGACCCGCTTAAGGTGAAAGCCATCAGAGACATGCCACCACCAACAAGTGAGGCAGAGCTTGAAACCGTGTTAGGCATGGTCAATTACCTGGCGAGATTCGCACCAAATCTGGCCGAGGTGTGTGCACCACTCAGACGCCTGAGTGGTGCACCTTCCTTAAGGCAGGAAACTGAATTCAAATGGGACACGACACATGAGAGTGCGTTTCAGCAGATGAAAGAGATCATCACAGCAGAGCCAGGGCCAGTGTTAGCTTACTTTGATCCTGAAAAAGAAGTGACACTGCAAGTAGATGCATCAAAAAATGGCCTGGGTGCAACCATCATGCAGTAAGGCAGGCCAGTAGCATATGCATCCAAGCTGCTTAACAGCACGGAGCAAAACTACACCCAAATTGAGAAGGAGCTATATGCAGTCCTGTATGGATGTAAGAGGTTCCACGACTACCTCTATGGGCGAAACATAACTGTGGAATCAGACCACAAACCGCTAGAGACTATTCTCCGCAAACCCCTAGCCCTTGCTCCACCGCGCCTACAGCGCATGATGCTCGCACTGCAAAAGTACACCATAACTCTCAGCCACAGACCAGGCAAAGAGATCCCGGTGGCCGAAACACTGTCGAGAAAATCCCTGGATGAAGAGGACAGGTCTCTATCAGAGGCCATGGAGACACAAGTGCACACTGTCATCAGCACAGCTCCAGTGAGTGCAGACAGGCTGGATGACATTAAAACAGCTACAGCTCAGGATGAGCAGCTCTCTACTCTAAAACAAGTCATTCGGTCAGGCTGGCCGGAGACAAGAAAACAGTGTCACCCACTCATCAGCGAGTACTGGAACCACCGTGACGAGATCACAGAGGCTGATGGGATCCTTCTGAAGGGTGAGAAGATAATTATCCCACACAAGCTCAAACCCTACATGCTAAAATGCATACACACAGGACATTTTGGAGTAGAGAAGAGTAAACACAGGGCAAGGGACGTAATGTTTTGGCCAGGCATGAGTCAACAGATAGAGGAAACTGTCCAAAAGTGTGACATATGCCAAACACACCGTAGTGCCAACACCAAAGAACCCATGCTCTCACATGACATCCCAGAGACCCCGTGGGAGACTGTAGCAACAGATCTATTCACATGGAACTCTGAGAACTACATATATATATGCGACTACCTCAGCAGGTACTTTGAAATAGAACGCCTGCACAACATCACACAGCAACCAGAGATCAGCGAGGACGACCCGGTCATTGCACGAGAGGACCCACCCCACCCTGGTTCTGTCAGTGAACCTGTTCACACTGACCCTTGTCAACGCACAAGATATGGACGTGTCATTAAGCCGAGGCAAGTCCTCGACTTATGATTGATTGTAAAGGGTGTAGGCGGATCGCTGCCCTAAAAATAAATACATTTAAATAAAAAATAAAAAGACAAATGTACAACATAATGTGATTTAATGTGTTTATAAGAAAATAAACAGATTTGTGATACTGTACTGTATTCATATACTTACCTGTCATGAGATGTTCACCAGCTTAATACTGTCATTACAGTGTGTTATGAAGTTACTTCAGGATTTGTTGATCTGTTGGAACTACTTGTTCCCTGCTATTATTGCTGTTCCAGAAGAAGCACTTTTCAGTATACTGAAGCTATATTTGTGCACTGAAGTTATTTTACAGTATACTGTGACTTGAATATTGTGGCATAAGATTGTCATTTGGTTTAAGTGCCTTATTTTTCTGCATGTCATTTGATGCTCTGCATAGGTGTCACTAGTGCACCACGGAGAATGTCCTAATCCATGCAACCACACAGTGCAAGCGGGTAGCTACATAGGATACACTCTCCAGTGGGCTAGCTACCATACCGATCTCCAATATCACTCCAACAAGCAAGCACGGAGGCGGTGAATAAGAGTATAAAAATCTTTATTAAACACATAGGGGGTTCCCAATATAATTCATAAAATACAGTACTATTAAACCTATAAAACTACACTGTGCGTGGGGCTGCCTCTGGGACTACAGGCTAGGCTATAAGGGGCCCTGCTCCCGGTGGTCTCCCCACCCTGCTAGTTCCTCCCCCGCTATCCGGTTCCCCCCCCCTCGTCAGGTGGTCCACTGCACACGTAGGGGTGACACTACAGACTGGCACACTACACACGTAGGGGTGACACTGCAACCAAGGAAAAACTAAGGGCTCTTAGCCACCTACACACGTGCCCTATTAATTCAGGGTGACCCTACAATCAGGCACACTACACACGTAGGGGTGACACTGCAACCAAGGAAAAATAAGCACGCGTGTTCTTAAAATGGGGGGGTACTGCTGATACTGGGGACGTGGCCCTATCTGGGCGGTAGGCCTATGGATCAAGCCCCCCTTCCCCTAACCCTGTCCCTAACACAGCTATACTAAGCTAACTACACTATGCGGCCTGTACCCCATAAACAGGGAACGAAGTGCCTAGGGCGCAACAGTGTTAGTCGTGGCCGATCGAGGGACTCCCACTGTCAGTCTCCTCGGATCGGCCAAAAAAAAGGAAAATGTCTCTGCTCCCCAGCTGCGTAAAAACAAACCCCCAGTGGGGATAACTAGTGTCAGGTTAACCTGGCGCACTCTCAAGCGTCCTCTCCACGGGTACGGTAAGCCCGCAACGACAGCTCACCCGTACTGCAATGTTCACGGTCGGCAGTGTGGCAACTGGTCGGTCCCCACAGGCTGCTATTCCCCGTGCGAGGCGTTGGCGATCCGCGGTCAGTCCCGCCAGGCTGCTGTTCCCCGTGCAGGCGTTCGGTGTCGGCGATCCGCGGTCGTTCAAACCAGGCTGCTGTTCCCCGTGCGAGGCGTCGGCGATCCGTGGTCCGTTCGACGTGTTGTCGTGCTTCCTTTCTGGCTCGTTCTGCCTCCCACAACCATCCCCAAGCTCTCTTTTAGTCCCGGCTCCAGACGTCATAATTGGCACCTGGCTTGGAGCTCATCAGCTGATCAGGGGCACCTGGCGTTGCGTACGCTGCCCCGCCCTCAGAGCTGTTACTCAGCGCAGCCGCCGTCATCAGCCCCAGGTCGCCATCTCCTGGTCGGTTTGCTCCATCACCTCCTCTGAAACGCAAAAGGCACACACCAAACACGCGACATAGGCACATCTGATTTTCTTGTTAAAGGGAGATGTAATGTTTGGTACTGTTTCTATTACCACTGCTAGAAGCAGGATGTTTTATTGTGGCAAGCACTAGACCGGAAGTAGTAGGAAACCCCGTACTGAGACAGAGACGGTGAATAAACAGAATGCTCCTGTGCTAAGTTAAGAACTGGAAGTGTACCTGTGTCCTTTATTATTTAGATCAGGCTATAAGACATATTGTATATAGTCTATCACAACAGTGAGATGTTAGTGTGGTTCTTTGATGTCTCTTCATAAACACTGATGGTGATATGACGTTCATTGGTCTGCTGGTCATCTATTCTGTTCTATTCAGTCATTTAGGGGCTTTTATTCAGAGTGAATTAGTGAGTTCAGATCCATGTCATTCAGGAGCAGATACAGGTTAGGGGTCATTAAGGAGCAGGTAGGGGTCATTAAGGAGCAGGTAGGGTTTAGCATCTTAGCTCAGGCTGTGAACATGAGGGATCACACACACACACACACACACACACACACACACACACACACACACACACACACACACACACACACACACACATAAACACACACACATACACACACACACCTACCTCCTGCACAGCCCTCTGGACGGTCTCCAGCTCCCCCGACCAGTGTGCACCTGGGGGGCCACCACGGGCTCTAGCCGCGTGGGGCTGAGGGGCCTGGGGGCCTTCGCCGGGGGCGTTACCGTGCTACCACTGAGCTCTGACCCACCGGGAGACTCAGGGATGGAGGGCATGTAGTGGACCAGATCTAGCTTCTCTAGCTCTGCGTCCACGTCGCCAGAGATCAGCACTGCAGGTCAGTTCATATATATACAATATAAGAATGATGTTTAACTATACTGCACGTCATTGATAAACAATATAATTGAGATACCAAATTGTGCTTATTTGAACCTATATACAAACTTAAACCTTTTGTATTAATAGTAGTATTGTTATTCAATATTTAACACTAAGGTATACTTTATTAATCCCAGATGGGAAATTTAGGTGATAACAGTTTTAAAGGAGTGGTACACTTCTTTCAATATATATTCTGGATATAAACATAAACATATACATATATACACCCGTTTGCCATAGATGGCGGGCTGGATGTCAGAAGGGGGCCGGGATGTCTCGGGTGTGGGCGGGGCTATGGGGATATCCCCGCCCATCCCCAGCCCCCGGGGAGGGGCCACAGAAGCCCGGGCCCAGTGGGGGTTCTGCAGGCATGATGACAAATGCTGCCCCCGCCAGCATCTGTCATCATGCGCCTGCAGAACCCCCACTGGGCGGGGCTCATGATGACAGATGCTGGCGGGGGGATGCAGATGCGTCCGATGATTGGCTGGGCGTGGAAGGGGGAGAGAGGCGGGGTCTCTGGGAGGGCGTGGCGATGCACCTGTTGCGTTGAAGCGAACTCTGCACATAGGATCCCGCCAGGGAGTCCTGGGTGTGGACAGGAAGTCGGCGTGTCAAACAGGAAGTGGAGGACATAAAGCATATGAAATGCTATCATTCTTATTATTGATAATCCACACTAATGCTTTTTAATGACCTGTCTCTCTTTACGGTGAATCTATGAAATAACTTATGAAACATAACAGTTAATAACCTTTTTGGGGGAGGGGGCCAGCGAAGGGCCGTCCAGGTTGGAGTCCCTCCAGCTGCTGCTGGGCAGCACCGGTCTCATCCACTCTGCTGTTCATGTGTTGTGTTTAATGTGTGTATCTGTGTGTTGTTCATGTGTTGTGTTTCATGTGCGTATCAGTGTGTTGTTTGTGTGTTGTGTATCGTGTGTGTATCTGTGTGTTGTTCATGTGTTGTGTGTTTGTATCTGTATGCGGTCGAGGAGGTGGTGGAGGTGGTGGTGGTGGCGTTTGTGGTGGTGGTGGTGGTGGTGGCGGTAATGGTGGTGGTGGTGGAGGTGGTGGTGGTGGTGATGGAGGGCATGCCTGTCATCTCCAAGGGTGATTTATTAAAGAGAGAAGTGGCAAGGATCCTTACAGAGACAGAGACAGAGAGAGAGAGAGAGAGAGAGAGAGAGACATTTTTTCTAAGGACATAGGACACACACACACACACACACACACACACACACAAATTGGTGGCCCTCAGGTCCCTTGCCACAGGAGGAAGGTGACATCATCATCATCATGTCTCCAAGTTCCACCATTGTCACCGTCCGACATAAATGACATCACAGCCCTCACATCGTCTCCCTGGCGGTTCAACAACTCTTTGGTCCATGATCCCTGACCCCATTTTCACTTCTGACCCCAAAGATCTTTATGTTATATAGTCTGTTGTTGGGCTCAACCAATAGGCAAAGAGCTCTCATTGGCTCTATGGTATATGGTCTATGGTTGGGCTTCACTAATAGGCTAAGAGCTCTTATTGGCTCTACAGTATATGGTCTACACTGTAAAAAATGGCTATAGATTTTACGGTGTAAAACTGTCAAACCACGACAGTAAAAGACCGTAAACTCAAAATTGGTAGAATACAGTTAATGTAACAGTAGAAGACCGTAAATATATATATCAGCCAAAACAGTAATTTTTACATATCTTTTCTGTAAAAAATGCATTTCTCCACTGTTAAATACTCTTGCACTGTGTTTATAACAAAAATATACCGTAATATATATAAAACAGCCAACACTGTAATTTTTGCCATTTTTTTATGTAAAAAAAACATTTAGTCACTGTTAAATATTCTAGCCATTGTGTTGATAACATAAATATGCTGTAATATATATAACAACCAACACTGTCATTTTTGCATTTATTTGTTGTAAAACATACATTTTGTCACTGAAAAATGTACTAGCCATTGTGGAAAATATGGAAATATGCCGTTATACAAAACAATCAAACTATATATTTTGCTTTCCTTTTTTGTTAAATATATATTATGTCACTGCTAAATACACAAACCATTATTTGCTGTACAACTGTGAAACCCTATTCCATTTCTATGAGCAAAACAATAAATCAGAATGTCCTGTGTTTGCTTTTGCTGTGTTCTATTACACAACAGTTAGATCAGGTTGACCAACTTCTTAAGAAAATAGCACAATGATTTTAAATGCATTTCAAATTTGATTGATTTCAAACATTAACGTCTGAACTCTGTGATGCGCCATCCAATCAGCGCATTGCATTTAGGATGTCCCAGGACGGTTTTTTTATAACCACTCCACTCAGGGTACTCCATCTGAATTTTCTGGACTTTGTCTTAACGTCTCAGCCTGTCTTCAGTTACCAAGTTACCACGGTGAAATCAATTTTAGCAAGGTAAAAAAAAAAATTGTATTTTCGTATGATTGTAATTATTGTATATTATCTCATATATTATATGAGAAATTTATAGAATTTATTTCTTTGTAACCAGATTGTCTGAGTGTAGTGGCTCTTGCAAAAGTGGTGCCCGTTCCAAGACATGCCTTGACACATTTCAGGCTCAAATGCCATTGGCCGTCAAATTTGAGTAGAGGTTGTGGACAGAAAGGGCGCTTGAATTCAAATAGTAACGGTTGCCTCAGATGTGTCGCTCCCGTGTCGCAGTGATTTGAACTACTCTCCAGCAGGTACTTCGTATGATTATTGTGGACTTGTCTGAACGTTGCAGCTTGTCTTCAGTTAACACGGTAAGGTGAAGTCAATTTTTGCCAGGTTAACATTTTCGTATGATTGTAATTATTGTATATTATCTCATATATTATATGAGATATTTATAGAATTTATTTCTTTGTAACGAGATTGTCTGAGTGTAGTGGCTCTTGCAAAAGTGGTGCCCGTTCCAAGGCATGCCTTGACACATTTCAGGCTCAAATGCCATTGGCCGTCAAATTTGAGTGGAGGTTGTGGACAGAAAGGGCGCTTGAATTCAAATAGTAACGGTTGCCTCTTTGATGTGCCGCTGTTTGACCATGTATTCCTGTTGCATTTGTGGAGAATCTGTTCAGTCTCTAAAGGCGTATGTTGTACATTGCAAACTCCACCGCAATGAACCTCGTTGTATTTTCAAGTGTGTTGGAATTGATTGTAAGCAGGTGTTTTCTAGATATGCATCATTAAAGTCTCACTTCTATCGCCACCATAATGGCACATCGTCGGTTGCTCAGGATATGGCTTTGGCAACGTGCAATGCCACGTGGAAATGTGCAGTTTCACTTTGTGAACGCCAGTGTGACGGAGTCAAAGAGCTGGTTGCACACCTGAAGGAGCACATAGCAGAGGGGCGTTCTGTGAAGTGTCCTGTGAGAGGATGCAAAAGTGTGTTTACCGTAAAATCTTCATTGACTTCCCATTTGTCCAGAAAACACAGACATTGTTCTGTAAATGTGGTTTGCGGCTCATTCGAAAATGCATGTCCTTCTACAAGTAAGCAGAGTGCCACTACCATACAGGAAACTGCCAGTATGTCAGATGATGAAGACATTGTTGGAGACAATTTCAGTGACTTGTACCACAGAAATGTGTGTATGTTTTACATAAAATTGCAGGGACAACATCTTATTCCAGCATCTACGATTCAGAACATTGTTGAAGAGATTCAGAATATACATGAGTTGGGACAGACATATACTCTGAATAGATTGAACTTGCTTCTGAAAGATTTGCCAGTATCGGATGAGGACATTGTAAAAATCTGTGATACAGTGAAGGAATCTGACTTGTTCTCAGCTTGCCACACAGGGCCTATGAGAACAGCCTACTCTAGAGCCAAGTGCTTTAGAGAAGTGTTTAACTATGTTGAGCCCAAAAAGGTGTTTTTAGGCAGAGATGAGAACAGAATAGAAAGATGTGCATATTATGTTCATGTGTATGTTCCTACACATTGAAGAATATGCTAGGGTCAGATTTTTGGCAGGGACTCATGTCGGGAGATTCTAATGATGTCTCCATACCAGATGTTCTCTGTGACAGCTGTGATGGTAAGGTGTTTAAATCCAACACCTTTTTTCAGGAAAACCCAACTTGTCTTAAGCTGGTCTTATACCAGGATGCATTTGAGGTGGTGAACCCTTTGGGTTCTGCAAAAAAAAAGCACAAAATTTTGGCTGTGTATTTCTCACTACTAAATTTCCCCCCTCATGTTCGATCAAATGTTGATCACATGCAGCTGGTTTTGCTGTGTAGAGAGGACTTTAAAGAATTTGGCCATGCCAAGGTTTTCTCAGAGTTGCTGGTTGACTTGAAAATACTGGAGGAGAATGGGATAACAATGGCAGATGAAACTGTCGTTAAAGGAACTCTTTACTGCATTGCTGGAGACAACCTGGGCTCGCATTGCATTGGTGGATTTACTGAAAATTTCAGTTTCTCAAAATATTTCTGCAGATACTGTCTAATTTCTCGAACTCAATTTTGCGGTGATGACCCAAATTCATGTGGACCACAGCGCACCACTGAAAATTACAGGACTGCAGTTGATCGGTTAGAGACTGAGGATGTGACAGATGTTCAAGGAATAAAGTTCAGATCAGTGTTTAACTCTTTGAACCACTTTGATGTTTGTCTGCCTGGTTTGCCCCCATGTCTTGGCCATGACATTTTGAGGGTGTCCTCTCTTATGATGTTGGACTTTATCTGAGATATTTGGTTAAGAAAAAGAGATGGTTCACATACTCTATTTTGAACAGGCACATTAAGCAGTTCAAATATAGAACCACAGATGCTTCCTCCAAGCCATGTGAGGTCAGTCCTAAAACACTAAGACTTTCTGGTCATGCTGTACAGAACTGGAATTTTTTAAGACTGTTGCCTCTAATTATTGGAGACAGAGTGCAAGAGCCACAGGATGATGTGTGGCAATTAACTCTACAACTGAAAGACATAGTTGACTTGATTTGTGCTCAGAAAATCTCCAGGCCTCAGGTTACTTACCTGGATGCTCTCATTCAGGAATATTTAGAATCCAGGAAGGCACTGTTTCCAGATAACAATTTGAGACCAAAACATCATTATTTACGGCACTATCCAGGATTGATTCTAAAATTTGGCCCACTGATGCGATTATGGACTATGCGCTTTGAGAGCAAACATAGTTACTTTAAAAGGTGTGCAAGGCATTTGAAGAATTTTAAAAATCTGTGTCTCACTCTTTCAGAAAGACATCAGATGTTTCAGGCCTATCTTTCAGCTGGGTCAGTAAGTTCTCCAGCCTTGCAACTAAAAGACAGCTTGCCATTTTACTCCGAGCTTTACAGTGAACAAGTTCAAGATGCAGTCTTACAATTTGGCTTCACTGAAATAAATACAAAGATTCCTGTAGACGCGCAATATAATGGAATAACATACAAGAAGGGCCAATTTGTTGTCACTAGGAATGATGACTTAGTGGAGTTTGGTGAACTCATCCTCATTGTAGTGAAAGATGATTCTGCACTTCATTTTCTGATGAGAGTTTATTCAGCAGAATTTCTTCCACACTACCACATGTACTCAGTGAAAAACGAAAGTGGAAGATTGCAATGCCTACACATTAATGAACTGATCGACATGTGGCCATTATCATCTTACATGAAAAATGGATACCAGATAGTCCCATTGAAGCACTGTGTAATGTCAGAGTAGATGCTTAGATGTTAGATGTTTTCCAGATCTTCCAAATTATTTTTTGTTTTTATGTATCTGATAGATATGGCTGAGACACAGAAGATAAGCAGTGCCATTACTGCAGTTTTTCCAGATCTTTCTGTAGCAGTTCTGAATTCAGTAATCGATACTTTGGAGGCACTCGGTGCAAATTCCTTTTTTGTTTTTATGTATCTGATAGATATGGCTGAGACACAGAAGATAAGCAGTGCCATTACTGCAGTTTTTCCAGATCTTCCTGTAGCAGTTCTGAATTCAGTAATCGATACTTTGGAGGCACTCGGTGCAGGGACCACAGATGATCTGCAGTACATTACAGAAGCAGACCTGCTGCTGGTGTTGAAGCCAATCCAAGCCAGAAGACTTGTTGCTGCCTGGGCCCAGAACAGTAAGTGTATTGAAATTAATACAGTTTCATAACATTAAATTGCCATCACACCAGAGCACAAACTATATAGTTATTTAATGATACATTACATTTTCAACAGAGTAGCATTGTCATGGTTTCGGGTTTGTTTTCCTTAGTTTCATTGTGTTCTAGGACTTTTAGTTTGTAGTCTTGTGTGTGTGTTCATTTTCTTATTCCTTGTGTGTTATTGACTTCCTTTTCCTGTATTTTGGTTGCTGTTTAACAATGTGATTTGTTGTGTCACTGCTCACACCCCTTGTGTTACTTCCTGGTTGGCTGCTTTTATGCCCTTTTGAGTTTTGTAAGTAAAGTTGAGTTTTCTACACATTCAGGGTTTAATGTTTTTTAATCTCCTTTGTTCTTCTGTTACAGACTCAACCACTTCAACCTCAGTGTGTCCCTCTCCGGTGTCCGTCTGTTCCACTCCGTCCTTTCCCTCACCATCATCATCCACAACCACCTCGTCCCCGGGAGCCTGTTCCGCTTTTGTGCCAAACTGGGTAGACAATTTCCAAATACCATGGCAGAAGCTCCCTGAAGAGTTACTGCAGAGTTTGGAAAGGCAGAGAAGACCTAGTCCGCGACTACGCCGAGAGATGGTAAGGATTGTGGTCTCAGACATTATGAAGGTGTCTAATAATCCAGCCAAACGCAACACTACAGAGATAGGCAAAATAATGGTGGCCAAGTATCCAAAATCCTTACAGGATGTCATCGAGGGTGATGTTGTTGGACCTGGATACCATTCACTGGTAAAGCAACTCCAAGCACGAATTGAAAATGTCAAACGACCCAACACACCAAAAATAATGAAACGCAAGGCCACATCAGAGGATTATGACACAGAGGAAGTTCCAGCAAAAAAAAAAGCCGGTGTTCAAGACACGTACGGCTGCATCAACTGGGAGCCCAAACATCTGCCACTCTCCGAGACTGTGGAGAGTCAGTAAGAAAAAAAAGAAAAGATGAAGAATACGTTTGAAGAGATCAACTCCAATACAGACGATGTGAGAAATTTAGTACAGTCCACCTATTACACGCAGCGTGAGAACATCAACAAGGGGACAAGCATCAAGACACTTGGCCAAGAGTGGCCCTTTTTGTTCAGGGAAGTTGGTATGGCAGCACACTTCCAAGAACTTACTGGTGTGAGTCTGGTGGAGTCCTTCCTTGCCAATGTGGACAAAAAGGGTAGACGCCTCTTAAACTTCCTCAAAAGTGTTGCTGCACCAAAAAACAAGCAAGTCCTGGATGCTCTGATCAAGTTTCAGACTGAGAGAGGTCAGTCGGATGGTTGTTCTGAAGACATCATACAGATGGTATGTCTCTTACTGGCTCTTTTTGGTGAGCAAAAGGAGAACCTGTTCCATTTAGTTGAGGATACATGCCTGGCCCAAGAGGTTCAGATGGAGAAGTTGCCGGCAACACCCTGCATTATTGTGTGTGGTAAGTAAACAAACACCGAAAGTGCAACCAAACCCTCTAGAATAAATCTACTAGTGTACTGAAATACAATTGTACTACTGGCTTACTTAGTTCCAGGTTATGTTGCAGCCCATATAACGATACTGACCATTACTTTACCTGATACCAAGGTCAGCCAATAGCAGAATTCAAGGCAGCAGTATGGTTTTAACCAACTCCGTTATCAGTTTTGGTTGTTTTTTGATGGCCCTTGTTGAATGTAATAAGTAATGAGTATGTTTAGTCAATGGCTGACATTGATGCCTTTGTTATGGAAGTTTATTTGTTTGTTTTGTTTTTTGTATTCTTAAATTGTTCAGGGTCCTCCTGCTTTGCTGCAGGGACGTTCATGTTGAGCATCGACCAAGAGGTTGTCAACGACCACATCACTTCCTTCACGTCTGCCTTCTGCCTGATGTTTGGGAGTTACTACTGTTTTAACATCCACTACCCAGTGGAACTGCGTTCAACACTTGAGTTCCTCCAAAGGTACAATTTCTTTGTTGTTATAGTATTTAACAATACAAGTTTTTATTTCAGCCTTCAATTGTTTTTTGTGAATTTATATATATGTATTTTTCATGAAGGTGTTTCTTCTCAATAAATCCTGAGAGAGGAACCAAAGTCGAGTGGAAGAAAAACAAAAAAGTACTCCCAGTCAATCCCAGAGTCCCATATAGACCCTACTAACCCGAACCCTTTAGACAATGTGTTAAGGTGTACTGTACTGCAAATATAAGTTCTGAAGTTCTGAAATGTAAACTTTTCCTTGGAAAAGTGTATAGTTTGTGTATAGTGTATAGTTTGTAAAGTCACAGTACATGTTCAGCTTTACTGAGTGAGGTCAATCGTTTTGTGCTGCAAACAAGTTCAGTTCATAAAGCTTTTCTTTATTTAAAAATGTGAGATGGGACATTTTTTTGTGGCTGCTAGGTACAATGAGCAATTTAAAAACATAAATTTGCGCTCAGAAAACTTGTTAAGTTTAGAATAGATTAGATTCACCTTCATTGTCATTGCAGAGTACAGGTACAAATCCGATTAAATGCAGTAGCATGTAACCAGAAGTGCAAATATAGATAAATGCAGGAGTGTAGGTTATACAGCACAATAATGCTATACAATATGTACTAGTGATGGACAGTGGAGAGTTACAATATACAAAAGAGTGCAAATGTAGGGTTGTCTAGAGTATGAACAGCATATGTGCATTTGGTAAGTATGTAGAGTATAACATATGTATGGGTTGGTTATTTGTACTATTACAATATTGAACAGTGTAGGTGGTTCAGTCTATCATTTGTTTTAGAAGAAATGATTATGAAAATACTCAAGTCTGGTTTCCTCTGAGGGCATCATTAAAGAACTGAGCTGGTAAGTTGGCTGCATATTTAAAAATATATACATCAGATTTTTATTCTGCGTCTAAAGTATTGTTTCCCTTCCAATAGGCCAAGCCAAACGATTCTTCTTGACATTACCTTTCCAGGTAAGAGATACAAGTCTAGAGAGAGTAAATTATTGTTTTTGTTTATTTTACAATTTAATCTTTGACATTCTTTTCTCACTTGATAGGGCTGCACCATCATTAGGGCTGGTCCCAGTCAAACTACCAAGTTCCACTCAGCGTTCTCCTGCTGCTGGAAGTTCTCCCTGATCCTTCAATGTGGACCTGTTTCTACATTCAGTCAGGACATTTATGGTGAGTGATTCCACACAAACAGGTTTTCTATCATGCACGCTTTCAGTAAATATTGACTTTAGTATAGTGGTAGTATAGTGTGCTCTTTAGAAATGTGTCTACCAGTAGAGATTAAGTAATACTGAGTGTTGGGGGGATGTTACCGTCAGTTACTATAGTGAAAATGTAAATAGGTTATTGAGAGTCCCTTCATTTATAAACCATTTTCAAATTGAATTACCAGAAAAATCAGTATACTAAGATGTGCTGTATATTGTTACAGTCCATAGTTATAAAAATATTGTGATCTAAAGGTTTTGCAATATAATATATCCCACCACTACTTAAGTGTAAATGAAACGACTTTTGATCCTGTGATTTTTCTCTCTGCTCTCTCCCTGATGCTGGTGTTAGGTCCTGGGTTCCCCATCTCTCCCTGATGCTGGTGTTAGGTCCTGGGTTCCCCATCTCTCCCTGATGCTGGTGTTAGGTCCTGGGTTCCCCATCTCTCCCTGATGCTGGTGTTAGGTCCTGGGTTCCCCATCTCTCGCTGATGCTGGTGTTAGATGGGTTCCCCATCTCTCCCTGATGCTGGTGTTAGGTCCTGGGTTCCCCATCTCTCCCTGATGCTGGTGTTGGGTCCTGGGTTCCCCATCTCTCCCTGATGCTGGTGTTAGGTCCTGGGTTCCCCATCTCTCCCTGATGCTGGCGTTAGGTCCTGGGTTCCCCATCCATTCCACCTGGTGGGAACCTCCATGTCCACATGCTGCTCCCTTGCCTCAACAGCTACAGGAGGGCAACACATTGGAAACCCCTTGACTGCTGATCTGTTTAATGGACTATTAAAAACTTTGGACTTCTGTCTGACTATGGTCCATAGTCAGACAGAAGTCCAAAGTGACTGTTTATGAGAGGATTTTACGTATTAGAAGTTAAATCATTGCATTATACTGTTAATTTCACAATAAAACCACATTTCATGGCAAAACCTTTTTTTGTACTGCTTTTGTAAGGGAATTGATATAGGAAAAAGTAGAATTGTATTTTGCAGACTGATTATTTTACAGTAAAGCACTGTCATATTTCATGGAACAACCTTTATTTGTACGGCATATTATGGGAATTTATACGGGGAAAAGTAGTATTTTATATTACAGACTGTTAACTGCACAGTGAAACACAGTCAAATATAATGGCCAAAACTTTATTTAGACGGTATTCATACAGTATTTTCATGTTCATTTTACGGTAAAAAGGTGTTTCTTTTAGTGGTAAAAACCTGTATTTATATGGTAAAATATGGAATAAAACTCAAACATTAACCGTAAAATCAGCAGTACTGATATCCTTTTACCGTAATAGTACATAAAGTTCTACCGTATTTTTTACGGTAAAGTTCGTGCAACCACAGCTACCAGTTTTTACCGTAAAAATTACGGGTTTTTTTTTTTACGTTCTACCGTATTTTTTACGGTAAAGTTCTGGCGTCCACAGCTGCCAGTTTTTTACCGTAAAATTAACGTTTTTTTTTTTACAGTGTATGGTTGGGCTTCACTAATAGGCTAAGTGCTCTTATTGGCTCTACGTTAGATGGTTTATGGTTGGTCCCAGAGACCGTAGTCACGTCAGCGTACCTGTTCCCTATTCCCAATCAGGCTCCCTATTATTTAGACTCCGCTCCCCTGTCACTCGTTGCCAGAACTTTCCTGTTGTTCAACCCGAGACTCTCTGGCACTACTCCTCCGTGTTCCCCAGTGAAGACCCTGTCGCGATCTCCTGTGGATTCCTGGTATTTCCTCGTTGGATTATTGTTTGTTCCTTTGTTGGATTTTTCTACTTGGATGTTTTTGTGTTCGTATTTTGGACTTCAGCCTTCTCCCCGCAGCACATTATACAACACCCCCTGTTTGGATTTCCATTTTGCACTCACGTAAGATGCTTTACACATTGTATTATTTACTTCCAGAATTGACACACACATAGTTGATTGTTCACACCTCATATCAGTTTATTCCTTGGAGCTTTTTAAAGACGCCTACGGGTTCTAAACTCCTTTTTGCCTCCGACTCTGTCTGCACTACCCCGGAGTACCGCAAACAACAATCCGTGTGAGGCTTAACATTCACAGCTTAAACATAACTTGGTGAGATCCCATTCTTTGTATAATTGAAGAGTGTGTTTCGACCACCTCAAGCCGTCGCAAACATAAACCGACCACAAAACAGTAAAGGTAGTTCATCAGGTTTTTATTGACAGAAATCAAAAGATTACAACCCATATCTAAATGGGGCATGCAGGTCAGGTCCTGAGATGTAAGGGTGACATGTACACATGGAGCAATAAGGTTTGTGTGTAAAGCAGAACAACAGAAACCAATATGAGGATCCACTGATGTATCAACCTCAGTGCCCAAGACGGCATGCCAGTACAATGAAGATCAAGGAACACTTCTGGAGATTTAGCAGAAAGCCAGAGGGGAATCGCTGTAGACAGACTATTGGAAGGCATCCCTGGACAGCAGCAGAGAAAGATAGGATGAGGGAAGCCACAAGCCTTTAAAGGCCTCATATTACATCATATTATATATTTTAGTATACCACCAGGTGTAAGTGTGACCCCCACCATTAGAAGCCCTTCCATTCAGTTAGAATTTGCGGACAGAGGCCAGGTGTGTAGCATCAGCAGGTGTAACCCTATCAGCCAATCTGATATTATGCATGCAATAGCACGTGTTTAACATAAAGAGTCGTCATCTAAAATACAAACCAATAAGTAGTGCCACTTAATTATTCAAATATTTGCAGTACAGCAAAAGGAATTTAACCCATCCTAGTATTAAGAGCAGCGGTCAGCTATTTATACAGCGCCCGGGGAGCAGTTAGGGTCTCAAGGACACCTCGACAGTTTTTTTGCGAGGAGAAGCCGCGGATCCAACCAGCAACCTTCCGGTTGTGAGGCAACTGTTCTACCTCCTGAGCTATACTGCCGCCTGTTAACTGCCACTCACAACCACCTGCTCTTACAGGTGCAGTACGTTCAGACAACCAGCAGGTGGTGCCTTTAGGACCTACCCTCACAGGAGCAGGGCCATCACAAGTAGAAGCCTATACGACATGCAGAAAAACAATCGGACATTTTACACTGAATGAGACACATTAAAGTACACCCACTTACAAAGCCAACCCACTATCTAAATCATGGTGATTTAAACTCTGGGTTGTTTATTGATGGTGCTGTATAACTGGTCACTGTCCCTGAAAAGAATAAGTGAAAAAGAGATAATGAGAAGTTAGGAACTTCAGTTTGTTACACAGATTTATAAATGTCCTCCTCAAAGTCTCCCTTGGGTTGATGAAGTCCCACACATTGTTGAAGTTTATTTTCTGTCTAGAATTATAAAGAGATGCTTACTCAGGGAGAGTGTTGGGTCTTTTAATGTTGACCAAAGAGTAAAGGACCTGCTCTTTCTGATCTGATGTTGTTGTTGCACATGTTGTTGTTTGGGGGTGTGTCCTCCGTAGCTTCACTGTTTAGGGGCGTGGCCTCGGGGGTAGCTCTACTGTTTAGGGGCGTGGCCTTGGGGGTAGCTCTACTGTTTGGGGGCGTGGCCTCAGGGGTAGCTCTACTGTTTAGGGGCGTGGCCTCGGGGGTAGCTCTACTGTTTAGGGGCGTGGCCTTGGGGGTAGCTCTACTGTTTGGGGGCGTGGCCTTGGGGTAGCTGCACTGTGTGTCTTAGTAATGGCTGTGTTAGTGAAAAATGGGTTCTTGTCGCTCACCTCATCCACGATATCTGGCCTTCCTCCCGGGACATGTGCTTTTCTGGAAGCGTTCTTTCTTCTGGTGAACAGAACATAAAGATAAAAAAGCAGCAGAAGAAATGAATGTCAAACACAAGAGAGGGAAAGAGAGAGAGAGAGAGAGAGAGAATAAGAATATCTCACCTCATCCAAAGGAAGAGCAGGAGGAGTATGGTGACCAGTAAGACAGCAACGGTTCCTACTAAATATGTTGATGATGATGATAATGACAATGATGATGTCTCTGGAAAGCAGTGATTCAACACTTGATTCATGTGAACTTAGAAGGATACACAAATATCAGGACCAGAAGTAATGCAGTATTATGAACAAGAACTCCATATTTATAAGACAATGAAATGTAACACATCTCCAATTGATGAATACATATTATAAATGTGATACATGTTTAACCAGGGTGCTCACGCAGCACCAAAGTTAATACAAGTGTCAACACTGGATTTCAGCCAGGATTTTGCTGAGGTTTCATTCAAGAGTTTGGTTGCTCCTTTAAACAGTGATTTCTCTTAAAGGAACAATTACCTGTCACATTAACGAACAACAAGGTGGAATTGTGACGTCCAATTGCATTATGAGCTTGGCAGTAATAATGTCCTCCAAGCTCAGGGGTGACATGAGTGATGGTGTAGTTCTGTCCTGATTGCGTCACTGAGTCTTCATGTTCCTTGAACCAGGTGTAGTCAGCTGCTGGGTTGGCATCACTGCTGCAGTTCAGAGTCACTGAGCTGCCCTCCTCTATGTACCCAGAGGGACTCACCTCCACCCAGGGGGTCCTTGGAGAGTCTGTTATGAACACAAATGATCAATGTTCTTCCTAAAGACATGAAACTGTACAGCACACACTACAGTAGAGTCAGTATGAGACAGAATACTGTCTCTACTAATACAGATTACTCTCTCTAACACAATACTACAGTGGTTCATGGTTTTTTGCAGGCATACAGAAAGCATGAATACCAAAGGAACATTTTGCAAGACCGGATATATCAAAGGTGTTTGCATATTAGACATCACCGATTAACATTCTTAATATTATTTATGATTGTTTTTGACCACTCACACTTGACATCTATGAATACCGAGTTAGAGCTGAGCTGTCCATATTTGTTGTGTGCTTCACAGCGGTACGCTCCTCTGTCTTTAGAGCTGACTGATGGGAAGGTATAACGTTGATGTGGTTCCCAGAGCAGAGGCTGGTTGTTCTTGAACCAGGTGTAGTCGGCTGCTGGGTTGGCATCACTGCTGCAGCTCAGAGTCACTGAACTGCCCTCCTCTATGTCCCCAGAGGGACTTGATGACACAGATGTGTGTTTAGGCCCGTCTAGAGGTCATTGGGAAAACATGATGTACTTTTATATGAATGACAATGTAAAGAACATGTTTGAGAAGTCAACCGAATAAGAGATGAATTATGATGGTTCATCTTCATGTGGACATGGTTGTGACTTTAACATCTGTGTAATGTTATTATACCTTGTTGTGTTTCCTCACATTTCACATCGAGGGAGATGGAGGAGGACGTTGTCCCTAGCACATTCTTAGCTTCACAGAGATATTGTCCAGAGTGTGAAGACTGGATGGGACCAAAGACAAGCTGTTGTCCCTTGTTTATGTAGCTGGAGGGGAGACTTATTAACCCTGTATTAACCTTGAGCCAGGTGTAGTCAGCTGCTGGGTTGGCATCACTGCTGCAGTTCAGAGTCACTGAGCTGCCCTCCTCTATGTCACCAGAGGGACTCACCTCCACCCAGGGGGTCCTTGGAGAGTCTGTTGACATTTGTATTTCATTAGATAATAAAATGTGTATTTATAAAGAAAGCAATAGAAGAGTCATTTACAAGCCTCGTATTGCATCCAGTTTATCATTAAAGAGCGGTTTACGTGTGTCTCTAAGTTCACACACTGACCAAAAAGTACACTGAATGTTAGCAAAACGCTAGAGCTCGAGTAAATGAGTACGATCCCAACGTGGAGGGAGCCTTGAGACAAGGTGGAGAACGTTCTCCTAACAGGACGGAGCCTTGTCACTTAGGAATGCGTTAGACCCCAACGAGACCGAAGAACCAAATGTGCCAAAGAACCCAGAAGTAGCGAGACACGGACACTCAAAACAAAGGAAAAAAATGTCTTTACTGTAAATCTCCAACATCAAAAACATAAACAAGGCAGGGTTGGACTGGATACTTGGCGAGGTCGGAGCTGGAACATGCAGTCTCTCGTGACGGTGGTTCTCAATAACCGAACGCCCGACGTCGGTCCTCGGCAGCCTAAAGAAGGGTAGATCCCAGGTGTTAATTAGTCCCAGTAGGCCTGATTATGATGGGCAACACCTGGGATCGATTAGAGCGTGGGGGAGGCACAACAGTATCCCCCCCCTGAGGGGAGGCACCGGACGACCGCCCCAGAGCCCCCGGGTTCTCCCGATAGAAGTCGTCCAGCAGGGAGGGGTCCGCGAGATAGGAAGAGGGCACCCAGCTCCGGTCCTCCGGACCGAAGCCCTCCCAATCCACTAGGTACTGGAAACCCCGCCCCCAGCGGCGGACGGCGAGGAGCTTACGGACCGACCATACCGGATCTCCATCCGCCAGGACCCGGGGAAGCGGAGGAGCTGTAACGGGGGGAGACAAGGGACTGGAGGCCACGGGTTTTAGCTGAGAAACATGAAAGACGGGGTGAACCCGGAGAGCCGGAGGGAGAACCAAACGCACCGCAGAGGGGTTAATGATTCGATCCACGGTGTAGGGACCAACGTACGAGTTGATGTCTGGGAGGTCTGGAGGGGCAGGTCCCGGGCCAACAGCCAAACCCTCTGACCAGGCTGGTAGACAGGGGCAGGCACCCTCCGCCAGTTCGCGGCAAGCCGGGCCCGCTCCGTGGCCCGGAGTAGTGCGGCCCGGGCGGACCTCCAAATGCGTCGACACCGGCGGAGGTGGGCCCTGGTGGTCGGGACCGCCACCTCCAGCTCCTGTTGGGGAAACAGCGGGGGCTGGTAGCCCAGGGAACATTGGAACGGGGACATACCATTTACATTTACATTTAGGGCATTTGGCAGACGCTTTTATCCAAAGCGACTTACAAGGTGTACATTAGTTGAAGCAGACAATAGCATAACACTGGGGTACGCAAACATGTAAATACAGCAGTTCACAAGTATTCCTATTGACAAGATGAATAACACAATTTCGTACTGCTAGGTCACCTGCTTAAGTAGCTGTGATAAGAGCGTGTTAACAACATTAAGGACATACACTTGCTAACATATACAACATGCTAAGAGCTATTAATGTCAGGACTTAAGCAAGTTTTAGGGGTTTCACAAAGGAGAGTCCAGGTGGACTCTGAACAGGTGGGTCTTGAGTCTCTTGCGGAAGCTGGCGAGGGACTCTGCCGTCCTGACATGAGACGGGAGTTCATTCCACCACTGTGGGGCCAGAGCCGTGAAGAGCTGGGTCTTGGACGAGCGATGTTTGGTTGACCTTAGTGAAGGTCGAACAAGTCGCCTGGCAGAAGTTGAGCGGAGCGCTCTGGCTGGGATGTAGGGTTTGACCAACGCCTGGAGGTAGGCCGGGGCAGTTCCATTGACTGCCCTAAAGGTCAGCACCAGAGTCTTGAATTTGATGCGAGCATTCACCGGAAGCCATACCAGTAGAGGAGCTCTCCATAGCGTTGAGGGAATACTCGACGGCCTGGTTGGCACGCTCCGCCTGCCCATTGGACTGGGGGTGGTACCCAGAGGATAGGCTGGCCCCAATTCCCTTGCAGAAGGCCTGCCACACCTTGGAGATGAATTGGGGACCGCGGTCGGACACAATGTCAGAGGGGATTCCATGTAGGCGGACCACATGGAGGGTCAGGAGGTCCGCTGTTTCGGCCGCCGAGGGAAACCCTGGGAGGGAAACAAAATGAACCGCCTTGGAGAAGCGATCGACCACGGTCAGGATGGTGTCACAGCCTTGGGAAACAGGAAGCCCCGTAATAAAGTCCAAGGCAATGTGGGACCATGGGCGACTGGGAACGGGGAGGGGGTGCAGGAGACCTGCTGGAGGGCGATGCGAAGCCTTGCTCCGGGCGCAGGTGGTGCAGGCGGCTACAAACCCCCTGACATCCCTCCTGAGAGTGGTCCACCAGAACCTCCGGCTGATGAACTCCGTCCTCCGCCGCTCCCCGGGGTGACAAGCAAAGTGGCTGGAGTGGCCCCACTCCAACACCTGCGGGCGGACAGCAAGAGGCACAAACAACCGGTTACAGGGACCGTTACCTGGGTCTGGCTCGGCCCGCTGGGCCTGTCTCACCAGCGGCTCGATGGCCCAGGTGACTACACCCACCACCCGGGCTGAGGAAAGGATGGTGTCAGGGTTCTCCTTGACGGCAGGACCCTCCCCCGGGGACTGACGGGAGAGGGCGTCAGCTCTGACGTTCTTCTGACGGTAGGTGAGGGTGAAATTGAACCGGCTGAAGAAAAGGGCCCAGCGGGCCTGCCTGGAGTTCAGCCTCTTCGCCGTCCTCATGTAGGCCAGGTTCTTGTGATCCGACCACACGATGAACGGTTGCTCCGCTCCCTCCAACCAGTGTCTCCACTCCTCCAGGGCGGCGTGAACCGCCAACAGTTCCTTGTTTCCCACATCATAGTTCCTCTCAGCGGGTTCGAAACGCCGAGAGAAATAGGCACATGGGTGGACCCTGTGGTCCTCCTCTGACCGCTGTGAGAGAACGGCTCCGATGCCTGTGTCAGACGCATCTACCTCGACGACGTACTGCCTCGCCGGGTCGGGGTGGACGAGAACCGGAGCTGTGGTGAACAAACTCTTGAGTCGGCGGAAGGCCGACTCCGCCTCAGGTGTCCACACGAATGGTCGAGAGGAGGAGGTGAGGGCGTTGAGGGGGGCAGCCACCTGGCTGAACCCCTTGATGAACCGCCGCACAAAGCCTGC
Organism: Muraenolepis orangiensis; assembly: GCA_027704905.1. Taxonomy (NCBI): domain Eukaryota; kingdom Metazoa; phylum Chordata; class Actinopteri; order Gadiformes; family Muraenolepididae; genus Muraenolepis; species Muraenolepis orangiensis. Next base: position 28,054,898 of record CM050999.1, read on the forward strand.
AAAACCCAGGAAGCGCCTGAGCTGCGTGCGGTCAGTAGGGCGTGGCCATTCCTCCACCGCCTTGATCTTGGCGGGGTCTGCACGCATCTGTCCATCCTCCACCACGTTGCCGAGATACGTCACCGAGTTGGTGTGGAAGACGCACTTCTCAGCCTTCACGTAGAGCCTGTTCTCCAACAGCCGTTGTAGCACCAGGCGGACGTGCTGGTGGTGTTCCTCCATGGACCTAGAGAAAATCAGGATGTCGTCCAGGTACACCACCACAAAGATGTCAAGCATGTCCCTCAGCACGTCATTCACCAGGCCTTGGAAAACTCCGGGGGCATTGGACAGACCGAACGGCATGACGCGGTACTCATAGTGGCCGAGATGGGTGTTGAAGGCCGTCTTCCACTCATCCCCCTCCCTGATCCTGACCAAGTGGTATGCGTTACGAAGGTCCAACTTGGTGAACACCCGGGCGTGCGTGAGTGGCTCGAAAGTGGAACTAAGAACTGGCAGGGGGTACCTATTCTTCACCGTGATGTCGTTCAGTGCCCGATAGTCTATACAGGGCCTCAGGCCACCGTCCTTCTTAGCCACGAAGAAGAAGCCCGCTGCGAGGGGCGAAGACGACGGCTTTATAAGGCCCGAGGCTAGGGACTCAGCGATATAGTTGCGCATCGCCTCCCTCTCCGGCTGGGAGATGTTGTAGAGCCGCCTCTTAGGAAGGGCGGCCCCAGGAAGGAGGTCGATGGGACAATCATAAGGCCGGTGAGGGGGGAGTGAGAGGGCTCTGTCCTTACTAAACGCCAGAGAGAGGTCGTGATAAATGTGAGGCACCCCAGTGATATCTGGTGGAGAGGACACAGGCCTGGAACCGCTGGATGGAGACAAGGCGGAACGCAAACAGGTAGCGTGACAAGCTGTACTCCAGAGCTCGTCGTGCCTCTCCAGCCAGGGTCTACCCAACACAAGAGGCGCCGTGGGGGCGTGCAAAACAAAAAAACGAATGGACTCCGAGTGATTTCCTGAAAGAGTGAGTGTGAGAAGGTCAGTAGCGTGCGTAATAGTACCCAAAGAATGCCCATCTATGGCCCGAGGAGAGAGGGTGCGATCTAAAGCCACCAAAGGGACTCCCGCCTGTCGGGCTAGAGTAACATCCAGTAGACACTCGTCGGCACCCGAGTCTATGAGAGCGCCAACCGACAAGGTCTCCGTACCCCAGGCTAAGGTGGCCGGAAAAAGACGATTTAACGAACTATGGGGCGGGGAAAGGGATGTCTTGCTCACCCGTATGCCCCTTACTGGCGAGCTTGGTCGTTTGGGCGGGTTGGGCAGGATCTGACATAATGTCCCTCCTTCCCACAGTAGAGGCACTGTTGGTGGGACATCCTGTACTCTCCTGCCGAAAGGTGGGATCGGCCAATCTCCATGGGCTCTCCGGGCCCGGACGTCGACCTGTCAACAGACAGCGCGTGCTGAAAAGGGGGCGTGGCCAAGCCCGCCGCGGACTGGGTGGCGGTCGCCGAGGCAGAGCGACCGGGAGCCGGGCAAAGGAACGAACGCTGGGCTCGGTCCAAACGGCGTTCACGCAGCCGTGAGTCCATTTGGAGTGCCAGGGTGATTAACTCTCTCAGCGTCTCCGGGCTGTCTCGAACGATGAGGTCCTTGACGGCGTCGCTCAAGCCCTTGCGATAGAGACAGAGGAGTGCTCTATCGTCCCAACCACTCTCAATTGCAAGGATCCGGAACTCCACCGTGAAATCGGCCACCGAGCGAGACCCCTGACGGCAAACTAGCAGCCGGTTTGCAGAATCCAGCCCGTCCAATGGATGGTCAAAGACCGCGCAAAACTCTCGCTTGAACAGGGGGTAATCGGTGGCATAACCCCCGTCGCTGTTCACCACGGCTATCGCCCAGCTGAGAGCTCTGTCGGCAAGGAGGGACATCACAAAAGCAATCCTGGCCCCACCCGAGGAATACTTGGACGGCTGATGTGTGAACAGCAACTCACACTGAGCTATGAACCCACGGCACTGGTTCAAATCGCCCCCGAACGATCTGGGGCTAACCAAGCTGGGCTCGGCGCAACCGACTGACCCTGCGGGGACATC
>CM050999.1:28061993-28199165 GCA_027704905.1 Muraenolepis orangiensis
AACATAGTTTGCAGTGATTACACATTCTACAGAAATGATTGAATTTTTTTTAACATGGAACAATCACAGTGGTTGAAAAGTGTCCTGTGGTAAAAAAAAAAAAAAGAATATATATATATATATATATATATATATATATATATATATATATATATATATATAGATATATATTGATTAGCATCAAAATGCGTAAATGCGGTTATCTACCGCCCCCTAGTTGTAAAAGTTGTTATCTTCATTAATGACATACATTGTGATTGTATTCGTAATGTTTATTATTAAACTAAATTTACTAAAATACATTAACCCTCAATAGAGAAAAAAACAGGATACTGAGGATTTCTGTCCTTGTAAAAAAAACTACGAGACATCAAAATTCCTCTTTGGCCCTCACATGATTCAGATTGTAACACATAAACACGTCATAAACTGAGGAAAAGAGAGGGCTTGGATCACTGCTGTACATTTATATCACTTTCACCAAGAGTGACAACACAGTGAAAAGAGTCGAGAATTGTTAACAACTTAATGGAAATCCATTGTAAATGTTACCTGGTGGGGAGCATTCAGAACTACATATAAATGGATTGAGTTGTCATGGTTTACAAATAACTATCCGATATGTCCGCTAGGTGAATAATGTATCAGTGCCCTGCTATATAAAATATAAATATAAACTACACAATATTTAGTGAATTAACACGCGTAGGCTACCATGTCCTGCCCTAATATATAGCCTAATACGTTTGACTGGATACGTCACGCTTCAACATTCAAATCACTGTAGGCCGCTGTGTACCCTGCTCGCTCTGGACAGGAAAAAGCAGGTTCAAAACTCAGCCGTGACCAGCCGAGCTCCACTGTGGGCCTCTGAGATTTGGGCCGTGTATTAGATTATTATTTTGGGGTATTTCATGCCTCCCTAAATTGAAGCAACACCCTTCCATCACAGGCGTACCACGACGGGTCTGAAACAGATCCAGCCTGTCTGGTGGGGGGAAAATATCTCCAAACAACAACAACTGACACGTTCAAGTTTCTTACAGTTCCCACGGACACCTGGTGAGGATTCAAACTTTAGTTTTAAACACTTTTTTTCCACCTCCATTTGCTTTCAACGAAACGCCAAACTCTTCTTGTACTTTTCACAGTTGTAGCGATTTTGATCTAGTTGCATATCAGTTGAAGTCCCTTCCAGCTCGTCCTCGTGTCCTCCTGTCTACTGGTAAAGGCCAGGCCTCCCCGGCTCCCCCTGGTGGTGGGACATGGTGTAGACGAGACGACCTCGTCCTCTGATCCACCAGCCCATCAACACAGAGACTTGGGACGGACCTTTGGGAACAGCTGCAGGAACCGACAGACAAAACATTCCTGCATGAATTTAAGGGGTTAGGCCAGGAAAGTTCTTCAGCACATTGTATCTCAGCTGCACGGTGCTCAAAAACAAACTAACCAACAACTAAAAGGGAGAAAATATAGCTCTCATAGCCCGAAACCTGACCATATCATTATTTTATTCTATAACCCAAAGCCCACAATTTTCACCTCATATTTGTTGCAACTACAATCTTGTTCAGCACCAATGTAGTCTCGCATTGAATAGGACCGTATCTCCATTTATCCCTTCCACCCATCCATACGCATACACAGAAACACCCAAATATCATCCAGAATAAATAAAAAAATACAAATAATCCTAAAATCAAAGCGATTAAACAAATCCCCTGGTAAACCAAAGTAGTTGTTGGGCACAAAGCCCTCGCGGCCGCAGAGCGAGGGCCACCACCAGTCTACACCGTCGGGCCTCTGCAGGATGGTCACCATGTCCCCCTCCCGGAAGCTCAGCTCGTCGGCCGCCTGCGCCGGGTAGTTCCACAGGGCGTAGATCACCCCGCTGTTATCGGCACCCATTGCCTCCTCCACACCTGGGGGAGGGGGGGGGGTCAGGGGTGAGCTAATGCTTCTTCTGCTACAGGGTTCAGGGTGAAGGCTCGTTCTGTCTCTCTCTCTTTCTCTCAGTTCAGAGGCATGAAGAGGAATAGTGTGGGTGCTCTGGATGATGATTTGCATTGTTATTTTTAGGGGCAAGTGTTTCAATGTGTATGTGAGTGCGCATGTGTGTGTGTGTGTGTGTGTGTGTGTGTGTGTGTATTTGTGTACATATGTGTGTGCAAGTATGTGTCCTTCTTCTCCTCCTCTTATTCCTGCTCCTGCTCCTTCTCCTCCTCACCTCTCAGGAAGCTCTCACACTCCTCGTAACCCGGGGCGTAGGGGTCACACTTCTGTGCGGCACTGGTCCCATCACTCTCAGTGACGGCCATGACGGCGGCCCCGTTGCGGACCAGGAACTCACACAGGGGCCGGTCGTTACAGGAGGCCGAGCAGTGCAGTGGGGTCCTGGGGGGGATGGAGACCCGGGGTTACAGCCTGACTGGCAGGGGGGCGACTGTTGCTATAGTGACAGTTTTGGTGCTGTGGGCATGCGGTTGCTAGTTTGGTGACAGTGTTGTTGCTAGTGTGGTGACAGTGTTGTTGCTAGTGTGGTGACAGTGTTGTTGCTAGTGTGGTGACAGTGTTGTTGCTAGTGTGGTGACAGTGTTGTTGCTAGTGTGGTGACAGTGTTGTTGCTAGTGTGGTGACAGTGTTGTCGCTAGTGTGGAGATGCAGTGGCGGCTGGTGCATTTTTCACCATGCATTTTTTTTATTTACAATTACATATTGTTAATTACATTATATACAATTACTTTTTGTATTGAAATGTCGCCCTTCTGTCCATCACTTTCATCATGGCCACGCAAGGTCAGCTCAAAGGCACCACAGAACTTCACACAGTCTATTCTTTTAGACAGGATGTGTTTTTGTCCACCTCCTCATTGTGTTGACAGATCCCTATCCTGTAGCCTTCATCAAGTTGAACAGCTACACTGTTAAAAACGATTTGTTGACTCAACTTGACTAAGTCAAGTCATCTTGTTGCTTTGACTGAGTTAAGTTTAGTCAAGTTGATTCAACATTTAGTGTCAAGTTGATTACACTTCAATAAATTAGTTGATACAACTTGTAGTCTGTTGACACAACTTCATGTGTCAAGTTATTTGGACTAGAAAACATTTGTTAAGATAACTTAAAAAGATGTTGGTTAAACTTATTTTATCAAGTTTTTACAAATGTCTATCAACTTGGCTCAACATGTAAAACTTTGTTCAACTTCTATTACCAAGTTAGCTTACTAGGACAAGCAAACCAATACCAAGCAAACCAAAGCTATACTATAAATCTAAATGAGAATTAGCTTAACCTAAATATTAACACATGTAAAGAATTGCTGAAAAGACATTTCAATCAGGACTTTTATTACAATATCAAGAACTGTATTCCAACTCCAACCCACACACTCATTAACTGTTCAGTGTTGGTTTTTAAATTCAAATAAGTGTGTCAATGGAATGTAAATGTAAATGTAAATGTAAATGTCAACATATAAAGACCTTCCTTGGGACATGTAGACAAAAAAAACAACACCCGCCTGATGCTGTTTGATAACAATATCAGGTTGATCTGGGCCCAGATCTTTCACCTTAAGTTTGTCCGCCAAACGTCTTCTCTCAAACGGCTCTTGAATGAGAGATTTCACCGAGTTAGGGACCGGGTTGAGTCTTGGGGTAGTGCTCACGCTCGGCATTGTTGAACTTGTTGTAGTTAAAATGGCGCCCGCAGAGACAGAGCATAATATGCTTTTCCTAGTAGTACACTGTGACGCACACAAATTACGATGCTGGATGCTCGATGCTCCAAAGTCTTCCGGTAGGGCTGTTTGAAAACAGCCATCCCGGAAGACGTTTTGAGGACGCTGATTGGCTACATTTTATGTCACTCGTTTATATCTTGAATCAGCAATTGGCTAAACTGCTACAGAGACCCGCCTCCGTGGGGCTATTTCTCTACAGCCCCCCCAGCATCGTCATTCAAATGCGCCCTTAAGGCTGCAGACCCTGAAATGGAACACGGCCACAGTGTACTAGGCATATGTGTACTAGGAAAAGCATATTATGTTGCGCAAATTATTTTTAAATCATATTTTACACATATTTCTGGGTGCATTCCATATTTTAAACACACACATATTGACAATTTATATATATATATATATATATATATATATATATTTTTTTTTTTATAGTTTGTTTGTGCGTGTGGTGAGATGTTGTTAGTGTGGTGACAGCATTGCCAGGATGCAGGACAGGTTATTTACCAGCCATGGCTGTCCAGGGCACTGACATTGGCTTCGATACAAATCAGAGAGTCCACAACGTGACCTCCACAGATGGCGTTGTGGAGCACCGTGATGCCCTCATTGTTGGGCTGGCTTGGATCAGTCATCTAGAGAGGAGAAGGTCTTTGATGTCTCTTCATAAACACTGATAGTGATATGATGTTCATTGGTCTTATGGACATCTATTCTGTTCTATTCATCTAGTCATTTAGCAGGGGCTTTTATTCAGAGTGAGTTCAGATCCATAACGTTAAGGAGCTGGTAGGGGTTAGGGGTCATAAAGGAGCAGGTAGGGGTTGGAGGTCATTGAGGAGCAGGTAAGGGTTAGGGGTCATTAAGGAGCAGGTAGGGTTTAGCATCTTAGCTCAGGCTGTGAACATGGGGGATCACACACACACACACACACACACACACACACACACACACACACACACACACACACACACACACACACACACACACACACACACACACACACACACACACACACATAAACACACACACACACCCCTACCTCCTTCACAGCCCTCTGGATGGTCTCCAGCTCCCCGACCAGCGCCCCGTCCAGCAGCAGGACCAGGGGGTTGAGGCGAGCACGCCGCCCAATTTCTGAGCGGATGCGGATCAGCTCCTCCCAGTCTGGGGCTTGCTGCACCTGGGGGGCCACCACGGACTGCAGCCGCGTGGGGCTGAGGGGCCTGGGGGCCTTCGCCGGGGGCGTTACCGTGCTGCCACTGAGCTCTGACCCACCGGGAGACTCAGGGATGGAGGGTATGTAGTGGACCAGATCTAGCTTCTCTAGCTCTGCGTCCACGTCGCCAAATTTCAGCACTGCAGTGGTCAGTTTATCGATATACAATATAAGAATGATGTTTAACTATACTGCACCTCATAGATATACACTATAATAATGATGTTTAACTATACTGCACCTCATAGATATACAATATAATAGAGATACAAAATTGTGCTTATTTGAACCTATAACTAACCTTTGGTATTAATAGTATTATCGTTATTCAATATTTAACACTAAGCTATACTTTATTAATCTCAGGCGATAAAGGTTTTAAAGGAGATGGTACACTCCTTTCAATCCATATACATAAACATATACATATATACATATATACACCCACCTTCGCCATAGATGGCGGGCTGGAAGTCAGAAGGGGGCGGGATGTCTCGGAGTGTGGGCGGGGCTATGGGGATATCCCCGCCCATCCCCAGCCCCCGGGGAGGGGCCACAGGAGCCCCGGCCCAATGTGTTATAGTAGGTGTGTAGGTAGTTCTGGAGGGGGCTTTGGAGGTGGAGGTGGTGGTGTCACGGATTAGGGTTGGACCCAAATGCAGCACACGGACACCAAGGACAGATAGTGATATTTATTGTTAATATCACACAGGGGGGGGGGGGGCAGAGACGTAGTGGGGGACAGGCACGTGATCAGGAACCAGGCAGGGCAGACGAACAAGGCAGGGACAGGCAGAGACGTAGTCAGGGACAGGCGGTAGATCGGAAACCAGGCAGGGACAGGCAGAGACGTAGTCGGGGACAGGCGGTAGATCGGGAACCAGGTGAGGCGGGCAGGTCTGAGGCGGGCAGGTCCGGGGCAGGCAGGGTCAGCAACGGGAATCAGTCCGGGTAAATGCTGGAGAGTCTGTGTCATCAGGAACAATCTAGCAAAGTATGAGTGTACGGGGTAGGCTTAAATAGTCAGGTTGATTATAATGTGCTGCAGGTATGGGGGAGACGTGAATGAGGGTTGATGCTGCCCTCTAGTGGAGGCAGGGTGAATAACCATTGTGACAGGTGGTGGTGGAGGAGGTGGTGGTCCTGGTGGTTATGGTGGTTGTGGTGGTTATGGTGGTGGTGGTGGTTGTAGTGATGGTGGTGGTGATGGAGGGCAATGACGTCTGTGCTGGTTGTGCATCGGTGGCCCCTGGAATGGTTATTTTAGTTTATTTATGTTTTATTGTATTTATTGATGTATTGTTGCGAGCTCCCACACGACGACGCAGTTTTTTGTTATTTATTCTTTTTATCGCGACTATCTTTGTACAGAAAGTTAGCGGCACGTTCATTTATGACTTTTGCACACTTCTGGAGATCAGATCGACAGTCGCTGGCCGCCTTCCGGAGTTTTTTCATTCTTTCGACTCGGACAACCCGCCCGAAATCACAGCTGAATTATCTTTAACTATCTTGGGCACGAATACACTCAAGCGTAGCAGGGAAGCGAGCCGGTGTGCTAGTCAGGCTGAGATGTCGATCCGATCGTCCCCCACTACCCACCATTCTACTGGCTAATGTACATGTCTCTGGACAATAAATTAAGCGAGCTACAGGCTCGTATTCAATTCCATCGGGAAACTAAGGACTATCGTATCATCTGCCTTACGGAGACATGGATGTCGGAGGGATTTACCGACGCAGCTATCGAGCCGTCCACCGAGCGGATTTTCCGTCCACCGGGCAGACACAACAAAGGCTCTCTCCGGTAAAGATCGCGGCGGGGGGTATGTCTCATGATAAACAGATCTTGGTGCAACCAAAGTCATGTACATCCCCTCAAGTCTTTCTATTCCCCGGACCTGGAGTACCTGATGCTTATGTGCCGTCCATTCTGGCTACCTCTGGAGTTTACAGCAGTAACCGTGACCGCTGTTTACATTCCCCCACAAGCCAACACGGACACAGTGCTGAAGGAACTGTATGGGGCTATCAGCGAACAGGAGTCGGCACACCCTGAGGCTGCTCTCATCGTGGCGGGGGACTTCAACAAGGCGAACCTGAAGTACGTTCTCCCGAAGTTCTACCAACACATAACAAGCAACACACGGGGTGAGCAGATCCTCGACCACTGCTACACTCCCTTCCGTGATGGCTACAAGGCCCTCCTCCGCCCACCGTTCGACAAATCAGACCACCGCTCTATCCAGCTACTCCCCGCCTATAGGCAGAGACTGAAGCAGCAACCGATCGCTGTGAGGGAGGTCCATTGCTGGTCGGACCAATCGGACTCTATGCTACAGGATTGTTTTAATCGTGCTGACTGGCACATTCCGCGTTGCCTCGGACAATAACATCAACGAGTACGCGTCCTCGGTCACCGGGTTCATCAAGAAGTGCATAGATGACGTTGCTCTGACCAAGTCGGTTCGGATATATTCCAACCAGAAACCGTGGATTAACGGCGATGTTTGCGCCCAGGCTGTTGTTCCTGCGGTCTTCAAGATATCCACCATCGTGCCTGTCCCTAAACAACCTAAGGTTACATGCCTGAATGACTATAGACCTGTAGCCCTCACCTCGATTGTCAGCAAATGCTTCGAGAGGTTGGTCAAGGACTTTATTTGCTCCGTGTTACCTGCCACGCTGGACCCATGTGGCCACAGCGGTGCGTGGCCAAGGCCAAACGCATTATAAAAGACATTACCACCCCAGCCACGAACTGTACTCACTTTTACCATCAGGCAGGCAATACCGCAGTATCAAGTGCCGTACAAATAGACTCCGAGATAGCTTCCACAGTCAGGCCATCAGGCTGCTGAACAAGGGCGTATAGCATATAACAATGTATATTTTATTACATTGATTTCTATATACATATTGCTCCTTTTCTGTGACGATATTTTGCATTTTATAAATTGCATTTTTATTTTTTTATTTTATTCAATTTTTATTCTATTTTTATCTCATTTTCATAACTGCTGTCTGTCGTCGGGTATTGCACATAAGATTTTCACACCACTGCTTTAATCTTATGTAAACTGTGATGTGACAATAAACTTGACTTGACCTTGGACGTCTCTGGATGACATCAGTGCTGGGGGCCGGTAGGGCAGGGAAGAGGAGAGAAGGAGACGAGATGAGAGGAGAGGAGGAGAGAGGAGGAGAAAGGAGAGATGAGGAGATGAGAGGAGAGGAGACCAGAGGAGAGAGGAGGAGAGGAGAGGAGGAAAGAGGAAGAGAGAAGAGAGGAGGACAGATAAAGAGAGGAGACGGGAGGAGGCGAAAGGAAGGAGAGGAGAGGAGAGGAGGAGAGAGTAGGAGAGGGGAGGAGAGGACAGGAGAAGAGGAGAGAGTAGGAGAGGGGAGGAGAAGAGAGGAAGATGACTGAGAGATGAGGAGTAAAAGTGTAAGAGAGAGAGGAGAATGGGGAGAGAGAGTGAGGGAGAGAGAGAGGGTGCCACCTCTCTCTCTCCCTCACTCTCTCTGAAGACTTGGTTTTCAGGGTTATTAAGGACAAGAAAAAAAAGGGTGTGTCTGTCAGTGTGAGTGAGAGAGAGAGAGAGAGAGAGAGAGAGAGAGAGAGAGAGAGAGAGAGAGAGAGAGAGAGAGAGAGAGAGAGAGAGAGAGAGAGAGAGAGAGAGAGGGAGAGTTTGAGAGTTCAGGGTGTGTGGACAGTTCTGTCATCTCCAAGGATGATTTATTAAAGAGAGAAGTGTCAAGGAGCGAGGCGGGCAAGCTCTGATTAACCATTGGAGAGAGAGAGGACACAATGCACTCTATTATTCATCCTTACAGAGAGAGAGAGAGAGAGAGAGAATTTTTTTGGTTTTGTATTTGGTGTGTGTGAGTACACACACACACACACACACACACACACACACACTCACACACATTGGTGGCCCTCAGGTCCCCTGCTTGCCACAGGAGGAAGGTGACATCATCATCATCATGTCTCCAAGTTCCACCATTGTCACCGTCCGACATAAATTACATCACAGCCCTCACATCGTCTCCCCGGCGGTTCAACAACTCTTTGGTCCATGATCCCTTACCCCATTTTCACTTCTGACCCCAAAGATATTTATGTTATATAGTCTGTTGTTGGGCTCAACCAATAGGATAAGAGCTCTCATTGGCTCTACGGTATATGGTTTATGGTTGGGCTTCACTAATAGGCTAAGAGCTCTCATTGGCTCTACAGTATATGGTCTATGGTTGGGCTTCACTAATAGGCTAAGAGCTCTTATTGGCTCTACAGTATATGGTCTATGGTTAGAGGACTCTCCTCTCCAGCCACGCTCCTCTGCCTCCCCCTCTCTGCCACCTGAGGTTTCTACACCCAGAACACTCCGTCCCAGAAGACCGTAGTCACGTCAGCGCACCTGTTCCCTATTCCCAATCAGGCTCCCTATTTAGACTCCGCTCCCCTGTCACTCGTTGCTAGAACTTCCCAGTTGTTCAACCAGAGTTGTTCTTCTGCAAATAACAATCCGGCTTAACATTCACAGCTTAAACACAACTTGGCGAGATCCCATTCTTTGTATAATTGAAGAGTGTGTTACGACTACCTCAAGCCGTCGCAACCATAAACCGACCACAAAACAGTAAAGGTAGTTTATCAGGTTTTTATTGACAGAAATCAAGATTACAACCCATATCTAAATGGGTTGTGAGATGTAAGGGTGACATGTACATATGGCAATTAGGTGTGTGTAAAGCAGAAAAACAGAAACCAATATGAGGATCCACTGATGTATCAACCTCAGTGCCCAAGACGGCACGCCAGTACAATGAAGATCAAGGAACACTTCTGGAGATTTAGCAGAAAGCCAGAGGGGAACCGCTGTAGACAGACTATTGGAAGGCATCCCTGGACGGCAGCAGAGAAAGCCAGGATGAGGGAAGCCACAAGCCTTTAAAGGTCTCATATATCATATTATATATTTGAGTATACCACCAGGTGACCCCCACCATTAGAAAATTTATCCAGGGTCCCCTTCCATTCAGTTAGAATTTGCAGACAGAGGCCAGGTGTGTAGCATCAGCAGGTGTAACCCTATCAGCCAATCAGATGTTATGTATGCAATAGAACGTGTTTAACATATAGAGGGTGTCTTCATCTAAAATACAAACCAATAGTTAGTGCCATTAATTAATTATTCAAACATGTACAGCAAAAGGAATTTCTCTGCATTTAACCCATCCTAGTATTAGGAGCAGCGGTCAGCTATTTATACAGCGCCCAGGGAGCAGATAGGGTGTCTTGCTCAAGGACACCAACAGTTTTTTTTGCGAGGAGAAGCCAGGGATCCAACCTTCCGGTTGTGAGGCAACGGCTCTACCTCCTGAGCTATACTGCCGCCTGTTAACTGCCACTCACAACCACCTGCTCTTACAGGTGCAGTACGTTCAGACAACCAGCAGGGGGTGCCTTTAGGACCTGCCCTCACAGGAGCAGGGCCATCACAAGTAGAAGCCTATACGACATCCAGAAAAACAATTGGACGTTTTACACTGAATGAATGAGACACATTAATGTACAGCCACTTACACAGCCCACCCACTATTTAAATCCTACTGATTTAAACTCTGGGTTGTGTATTCGATGGTGCTGTATAACTGGTCACTGTCCCTGAAAAGAAGAAGTGAAAAAGAGATAATGAGAAGTTAGGAACTTCAGTTTATGTTACACAGATTTAGAAATGTCCTCCTCAAAGTCTCCCTTGGGTTGATGAAGTCCCACACATTGGACGTTTATTTTCTGTCTAGAATTATAAAGAGATGCTTACTCAGGGACAGTGTTGAGTCTTTTAATGTTGACCAAAGAGTAAAGGACCTGCTCTTTCTGATCTGATTGGACCTGGTTCTCTGAGCAGGAAGTGTAGATGGTGGCATAGTGAAGATCATCCTGCTCTTCTATTGGTTCTCTTTGTGCTGCAGCAGCTGAGCGATCGGTCAGAGTTGAGACGTTGCCATACACAGGAACAGGAAGTGACTGAGAGGACAGGAGAGTACATTTAGTCATAAAATCTGACAAATGGCACAACTTGTCCAGGAGTTTCTCACAACGCTTGTATGAGGCAGTAATCTCCACAAAATAGAACATAGCTTAATGATTTCTCTTTGAGCTCAGCTCTTGGCCATTATATCTGCATCGTAACAGAGCCAGCTAAAGAACGACACGTTGTTGCACATGTTGTTTGGGGGTGTGTCCTCCGTAGCTCTACTGTTTGGGGGCGTGGCCTTGGGGCAGCTCCACTGTGTCTAATAATGGCTGTTAGTGAAAAATGGGTTCCTGTCGCTCACCTCCACCACGGCATCTGGCCTTCCTCCCGGGACATGTGCTTTTCTGGAAGCGTTCTTTCTTCTAGTGAACAGAACATTAAGATAAATAAGCAGTAGAAGAAATGGATGGGGGAAAGAGAGAGAATAAGAATATCTCACCTCATCCAAAGGAAGAGCAGGAGGAGTATGGTGACCAGTAAGACAGCAACGGTTCCTACTAAATATGTTGATGATGATGTTTCTGGAAAGCAGTGATTCAACACTTGATTCATGTGAACTTACCATTAGAAGGATATAAAAATATCAGGACCAGAAGAAATGCAGTATTATGACCAAGAACTCCATATTTATAGGACAATGAAATGTAATGCATTCAATTGATGAATACATATTATAAATGTGATACATGTTTAACCAGGGTGCTCACACAGCACCAAAGTTGGTGTCAACACTGGATTTCAGCCAGGATTTTGCTGAGGTTTCATTCAAGAGTTTGGTTGCTCCTTTAAACAGTGAGCTCTCTTAAAGAAACAATTACCTGTCACATTAACGAACAACAAGGTGGAATTGTGACGTCCAATTGCATTATGAGCTTGGCAGTAATAATGTCCTCCAAGCTCAGGGGTGACATGAGTGATGGTGTAGTTCTGTCCTGATTGCGTCACTGAGTCTTCATGTTCCTTGAACCAGGTGTAGTCAGCTGCTGGGTTGGCATCACTGCTGCAGCTCAGAGTCACTGAGCTGCCCTCCTCTATGTACCCAGAGGGACTCACCTCCACCCAGGGGGTCCTTGGAGAGTCTGTTATGAACACAAATGATCAATGTTCCTCCTAAAGACATGAAACTGTACAGTGCACAATACAGTAGTCAGTATGAGACAGAATACTGTCTCTACTAATACAGATTACTCTCTCTAACACAATACTACTGTGGTTCATGGTTTTTACAGGCATACATAAATACATGAATACCAGCGGAACATTTTGCAAGACCGGATATATCAAAGGTGTTTGCATATTAGACATCACCGATTAACATTCTTAATATTATTTATGATTGTTTTTGACCACTCACACTGGACATCTATGAATACCGAGTTAGAGCTGAGCCGTCCATATTTGTTGTGTGCTTCACAGCGGTACGCTCCTCTGTCTTTAGAGCTGACTGATGGGAAGGTATAACGTTGACGTGGTTCCCAGAGCAGAGGCTGGTTGTTCTTGAACCAGGTGTAGTCAGCTGCTGGGTTGGCATCACTGCTGCAGCTCAGAGTCACTGAACTGCCCTCCTTTATGTCCTCAGAGGGACTTGATGACACAGATGTGTGTTTAGGCCCATCTAGAGGTCATTGGGGAAACATGATGTACTTTTATATGAATGACAATGTAAAGAACATGTTTGAGAAGTTAACCGAATAAGTGATGAATTATGATGGTTCATCTTCATGTGGACATGGTTGTGACTTTAACATCTGTGTTATGTTATTATTCTGTGTTGTACTCACATTTCACATCGAGGGAGATGGAGGAGGACGTTGTCCCTAGCACATTCTTAGCTTCACAGAGATATTGTCCAGAGTGTGAAGACTGGATAGGGCCAAAGACAAGCTGTTGTCCCTTGTTTATGTAGCTGGAGCGGAGACTTATTAACCCTGTATTAACCTTGAGCCAGGTGTAGTCAGCTGCTGGGTTGGCATCACTGCTGCAGTTCAGAGTCACTGAGCTGCCCTCCTCTATGTCACCAGAGGGACTCACCTCCACCCAGGGGGTCCTTGGAGAGTCTGTTGACAGTTGTATTTCATTAGATAATAAAATGTGTAATTATAAAGAAAGCAATAGAAAAGTCATTTTCATGCCTCGTATTGCATCCAGTTGATCATTAAAGAGCGGTTTACGTGTGTCTCTAAGTTCACACACTGACCAAGAAGTACACTGAAGGTTAGCGAGACGCTAGAGCTAGAGTGAATGTAGAGTACGATCCCAACGTGGAGGGAGCCTTGAGACAACAAGGTGGAGAACCGTCCTCCTAACAGGACAGAGCCTTGTCACTTAGGAATGACTACTACGTCCAAGGGACCATGAGCTACAGGCGACCAAGTGGGCCACAGAAATAATTAATGAATGTTTAATTGGTCTCTTAAGGTGGAACTGAAACTAAATAGGTAGCAAAGGTCAATGTACGTATGTACGTTCTTGTTACTAGTCAAGTTAGGGCAATGTTTTGTAAAGCCCTTAATCACAGTTACAGTCTCAAAGGGCTTACTATGAATCATACTATGCATCTTACTATGGTACGATGTCGTCTTTAGTGGATCACGTTGAAGAAATGCTAGTTCCAATTTAACTCTTTCACCACTAGGGTGCAGCCATGATTGATTTACACACAAACTGAGTTACCAGAGTGACTGCTGACAGGACACAGTCTGAGTCACCAGAGTGACTGCTGACAGAGGCATGGAATCATCAGAGAACAAAGATCTTCACCCCAGGGTGCATTACACCAAATTGTGCGCTTCTGTTTCTCTTCACGGCTCCAGTACCAGTACCCTTAATTACTGGTAGGCTGAGGCTTGAGAGAGCCAACGCAGTTTGAGTCCATTCATACTAAATCTACATTCTTTACCCTAAAGGTCCATTACATCTGGCATTATGTCAGTATATTGTGGAGTTGACTTACACACTGGAAGAGAGGGAAGATCTTCGTATCCTTGAACAGCACACCAATAGCTTTCTTTAGAGTTAATGTCGCCCCTGTAGTACATTCCAGTATGTATATACTGGCTACTCCTGTACCAGAGGTAGACAGGCCTAGCAGTTACAGAACACATACTGTGACATTTAAGCTCTTTAAGGTGAGGATTGGCCTGGGGATAAGGAATGGACACCTGGACCTGGAGATCTGGGTCAGAAAACAAATGTAATCAAAGATCATTCAGATTACACACAGATACATACAGACACATACACAAACACACATACATACATACATACATACATACATACAAACACACAGACACACGTGCACGCACACACGTGCACGCACACACACACACACACACGTTTTGCAATAGACATGTTAATAATAAGTTAGTTACCGGTCACAGTTAATGTCACTCCAGGGCTACCAGTATATCCCCCATTCGGTTGGTTTGTTATGAACCTAAACTTGTACACAGCAGAGTCACTCTGTGTCAGGTTTTTGATACTCAGGATACACACTTCCTCACATCTCCACCAACAGCCTTTCTTCACACAGCTGTATTCAACACGATCTGTATAGTCTTTATCTTGTTTCAGATCAAACGGCTGATTGCTGGGTTCTTTAGTAAACCACAGTCTTTCCTCCACTGTGGTACTGATATAGTTCATTTCGTTTGGGTATTCAAAGGAGCATTTGATGTTAACCGTTGATCCTCTTAAAGCACAGACATTACTAGATGTGTAGGTGACTGACCAGCCATCATTACCGTGTAGCGCTGTAAAAAACAAATCTCAGTGAGAATAAACAAGACACTTTCTCAGTCAAGACACAACAAGCCGTCAGCTGATGGAGTGGATGATCACAAGATACATAAAGAGGATGGAGGATGTTGGGTGGAGCTGGAAACTACAGATGCTGACCACTGAGCTGTGAGAGGAATGAGTGATAGAGATAGTGAAAGAGAGAGAGATAGAGATAGTGATAGTGAAAAAGATAGTTATTAGCGGTAGAGATAGTGATAGAGACTGTGATAGAGCTAGAGATACAGCTAGTTAAAGTGATAGTTCTAGTTCTAGTGATAAAGCTAATTATAGAGATAGTGGTAGTGATAGAGATAGTGATAGAGCTAGTTATAGTGATAGAGATAGTTAAAAATATAGTGATAGAGATTGTGATAGTGACAGAGATTGAAATAGAGATAAGAGATAGTGATAGTGATGCAGCTAGTGATGGAGATAGGGATATATCTAGTGATAGACATAGTGATACAGATAGTGATAGAGATATAGATAGTGATATTCCTTTAAATAGGAATTAAATCAACCCATCAATGGTGTATAGATAACAGAAGTTGCATAGCAACAAGGAAATGGCCAACACATCTGTATTGTAATGCAACATAATGTAACGCAATGTAAACTATTTTAACTATAATGAGCAGAATATTGTTCTCTGAAACAATTAGAACACAACTTTAACTATAAGACGCTAAAGTAATTGTTCTATTTGTTTGGTCTTCCAAACCAAACACAGCTGTCGAGGTCCATTCTGTAGATGTCACATCTAGTTACAGCACCGTTGTTTCACCCTCTCCTCAGCCTCAGTTGCTTGCATGTCATGTTACAGATTGAACCAGTTCAACTAAATGTTCACAGTGTAAGTGTACCAACCTGGTACTGACAGAAGGAAAGCTAGAAGTCCTCTGGCTGCTGATCTAAGATTCATAGCTTGTTTCTCTCAGTGTGTTGTTCGGAGATCTCTTCGACAACACATGCAGGTCAAAACTAAAAACATTAAAAGGAGAAAAACACTGAGACAACCATAATACATAAGCATATTATTATTATACTTTATAATGAATCTCTCTAACATCAGTTGGTTATTGAACATATGTTTGTATGTTCCCCAATACAATTAAAGTTAAGACTTACTGTAAGGAGGAAGCTGCTGTTGCAGAAAGTGTCTTTTGTAACTGTGGCAATTGTACATGTTTACTTCCTCTTTACGCAGTCTAATACTGGATAAAAAAACCCTGATAAATGTCTTACGATAGGCTGTACCAACACAGTACTCAAGTGTTTGTTGAGTACTGTTTTGGAGATGTAAACAGCGGGAGGGAATGGGGAGTAAGCATTCCAATGTACTTGTTACAAATGGCCAATCAAAATATCTTGTATCTTATATATTGTATCTTGTACTGCAAGCTGCGAATACAACTTGATATTCTCATCATGTATCAAACTCCTTGGTCAACAGTTTTTAAGCAGAATCACCACCTAACCTGGTCAATGAACAGAGATGGAAAAAGGATATGTAAGTTATAACGGCGAGGAGAGGAATGGGGTCGAACTTATTATCTCGATTAAATCAACACTCGGGTGCACAGATACCGGTCATTATGGGTTTTTAAAACATTGGACCAAAGGGTGAATGCCAAAGCTTTCCGTGAGGTGAAAGCTCAAGAGGTATAGGCTACGACCATCCAAGATACAAGATACAAGATGTTTGATTGGCGATTTGCAACAAGTACAATGGAATAAGATGTAAAGACAGGTCTACTAGGTATACAAACAAGTAACAAATAACTTATAGTATGTATGCAATATGTGCAGAATTATAGGTATATATATATATAAATATATACAGGTAAGTAAACACATCTATGTGAAATGAATGAAGGTATTTACATTATTACATTATCATATTTACAACATTCTGAGTACAGTCATTTCAGGTTCAGTCGGTTCAGAAATATAAAAGTGGATTGACTCCATTATATTGGGCATCATACTTCATAACTGTTATCAACATCTTTCAGGATCTCATCCAAGGTGTAGACCAAAATATAAAAAATAGCTTTTAAAGTATACAAGAAATGAACGCCTTTATCGTTACCTATTTTGGTGTGTGTGTGTGTGTGTGTGTGTGTGTGTGCTGGAGAGCCTCAGTGTAAAGCAGGTCACACACCAGACGAGCCACAAAGCCTGACACTAAGGATTCCTGTTTAATACAATGGATTTAATATACCTTATAGAGTGAGTGCTCTCATTGGTAATGAAATACAAACGTATGGGCGTTCAAGATCACATAGTGGAACCAGAGGAACATAACCCATTTAAGATCAAATAGTGGAACCAGAGGAACATAACCCATTTAGGAGCAAGTAGTGGAACCAGAGGAACCAATTCATGGATATGTTTATCAAAACCACTTGAGGAATAGAAGCCATTGTTGAACAGCAGGCGAATAAATCATAAATCATAACTGGAGATTTTCAGCCCTCATTATTAATAAGTAGAGCTCTTTGGCTATTTAACTTTGTTTAAACATTGAAAATGTACGCTCTAATTGATCCCAATTGGTTGTAACCCACTTAAGGTTGTCGAAGACCGACGTCGGTGCTTGACCATTGCGTACCTTCCTAAAAACCATCCTAACGAAGACCGACGTCGGGGGCGAGATCGTTGAGAACCTTATGGCTCCCACCTACCCATGAACTTGTGTCTCCAGCTCCGACTACGTTGCGTCTCGTCCAAGCCCCCCCCCCCCCCTTGCTCCAAGGACCCTCCCCACGTCAACCACACCACGTAACCTATCCAACCCTACCCTTTTGTGTTTATTCGTTTTTCAGTAAAGACATTATCCGTTGTTTTGAGTGTCTGTGTCTCTTCTTCTGGGTTCTCTGGCACATTTGGCTCGCCGGTCTCGTTGGGTCCTAACAGTCATTCCCCCTAGCCCAGTTCCTCTTCCTAGTTCTCAGTTATTATTTAAAAGCCTTTAAAGTGCCAGTTGTGCAGCAGCATCATGAATATAGTGTGGTACAGTGCAGAACAGTGCAGTAACTGTAATGAGTCCAGAAAGTCCAGCAAAGTATGATAGTGTAATGTTAATGGCAATGGTATGATAGTGACAGCACTCCTAGCATTTCAGTAGGCGCACTACCTGGTAGTCCTAATGGATGTTGCAAAAACAGCGACCAGACGGTGGTTGCAGTCCTTTATGATGAACATGGCCTTCTTCCGACATCTGGTCCTAAAGATCTCCTCAATGCATGGAAGTGCACACCCGATGATCTTCTCTGCCGTCCTCATGACCCTTTGGATGGCTTTCTTGTCCCGTGCAGTGTTGTTGCCGTACCACACAGTGACGCCACTCGTCAGGACGCTCTCTACGGTGCCACGGTAGAAGTTCACTAGCCACCTCTGGCCTATTCCGAGCAGAGCATAGAGGCGCTGGTGTGCCTTCTTCAGCATGACCTCCGTTTTGCGGGTCCACGCCAGGTCATTGGAAATATGTAGTCCAAGGAAACAGAAGCAGCTGATGACCGGTGTCCCGTCCAGGCTGATGGTGGAGTGGATGCCCCGGTGGCACCTGAAGTCCACGATGAGCTCCATGGTTTTGCTGACATTCAGTGCCAAGCTGTTGTCCTCACACCATTGCGTCAGCTGGACTACCTCATCTCTGTACTCCGGTTTGGTCGCCCTCGCTTATCAGGCCGATGACTGATGATTAAGATTATTGCTGTGCGTGGCAGTACAGTCATGTGTGTACAGTGAGTAAAGCCGGGGACTGAGGCAGCAGCCGTGGGGTGCTCCAGTGTTGAGAACCAGAGTGGATGAGATGTTGTTCCCAATCTTCACCACTTCAGGCCTGCCCGTCAGGAAGTTCATAATCCAGTTTGTTACGTGGGGTCAAGCCGGGGAAAAGCCATTGAGGTCGTGGTGCGACAGGAACCGAGGCTGACAAGTGAATCAAATTCTAGCAATGATTTATTTACATAAGTCATGTATAGTTGAAATAACCGGCACGGACAATTATAAGGCCACAAGCAAAATAGACACAACAAGTAACATGTAACACGGGAACAGTAACTAGGCTTGGGTAGGACGCCAAAACAAACGAGTACCAAAACAAACAAAGAAAACAAACCCCCTCAAGCTAATTCTGACCCTACCGCTACCTAACCTACTAAGCATCAATTTATCCCACTAAACTAACTGAACTAACTGTCCCTGACCTGGTCCCAATAAATACATGAGGTGGTACCCACCTGGGGAAACTTACCTAGTGTATCTATACAAAGAATACCTGCGTGATGTAAAATGTAAGCCCATGGGCATCTTACCTGCAAACTACCTCGACCTCCCCAGGGTATTACACGGAGGGACAAGACCAACTGGCAAAACAAACAGGACTACCAACAGGCAGGACTACAAACAATGGACTCTAACAAAATTAGATAGAATTCAAGGACGCAACACTAACACACCAGCACACACCAAAATGCCACCCCTTCTTGGAACAAATGCAGGAGGTTTAAATAGGCAGCTAATTAGGACAGTTCCAGACGCAGCCACTTGAGGTTAACGATGAACACCAACACCTGGGTTAAAAGCATTAGGAGAGGGAGACAGAAAGGAAAACAAAAACACAACACAAACAGTAACGAGAAACGGATCATACAATGTACGTAACACAGTTACAGATGGGGGCGCCCATACCTAGGTCCCTCAGTTTCAGGACCAGCTTGGAGGGAACGATGGTGTTGAACGCCGAGCTGTAGTCAATGAATAGCAGTCTGACGTAGGTGTCCCTTCTGTCTAGGTGCTGCAGGGCCGTTTGTAGTGCCAGGAAAATGGCGTCGTCTACAGACCTGTTTGGTCTGTATGCAAGCTGGAGTGGGTCTAGGGACTCAGGGATGG
Source organism: Muraenolepis orangiensis (assembly GCA_027704905.1). Taxonomy (NCBI): domain Eukaryota; kingdom Metazoa; phylum Chordata; class Actinopteri; order Gadiformes; family Muraenolepididae; genus Muraenolepis; species Muraenolepis orangiensis. Next base: position 28,081,684 of record CM050999.1, read on the forward strand.
AACAGTTTATATGCGTCATTACAAGTTTCTCCAGGCATTTCATGGCTATGGGTGTTAAAGCCACTGGACGATAGTCATTGAGGCATGTTACCTTGGTATTTTTGGGTAACGGCACAATGGGTATCACTTTGAAGCACGCTGGGCCGGCTGCCTTCCCTGCCTTCATCCTCCTGAAGGTTCTGCGGACCTCAGACTTGGACAGTTGTAGAACGTAGTCCTCTGGGTGGATGTTCAAGTTGTTGGTCGGCTCATGGTCCCTTTCAAAGCAAGGGGAAAACTTGTTAAGCTCATCTGGTAGGTTAGGGTCGTTGTTGGTGACTGCCCCTAAGCTCCCCTTGTAGTTGGAGAGGACCCTCAGACCTTGCCAAATGCGTCTGGTGTCAGAGCCCCCGAACATTCCAATTTGTTTTTATAATACAATTGATCCTTCTTGATGGCTTTTCTGATTTCATACTTGGCCTTCTTGTTGTAATCGGAGTCGCCTGTTGTGAAAGCAGTACTCTGTTCCTTAAGTTTGTTCCGTATGTCAGCATTCATCCATGGTTTGCGGTTCGGGAATGAGCGAACAGACCTGGTCGGGATGCATTCCTCCACTAGCCTGTTAATGTTTGCTGTGACATGATCTGCATACACATCAAGGTCAGTGGTCTTGAATAAACTCCAGTCAGTGATTTCTTTCCCCCCCTGCAGGTGTACAGACCGGTATCCCTTTTGCCCTTCTTATCCAAAACTCTTGAAGGTGCTGTCTTTAACCAATTGTCCTTGTATCTCCACCAGAACTGCACGCAAGTGGAAACACGCATTGCCGCATGCTTAGCAGACATCTCAAAGTCGATGCACCACCTAAATCTCAACCTGGCCTTCTTTCCAGCAAAGGGCTGTCCGCACCGAGACCTGGCTGTCACCATTGATGATGCTGTGGTGACACCTACTCGGACCGCAAGGAATCTGGGTGTGACCCTGGATGACCAACTGTCGTTCTTGGCAAACATTGCATCGTTGACACGCTTCTGCAGATTCCTCCTCTACAACATCAGTAGGATTCTGCCTTTTTTCACTGAAAAGGTTCTCATCCAGGCTCTTGTCATCTCCCGGCTGGACTACTGCAACTCCCTCCTTGCTGGCGCCCCGGCATTTGCCATCAGGCCCCTGGAGCTCATTCAGAAAGCTGCAGCTCGCCTGGTGTTCAACCGCCCCAAGTACTCCCACACATCTACCCTCCTTCGGACTCTACACTGGCTACCTGTAGCTGCTCGCATCCAGTTCAATACCTTGGTCCTACATGGCAGTAAAATGTACTGCTCCATCATAACTCCAGGCAATGGTCAAGGCCTACATCCTAACCCTGCTTGCCCCCTCACTTAGGGGCCCGTGTGGCCGATCTACGCAGTCACGGCTGTTCTCCGTCCTGGCCCCAATTTGGTGGAACAAACTCCCCACGGAGGTTACGACTGCAGAGTCACTCCCCATCTTCCGTCGCAGGCTGAAAACCCATGTCTTCAGGACATACAAGGATCCTTCCTCGTAGCGCTAAGTCAATTAAGTCAGTCAAAAGTAGATTACATATTATAGATAGGTATATATTGTTCTAGATATTGTTGCATATTGTTTGCCAACTTATTGTACTTTTTCCTGAATTATTGTACTTCTACCTGAGCACTGGTTCAGTTATTGGAGACTTGTTAGAAAGGAAATGCACTTTTGACTTCTGGTGATGAGTTGTTCTCTTACCTTCCTTTGTTGTTCCTTAACTTCTGCTTGTAAGCGGGAAGTAGAAGTACAGAGGTGTGGTCTGATTTGCCGAAAGCCGGCCGTGCAACAGCGCAATAAGTGTGCTTGATGGTGGTGTAGCAGTGATCAAGAGTCTTGTTCTGTCTAGTCGGACATTAGATGTGTTGGTAGTATTTTGGTAATACCTTTTTTAAATTGCAGTGTACTCTGCATACGCCCCCACCTTTGTACTTCCCCGTGGACTCAGCTGTTCTGTCGGTCCAAAACAAAGAGAATCCCGGTGGTTGCACTACTTAGTCAGGAATCACGGAGGTCAGCCACGTCTCCCTAAAAATCATGGCGCATTAACACTCCCTGATGTCCCGCTGCGAGGCGATACGACAGTTCAGTTCGTCTGACTTGTTTGCGACAGACTGGACGTTGGCAAGGAGAATGCTTGGTAGGCCTGGTTCTCATCGCCTCCGGCATGTCCTAACCAGTAGGCCGCCATGGAACCCTCGCCTGCGGCCGCGTTTGTTGTTGCCCCCCGGGGCTTGGTGGCTCCGGTCGGGGAAGGGGCTCCCCCCGCTCTCCTTTGTCCCGCCGGATCTCCGCAGGTAAGTCCCACTGCTTTGTTGCATTGTCTGTAGTTGAATTGTTGTATAATTCCAAGATTGTTTGGCGATCATATGTGATATCACACATGGTGACTTGCTATAGTCCTACAAAGTTACTTAAATATGGACTGAATGCCGGCTGATCTTTTGGGAATTCACAGCTTAAACAAATAACTTGGTGAGATCCCATTCTTTGTATAATTTAAGAGTGTGTTATGACTACCTCAAGCCATCGCAACCATAGACTGACCCCAAAACAGTAAAGGTAGTAGTTCATCAGGGTTTTATTTACAGAATTCAAAAGATTACAACCAATATAATGGGGCATGCAGGCCAGGTCGTGAGATGTAAGGGTGACATGTACCCATATGGAGCAATAAGGTTTGTGTGTAAAGCAGAACAACAGAAACCAATATGAGGATCCAGTGATGTATCAACCTCAGTGCCCAAGACGGCACGCCAGTACAATGAAGATCAAGGAACACTTATGGAGATTAAGCAGAAAGCCAGAGGGGAACCGCTGTAGACATACTATTGAAAGGCAGCCCTGGATAGTAGCAGAGAAAGATAGGATGAGGGGAAGCCACAAGCCTTTAAAGGCCTCATATGACATCATATTATATATTTTTGTATACCACCAGGTGTAAGTGTGACCATTAGAAAATTGTTTCAGCTTCATTCACGGACCCCATCCATTCAGTTTGAATTTGCAGAGAAAAGCAGGTGAAACCCTATCAGCCAATCAGAGGTTATGCATGCAATAGCAAGTGTTTTTACATGAATGGAGTGACTGCTGACAGGACACAGTCTGAGTCACCAGAGTGACTGCAGACAGAGGCATGGAATCATCAGAGAACAAAGATCTTCACCCCAGGGTGCATTACACCAAGTTGTGCGCTTCTGTTACTCTTCAATCTGAAACGGTTCCAGTACCCTTAATTACTGGTAGCCTAAGGCTTGAGAGAGCCAACGCCATTTGAGTCCATTCAGACTAAATCTACATTATTATTATTATTATTATAAAAATTAAAAAAATTTTTTTTAATTTACGCTAAAGGTCCATTACATCTGGGGTCATGTCAGTATATTATGGAGTTGACTTACACACTGGAAGAGAGGGAAGATGCTCGTATCCTCCAACAGCACACCAATAGCTTTCTTTAGAGTTAATGTAGCCCCTGTAGTGCATTCCAGTATGTATATGCTCGATAGCTGTGTCGGTAACCACCTCTGACATCCATGACTCCGTAAGGCAGATGATACAGTTGTCCTTAGTTTCCCGGTGGAATTGAATACGAGCCTGTAGCTCGCATAACTTATAGTCCAGAGACTGTACATTAGCCAGTAGAATATTGGGTAGTGGGGGGGGGGCGATCAGATCGACATCTCAGCCTGACTAGCACGCCGGCTCGCTTCCCTCGCTTCTTCCAGCGATGCTTGCGTGTAATCGTGCCCAAGATGGTCGGAGATAATCCAGCTGTGTCGAAGGAATGAAAAAACTCTGGTAGGCGGCGAGCGACTGTCGATCTGATCTCCAGAAGTGTGCAAAAGTTATAAATGAACATGCTGCTAACTTCCTGAACATAGATAGTTGCAATAATTTTTTTTAGGGTATTTAAAGGAGCATATGATGTCAACCGTTGATCCTCTTAAAGCGCAGACATTACTAGGTGACTACACACCTGTGTGTCCAGCTATCATAGCCGTGAAGCGCTGTAAAAACAAACACATCTCATTGAGAATAAACAAGACAAATTCTCAGTCAAGACACAACAAGCAGTCAGCTAATGGAGTGGATGATCACAAGATACATAAAGAGGATGGAGGATGTTGGGTGGAGCTGGAAACTACAGATGCTGACAACATAGCTGTGAGAGGAATGAGTGATAGAGATAGTGATAGAGAGAGATAGGGATAGTGATAGAGATAGTTATTAGAGATAGTGATAGAGACTTTGATAGACAGAGATACAGCTAGTTAAAGTGATAGGGATAGTTAAAAAGATAGTGATAGAGAAAGTGATAAAGATAGTGATAGAGACAGTGATATAGCTAGTGATATTGAGAGATAGTGATATAGCTAGTGATAGAGATTTTGATAGTGATTGTTTCACCCTCTCCTCAGCCTCTGTTGCTTGCATGTCATGTTACAGATTGAAACAGTTCAACTAAATGTTCACAGTGTAAGTGTACCAACCTGGTACTGACAGAAGGAAAGCTAGAAGTCCTCTGGCTGCTGATCTAACATCCATAGCTTGTTTCTCTCAGCGTGTTGTTCGGAGATCTCTTCAACAACACATGCGGTTAAATCTAAAAACATAAAAAGGAGAAAAACATAATATTTTCACTGAGACAACCATAATACATGCATGCATATTATTATTATACTTTTTAATGATTCTCTATAACATCAGTTGGTTATTGAACATATGTTTGTATGTTACCCAATTAAAGTTAAGACTTACTGTAAGGAGGAAGCTGCTGTTGCAGAAAGTGTCTGTGGTAACTGGTTAACCTTTTGTCCATGTTGACTTCCTCTTGGTGGTGGTGGTCCACCGGTGCCTAGTGTCACCACAGCTTGATTGGTTGATGTCTTATTGTTTGAATGTCTTCCTATAGGCTGTACCAACACAGCACTCAAGTTCCATACACCCACTACTGCAAGCTGCGAATACATTTTGATATTCTCATCATGTATCAAACTCCTTAGTCAACAGTTTTTAAGCAGAATCACCACCTAACCTGGTCAATTAACAGAGATGGAACATGGATATGTAATAGTATGTATAAAAACAGGTATAACAGAACTTATAGAGTATGTATGCAATATGTGCAGAATTAAAGGTATATAGAATGCAGGTACAGGTAACACATCCATGTGAAATGAATGTAGGTATTTTCATTCATTCATATTTACAACATTCCGTCATTTCAGGTTCAGTAGGTTCATAAAAGTGGATTGACTCTCCATTATATTGGGCATCATACTTCATAACTGTTATCAACATCTTCTTTCAGGATCTCATCCAAGGTGTAGATGAAGCTTTTAAAGTATACAAGTGAAATGAATGCCTTTATCGTAACCTATTTGTGTGTGTGTGTGTGTGTGTGTGTCTGTGCATGTGTGTGTGTGCTGGAGAGCCTCAGCGTAAAGCAGGTCACACACCAGACGAGCCACAAAGCCTGACACTAAGGATTCCTGTTTAATACAATGGATTTAATATAACTTATAGAGTGAGTGCTCTCATTGGCAATGAAATACAAACGTATGGGCGTTCAAGATCAAGTAGTAGAACCAGAGGAACATAACCTATTAAAGATTGAATAGTGGAACCAGAGGAACCAATTCATGGATATGTTTATCAAAACCACTTATGAATAGAAGTCATTGTTGAACAGCAGGCGAAGAAATCATACATACTGATTCTGAGTCTGATACCTGATTTCCAGCCCTCTTTATTAGTATTTAGAGCTCTTTGGCATATTTACCCTAGTTTAAACATTGAATTACATGCCAAAACCCCGCTCTGAGCAAGCTGGCCAGAACATATCTGTGTACCCCTGCAACCAACTCACAACCAGTGTTTTGATACGTTAAGAATCTATTTGGATGTGTTTGTTCCTCATAACTTGTGTATTAACACATTTTTAAGAATAGAATGTGTGTGTCATCTTCTTTATTAAGTCTTGAAAACCACAGCTAGGAGTGCAGTAACTGTAATGAGTCCAGAAAGTCCAGCAAAATATGATAGTGTAATGTTAATGACAATGGTATGATAGTGGCAGCACTCCTAGCATTTCAGTAGGTGCACTGCCTGTGGATAAAAACTATCCTTAAACCTGGTAGTCCTTGTATGGATGCTGCGAAAACGGCGACCAGACGGTGGTTGCAGTCCTTAGTGATGGAGATGGCCTTCTTCCGACATCTGGTCCTAAAGATCTCCTCCTGATGGTCTTTTCTGCTGTCCTCACAACCCTCTGGCTGGCTTTCTTGTTTTGTGCAGTGGTATTGCCGTACTACACAGTGACGCCACTCGTCAGGACGCTCTCTACAGTGCCACAGTAAAATTTCTCTAGCCACCGTTGTCCTATTCTGCTTTTCCTGAGGCACCACAAGGTATAGAGGCACTGAGGTGAATTCCTCAGCATGACCTCCGTGTTCCCTCTCCGGGAACCATCACCTTATCGTGGTGGAGAGGTTTTGGTGTCCCTGTGAACCTGAGAGCTGTGTTGTCTGGAGCCTAGTGCTCCTGGTAGGGTCTCCCATGGCAGATTGGTCTCAGGGGAGGGGCTAGACTAAGAATGGTTCAAAGACTTCAATGGACAAACAAACTAGAAGTGAGGATACCCTGCCCGGAGGAAGCCCGGGGCCCCTTTCCGGAGCCAGGCCTGGAAAGAGGGCCCGTAAGCGAGCGCCTGGTGGCCGGGTTAGCTACGGAGCCCGGTCGGGCATAGCCCGAAAAAGCAACGTGGCCACTTCTCCTTCCCGCGGACCCACCACCTACGGGAAGAACCGCTGGGGTCGGGTGCACTGCCAGTTAGGCGGCAGTGAAGGCATCGACGGACCAAACCCAGCCAACAGAGACTGGCTTTGGGGACGTGGAATGACACTTCTCTGGGGGGGAAGGAGCCTGAGCTTGTGCGGGAGGTGGAGCGCTACATTTACATTTACATTTACATTTACATTTAGGGCATTTGGCAGACGCTTTTATCCAAAGCGACTTACAAGGTGTACATTAGTTGAAGCAGACAATAGCATAACACTGGGGTACGCAAACATATAAATACAGCAGTTCACAAGTATTCATATTGACAAGATGAATAACACAATTTCGTACTGCTAGGTCACCTGCTTAAGTAGCTGTGATAAGAGCATGTTAACAACATTAAGGACATACACTTGCTAACATATACAACATGCTAAGAGCTATTAATGTCAGGACTTAAGCAAGTTTAGGGGTTTCACAAAGGAGAGTCCAGGTGGACTCTGAACAGGTGGGTCTTGAGTCTCTTGCGGAAGCTGGCGAGGGACTCTGCCGTCCTGACATGAGACGGGAGTTCATTCCACCACTGTGGGGCCAAAGCTGTGAAGAGCTGGGTCTTGGACGAGCGATGTTTGGTTGACCTTAGTGAAGGTCGAACAAGTCGCCTGGCAGAAGTTGAGCGGAGCGCTCTGGCTGGGATGTAGGGTTTGACCAACGCCTGGAGGTAGGCCGGGGCAGTTCCATTGACTGCCCTAAAGGTCAGCACCAGAGTCTTGAATTTGATGCGAGCATTTACCGGAAGCCAGTGGAGATCGCGGAAGAGAGGGGTCACGTGGGAGAATTTCGGTAGGTTGAATACCAGGCGTGCTGCTGCGTTCTGGATGCGTTGGAGGGGCTTGGTTGCAGAGGTGGGGAGTCCCGCCAGGAGAGAGTTGCAGTAGTCGAGGCGGGTGATGACGAGTGCTTGGACCAGGATCTGCGCCGCTTCACGTGTGAGGAAGGGCCGGATCCTGCGGATGTTGTAGAGGGCAATTCTGCAAGATCGGGCCACCGCGGTGACCAGTGCGCTACCAATTACATCTGGTGGGGCTTACCTCTACGCACAGCACTGGCTCTGGAACTAAACTCCTGGATAGGGGTTGGACTCTTTCCTTCTCTGGAGTTGCTCAGGGTGTGAGGCGCCGGGCGGGTGTGGGGATACTCACAAGTCCCCGGCTGAGTGCCGCTTTGTTGGAGTTTACCCCGGTGGACGAGAGGGTCGCCTCCCTACGCCTTAGGGTCATGGGAGGGAAAATTCTGACTGTTGTTTGTGCCTATGCACCAAACAACAGTTCGGAATATCCCGCCTTCTTGCACACCCTGGATGGAGTCCTGCATGGGGCTCCTGAAGGGGACTCTATAGTCCTCCTGGGAGACTTCAACGCACACATGGGTAACGATGGGGAAACTTGGAGGGGCGTGTTGGGGATGAACGGCCTACCTGATCTGAACCGGAGTGGGGTTTTGTTATTGGATTTCTGTGGTAGTCATGGATTGGCCATAACAAACACCATGTTCAAACATAAGGATGCTCATAAGTGTACATGGTACCAGAGTACCTTAGGTCGAAGGTCAATGATCGATTTTGTTATCGTATCATCTGGCCTGAGGCCGCATGTTTTGGACACTCGGGTGAAGAGAGGGGCAGAGCTGTCAACCGATCACCATCTGGTGGTGAGTTGGGTAAGATTGCGAGGGAAGCCTCTGGACAGACCTGGTAAGCCCAAACGTGTAGTGCGGGTGAACTGGGAACGTCTGGTGGATGCCCCTGTCCGGGAGACCTTCAACTCACACCTCCGGCGGAATTTTTCGGGCATCTCTGTGGAGGCTGGGGGCATTGAGCCAGAGTGGTCATTGTTCAAAGCTTCTATTGCCGAAGCTGCGGTTGAGAGTTGTGGCCTCAAGGTCATTGGTGCCTCAAGGGGCGGCAACCCTCGGACTTCGTGGTGGACACAGGTGGTCAGGGAAGCCGTCCGGCTGAAGAAGGAGGCCTTCCGGGCTATGTTAGCCTGTGAGACTCCGGACTCAGTTGCGAGGTATCGACAGGCCAAGAGGACGGCAGCCTCGGCTGTAGCGGAGGCAAAGCAGCGGGTGTGGGAGGAATTCGGAGAAGCCATGGAGAAGGACTTTCAGTCGGCACCAAAGCGTTTCTGGCAAACAATCCGGCGCCTCAGGAGGGGGAAGCGTGGGTCCATCCAAGCTGTGTACAGTAAGGGTGGGACATTGCTGACCTCAACTGAGGAGGTGATCGGGCGGTGGAAAGAACACTTTGAGGAACTTCTTAACCCAACTACACCCTCAATGGTAGAGACAGAGCTGGAGGATGAAGGACGGCAAACATCAATCTCCCTGGAGGAAGTCACTGCGGTAGTCAAACATCTCCGCAGTGGCAAAGCCCCAGGGGTTGATGAGATCCGTCCAGAAATGCTAAAGGCTCTGGGTGTTGAGGGGCTGTCGTGGATGACACGTCTTTTCAACATTGCGTGGAAGTCTGGGATAGTGCCTGAGGAGTGGCAAACGGGGGTGGTGGTACCCCTGTTCAAAAAGGGTGACCAGAGGGTGTGTGCCAATTACAGGGGTATCACATTACTCAGCCTCCCTGGGAAAGTCTACTCCAAGGTGCTGGAAAGGAGGGTTCGGCCGATAGTCGAACCTCAGATTGAAGAGGAACAATGCGGATTCCACCTGGTCGTGGAACAACGGACCAGCTTTTCACTCTTGCAAGGATCCTGGAGGGGGCTTGGGAGTATGCCCATCCGGTCTACATGTGTTTTGTAGATTTGGAGAAGGCATATGATCGGGTCCCTCGGGAAATACTGTGGGGGGTGCTGCGGGAGTATGGGGTGCGGGGGTCACTGTTGAGGGCCATCCAATCTCTCTACTCCCAAAGCAAGAGCTGTGTCCGGATACTCGGTACAAAGTCAGGCCTGTTCTCAGTGGGTGTTGGCCTACGCCAGGGCTGCGCTTTGTCACCCATCCTGTTTGTGATTTTCATGGACAGGATTTCAAGGCGTAGTCATGGAGGGGAGGGGTTTCAGTATGGTGGGCTCAGGATTGAATCGCTGCTGTTTGCAGATGATGTGGTCCTGTTTGCGTCATCAGTATGTGACCTTCAGCACTCACTGGATCGGTTTGCAGCAGAATGTGAAGCGGCTGGGATGAGGATCAGCACCTCCAAATCTGAGGCCATGGTTCTTAGCAGGAAACCGGTGGATTGTCTACTCCAAGTAGGGAGGGAGTCCTTATCCCAAGTGAAGGAGTTCAAGTATCTCGGGGTCTTGTTCTCGAGTGAGGGGAGGATGGAGCGTGAGATTGACAGGAGAATAGGTGCAGCGGGAGCGGTATTGGGTGCACTTTGGCGCACCGTTGTAACCAAAAGAGAGCTGAGCCAGAAGGCAAAGCTCTCGATCTACCGATCAGTCTACGTTCCTACCCTCACCTATGGCCATGAGCAATGGGTAATGACCGAAAGGACGAGATCGCGAATACAAGCGGCCGAAATGAGTTTCCTCAGGAGGGTGGCTGGTATCTCCCTGAGGGATAGGGTGAGAAGCTCAATCACTCGTGAGAGACTCGGAGTAGAGCCGCTGCTCCTTCGTGTAGAAAGGAGCCAGTTGAGGTGGTTCGGGCATCTAGTAAGGATGCTTCCTGGTCGCCTCCCGAGGGAGGTTTTCCAGGCACATCCAACTGGGAAGAGACCACGGGGCAGACCGAGGTACAGGTGGGGTGATTACATCTCCACACTGGCCTGGGAACGCCTCGGGATCCCCCAGTCAGAGGTAGTCGATGTTGCTAGGGAGAGGGAAGTTTGGAGTCCCCTGCTGAAGCTGCTACCTCCGCGACCCGATTACGGATAAGCGGGAGAAGATGGATGGATGGACCTCCGTGTTGCGGGTCCACGCCAGGTCGTCAGAAATCTGTTGCCCTAGGAAACGGAAGCAGCTGACGACTTCTACCGGTGTCCCGGCTTGTTACTTTGGTATTTTTGAGTAACGGCACAATGGTTGTCTCTTTGAAGCATGGATCATAACCCACTGAGAGCAAGCAGTGGAACCCATTCATGGATATGTGTTTATCAAAACCATTTGAGGAATAGAAGTCATTGTTGAACAGCAGGCAAAGTAATCATAACTGGAGTCTGTTACCTGAATCTAGCCCTGAGTATTAGTAAGAAGATCTCTTTGCCATATTTACCCTTGTTTAAACATTGAAATACATGCCAATGCCCCACTCTGAGAAAGCTGGCCAGAACATATCTGTGTACCCCTGCAACCAGCTCACAACCAGTGTTGTGATACGTTATGAATATATTTGGATGTGTTTGTTCCTCATAACTTGTGTATTTACACATGTTTAAGAATATGGTAATAATATCGACATCCCAATATTCGTGAACAATACCACAATACCATATTTGGTCAATATTGTGCACTAGGCGTAGGGTGCCTATAGAGTCTACACATGTGTGTGTGTGTGTGTGTGTGTGTGTGTGTGTGTGTGTGTGTGTGTGTGTGTGTGTGTGTGTGTGTGTGTGCGAGGACCCCAGCATGGTGTGTCGGCACAAAAGGTCACAGGGCAAAAGCATGTCGACGAAAGACATGGTGTAAAAACTGCAAGAGCAACACACACCAGGACTCTACGTGCAGACGGAAAGATATACAGGATGGTGTACTGGAAAAAAGACAGATTTTCTCTTCAAAGCAAGTAACGTGGAGAGCCGACCATGGAAGCCACCGGACAACGTCCAGACTAGAGGCCTCATGGTGGATGCGGGGGCCACATCCCACATCATCAATGACATCAGGAAATTCAAGAGCTTCGACGACACATTCCAGCCCGGTGCGCATTCAGTGGAGCTGGCAGACGGGACCAAATGCAGCGGAGTCGCACAGCGAAGGGGAGCTACGATTGTGTTCTTGTTCGACGAAACTGGACAACAAGTCAGAGCAATGCTACGTGGAGCGTTGTATATGCCTTCATACCCCCAAGACATCTTCTCAGTTGCAACAGCAACAGACAAAACAGCCACCGTCATCTTTAGGAAAGGAGAAAGCGTCATGACAAGCCGAGACGGTACAATGTTTGACATTCAGATACAGATTCAGATTACTTTATTAATCCCGAGGGAAATTAAGGTGCAACAGTTGACACAGGGGGAATAAATGCACACACAAAAATACTAATACCTAAGCTAAAAAACAAAAAACAACTAACAACTAACTAAATAAAACTAGTATAAACAAAAATATAATTAAAATAACTCTAAATGAAATCTAAATGTATTGATCGATGAAGATGAATTGCACAATTTACAGTATTATTACAGTAATACGTAGGTATATACAATACACAACAATACGTATAGTGCAAATTGGCAGTAATAATATATTAATAAATAACTGAAAATGTGACATGTGAAAAGTGAAAAGTGAATTAGAATTTGAAATAGAATTTACAGTGCAAAGTTACAGTGAGATGATTTACAGTGCGTTGACCAAAAAATCATCCATGAGTATTGAAAATTGTTTTACTTTCATACAATTTCTAACAATTTTTGGGTCATTTAAATTACGAAGATGTACAACAATTACAAGAAGTAGTAGAAGGCATGGAAATAAAAGGCAGGGCCATCAGACCAGTCCACTTATGTGAAACATGTACACAAGGCAAGTTTATCCACACCAGAAACAGAGACTCAGATAGGAGAGCAGAGAAGCCCCTACAGACCTAGCCGGTCCTATGCAAACCAAGTCCATAGAGGGACATAGATATGCACAGACGATTACTCTAGTGCTGTATTCGTATATTTCCTTAAATCCAAAAGTGACACAACAAAAGCTACTGAAATGTTCCTAGCAGACATAGTGTTTACTAGCAAGGGTTTGCAGGCACTGTTAAACAAGAACAGGATTAGACACAAAACATCTGCGCCCTATACGGATCACCAAAATGGAACGGCAGAAAGAGGCTGGCGAACACTTTTTGAAATGGGCAGGTTTTAGAAAGCCAGTTACCTAATAGGCTGTGGAATCATGCAGTCCAGACAACAGCCCATGTAAGGAATAGGTGCTAAAGCAGACGCACAAAACAGACACCATACTAAATGTTAACTGACAGGAAGCCAAATGTGTCCAAAATGCAGAAGTTTGGATCTGAGTGCTTCACATACAGACAAGAGAAGGGGAAGATTGACTCTAGCTGTGACCAAGGTGTTTTTGTAGACAAAAAAAACAAAAAAAAAAAGTCCAGCTTACTTAGTGTACTACCCAAACAAAGAGAGGGTTAAGAAACACAGGTTGGTCAAATGTATGATTAAGACAGCTAAGGCAAAAAGCGGTACAAGAGAATCTAATTTTACACCAAATGGACGTCAAGACAGCTCTGCATGTACCGATAGACTGTGAAATATATGTAGAGCAACCAGTAGGTTATGGGAAGAAGACAAATACAGGTGAAAATCTAGTTTGTAATCTACAGAAATGATTGTGTGGTTTGAAGCAGTCAGGCAGGATGTGGAACACAATGTTACATACACACTTAAGTGATTTTGTGCAAAATCCTGCTGACCACTGTGTGTATTCAAAAGAGAAACATAGTGAAAAGGTCATCATAATCATATTGGTTGACAATCTGATAATTGTAGCCAGTAATGAGAAAGCACTGAAAGATATCAAAATAATGCTAACTGCTAAGTTTAAAATGAAAGACTTAGGCAAACTGAAATACTTCCTGGCTATTGACTTTGATCAGACAGAAGGTTGTATAAAAATGACACAGGGAAGGTATGTAAACAAATTACTACAGAGGTTTGACATGCAAGACTGCAAAGAGAAACCCCCTGTGAGCAAAAGCTAGAGTTCACTGAAAATGCTGTAAAAGAACCCAACATGTACAGGGAGGCAGTAGGGAGCTTGATCTATTTATCCACTTGCACTAGACCTGATTTGGGCTTGGTAGTGAGTTAGCTGTCTCAATACTTTGCTGAGCCAACAGAGGAACACTGGCTCACAGTAAAACATGTACTCAGATACCTAAAAGGGACAACAGAAAAAGAGTTATGCTGCAGGAGAAGTGACAAAGATAAGCTAGGCCTACGCGTATACACAGATGCTGATTGGGCAGCTGACGTGACAGACAGGCACAGCACAACAGGGTACTGTCAGTCTAAGTAAGAGCAGTTCTTTGATCTCGTGGAAGTCAAGAAAACAGCCAACAGTGGCTCTTTCCACCTGGGAAGCAGAATACATGTCTCTGGCTTCAGCCAGAGACATGTATTCTGCATTGTATACTGTGCATGTACTATGCACAGACAAAAGTGTATGAGGATAATCAGGGTACCATAGCCCTAGCAAAGAAGAGCAGGCAGAGATGCAAGCACATTGACATAATGTATAATTTCATAAGGGAAATTGTGAATGGAGGAAAAGTGATGTTGCAAAACCTGTAACCAAGTTCAAGTTACAGACATTTGCCAGAGATATGTTTGGTACTTAAAGGAGACCTTGGTGTGGTGGTAGATGACCAGCTGTCCTGCAATGCCAATGTCACCGCGGTGGCCCGATCTTGCAGAATTGCCCTCTACAACATCCGCAGGATCCGGCCCTTCCTCACACGTGAAGCGGCGCAGATCCTGGTCCAAGCGATCGTCATCACCCGCCTCGACTACTGCAACTCTCTCCTGGTGGGACTCCCCGCTTCTGAAACAAGCCCCTCCAACGCATCCAGAACACAGCAGCACGCCTGGTATTCAACCTACCAAAATTCTCCCACGTGACCCCTCTCTTCTGCGATCTCCACTGGCTTCCGGTAAATGCTCGCATCAAGTTCAAGACTCTGGTGCTGACCTTTAGGGCAGTCAATGGAACTGCCCCAGCCTACCTCCAGGCGTTGGTCAAGCCCTACATCCCAGCCAGAGCGCTCCGCTCAACTTCTGCCAGGCGACTTGTTCGACCTTCACTGCTGACAACCAAGCATCGCTCGTCCAAGACCCAGCTCTTCATGGCTCTGGCTCCACAGTGGTGGAATTAACTCCCGTCTCATGTCAGGACGGCAGAGTCCCTCGCCAGCTTCCGCAAGAGACTCAAGACCCACCTTTTCAGAGACCACCTAGACTCTCCATGAACCCTCCTTCTCCTTTGTGAACCCCTAACTTGCTTAAGTCCTGACATTAATAGCTCTTAGCATGTTGTATATTCTAGCAAGTGTATATCCTTAATGTTGATTCGCAATTTTTTTAATCATATCTGCTGTGCAATACCGCATTTTCCAAGACGGTGGCGCCATTTCTCCATGTAAACGACCGAGAGGGCGAATTAAAGAAATAAAAATAAAAAACTATACATAATATAAATATAAACCTATACATTTTTTACTTTCGTTGACCTTCGTTGACTTAAGTCCTTGGGTAACAGGTGTGTGTGTGTGTGTGTGTGTGTGTGTGTGTGTGTGTGTGTGTGTGTGTGTGTGTGTGTGTGTGTGTGTGTCTCCATGCGTATCGTGCCACTTGAAAGAAAGGGCGCTCGTAGTCCCCCCCCCCACCGTCTCCTTCGTCACGTGGCCGAAGCACCCACCATCCCTATTGTACACCAATGGTCCTATTTTCACCATCACCGAGAACCAACCGAGCCCTCACACATCCTATGGGACGCAGACATCTTGAGAGTTTGAGTTTGTGGGACAACTTAAGTAGACGCTTTACGTCGTCGATGTCTTACTAAGGAAGACTTCGGAGATCAGACTGCGCATGCGGTGTGTGTGTGTGTGTGTGTGTGTGTGTGTGTGTGTGCGTGTGTGCGTGTGTGTGTGTGTGTGTGTGACAATCCCGGTAGTGATACGATGAGAAATAAAACAAACTGAAATCTTAACTGGGAGAATTAATAGGACTAATAAAAACAAATTATTAAAAAAATGACTTAGAGCAAGTCTAAATGAATTGGTTTTAGGACAGATTGAACTTGATTGACTGTCTATGGAGAAATCTAGTCTTTACACTGGCTGATGTATGCCTAACCGGGCTCATAACATTACTTATACATATAATATACATTATTATATTACAAGTTTAGATCACATGGGGTCATCTATCCTTAGTCCATTCGATAACCCGGCAAAGATCTGGGAAGGCCTCCCTAAAAACAGCCGTGTGCTTATGGTAAAGAGGCTGCAAAATGTGTGTGTGTATATATATATATATATATATATATATATATACAGTTGAAACCAGAAGTTTACATACACTATATGAAAAGACACATACGATTTTTTTCCGCACTGTCTGACATGAAATCAGACTAAACTTTTCCTGATTTAGGTCCGTTAGGATTACCAAAATTATTTCTATTTGCTAAATGCTAGAATAATGAGAGAAGGAATTTTTTTTTAAGAGGGAACAATTGTTTTATTACTTTCTTCAAAGTCAGAAGTTTACATACACTAAGACTACTATGCCTTTAAACAATTTGGGAAAGCCCAGATGATGATGTCATGTCTTTGGAAGCTTCTGATAGGTTTATTGACAACATCTGAGTTAATTAGATACACACCTGTGGATGTATTTTAAGGCACACCTGAAACACACTGCTTATTTGTGCAACATCATGGGAAAGTCAAAAGAAATCAGCCAAGATCTCAGGAAGAGAATTGTGGACATGCACAAGACTGGTTCATCCTTGGGTGCAATTTCCAGATGCCTGAAGGTGCCACGTTCATCCGTTCAAACTATTATACGCAAGTATAAACACCATGGGAATGTCCAGCCATCATACCGCTCAGGAAGGAGACGGGTTCTGTGTCCCAGAGATGAACGTGCTTTGGTCCGAAAAGTGCATACCAACCCAAGAACCAAAGCAAAAGACCTTGTGAAGACGCTGGCTGAAGCTGGTAAGAGTGTGTCATTATCCACAGTGAAACGAGTACTGTACCGACATGGGCTGAAAGGCTACTCTGCCAGGAAGAAGCCATTACTCCAAAAGAAACACAAAAAAGCTAGATTACAGTTCGCAAATGCGCACAGAGACAAAGACCTTAATTTTTGGAGACATGTCCTGTGGTCTGACGAAACTAAAATTGAACTGTTTGGCCATAATGACCATCGATACGTTTGGAGGAAAAAGGGGGAAGCTTGCAAGCCTGAGAACACCATCCCAACTGTGAAATACGGAGGTGGCAGCATCATGTTATGGGGTTGTTTTGCTGCAGGAGGGACTGGTGCACTTCACAAAATAGATGGCATCATGAGAAAAGAACATTATGTGGAAATATTAAAGCAACATCTCAAGACATCAACCAGAAAGTTAAAGCTTGGGCGCAAATGGGTCTTCCAAATGGACAATGACCCGAAGCACACTGCCAAACTGGTTAAAAAGTGGCTTGAGGATAACAAAGTGAATGTTTTGGAGTGGCCATCACAAAGCCCTGATCTGAATCCCATTGAAAATGTATGGGCAGAGCTGAAAAGGCATGTGCGAGCAAGACGGCCTACAAACTTGGCTCAGTTACACCAGTTTTGTCAGGAGGAATGGGCCAAAATTCCTGCCAACTATTGTGAGAAGCTTGTGGAAGGATATCCAAAACGTTTGACCCAAGTCATACAGTTTAAAGGCAATGGTACCAAATACTAATGAAATGTATGTAAACTTCTGACTTTGAAGAAAGTAATAAAACAATTGTTCCTTCTTAAAAAAAATTTCCTTCTCTCATTATTCTAGCATTTAGCCAATAGAAATAATTTTGGTAATCCTAACGGACCTAAATCAGGAAAAGTTTAGTCTGATTTCATGTCAGACAGTGCGGAAAAAAATCGTATGTGTCTTTTCATATAGTGTATGTAAACTTCTGGTTTCAACTGTATATATATATACTGTACAGCAGTGTGCAAACTATACCACGGTCTCCGGGGGAGCCGGGATTTTTTTTTTTTTGCGGGGGGGGTAAATGCTGATCCGTGCATTAATAGCAACAGCACAGACATAGGCCTAGTATAAAGAGAACATCTGTTGCACACGGGGTGGTGCCACAGGTCTACATTTACATGAAACGTCCCGATGGATCATGTTCATGTCAACATATTTCCCGAGCATTTATGGGCTACGCAAACTTCAATCAACTTGATAATAAATAATCCACGGACCACCAATGTAACGTTTGAATCATTTGAATCATAAACTCTAAATATAATTTTATTTCACTTATTTTACACCTTTGAAAAAAAAATGCCCAAAATGGAATTTATTTGGTCATCATATCAGTATTTTAGAGAGCTCCCCCCAAATTTCACAAACCATGTTCCCAGGGGAGCTCATGTCACCACTAGGGGAGCTATAGCTCCCCCTGCTCCCCTCCAGTTCGCACCCTGCTGTACAGTGGTGAAGCGTCAGGGCCTCGTCATGTTCGCGTCAAGTCAAGTCAAGTCAAGTCAAGTTTATTGTCACTTCACAGTTTACAGTTTAGTATAAAGCAGTGATGTGAAATTCTTGTGTGCAATACCCGACGACAGACAGCAGTTATAAAATAAGATAAAATAAAAATAGATAAAAATAGAATAAAAAATAGAATAAAAAATAGAATAAAGAATATAAAATAAAAATAAAAAATGCAATTTATAAAATGCAAAAATCAGCACAGAAAAGAGCAATATATATATATAAATCAATGTAATAAAATATACATTGTTATATGTTATACGCCCTTGTTCAGCAGCCTGATGGCCTGACTGTGGAAGCTATCTCTAAGCCTATTTGTACGACACTTGATACTGCGGTATCGCCTGCCTGACGGTAATAGTGAGTAAAGTTCGTGGCTGGGGTGGGCAATGTCTTTTATAATTCTTTTGGCCTTGGCCACGCACCGCTGGTTGTAAATGTCCAGGAGGGAGGGGAGCTCACCTCCAACGATATACTGGGCCGTCCGCACCACCCTTTGAAGCGCTCTGCGCTCGAGTGCCGTGCAGTTCCCGTACCAGGCGGTGATACACCCTGTCAGAACACTCTCGATGGTGCCGTTGTAGAATGTTCTCAAGATGCGGGGGCCCATGCTGAATTTCTTCAGACGCCTGAGAAAATACAGGCGTTGTTGGGCCCTTTTCACCACGTGTGTGGTGTGCGTGGACCATGTGAGGTCCTCGGAGATGTGCACGCCGAGGAACTTGAAGCTGCTGACCCTCTCTACTGCAACGCCGTCGATGGAGATAGGGCTGTGCTCTCCCCTCTGCCTCCTGAAGTCCACGATCAGCTCCTTGGTCTTCTTGACGTTGAGGGCGAGGCTGTTCTCCTGGCACCACTGCTCCAGCGATCCGACCTCCTCCCTGTAGGCTGTCTCGTCGTCGCCGGCGATCAGGCCCATCACTGTCGTGTCGTCAGCAAACTTGACGATGACGTTGGAGCTGTGCATAGCCATGCAGTCGTGGGTGTAGAGGGAGTAGAGGAGAGGGCTCAGCACGCATCCCTGGGGGGCTCCCGTGTTGAGGGTCAGTGGCTCTGATGTGGTGCTGCCCATCCTCACCACCTGGCGGCGGTCCGACAGGAGGTTCAGTATCCAGCTGCACATGGATGGGGGTACGCCTAGACCTCTCAGCTTGGTGTCGAGCTTGGCAGGAACTATTGTGTTGAATGCTGAGCTGTAGTCCACAAACAGCATTCGCACATAACAGTTCTTCCCCTCCAGGTGGGAAAGGGCAGTGTGGAGGGCCATGGCAATTGCGTCGTCCGTGGATCTATTTTGACGATATGCAAATTGCCATGGGTCCAGCGTGGTAGGTAACACGGAGCAAATAAAGTCCTTGACCAACCTCTCGAAGCATTTGCTAACGATCGAGGTGAGGGCCACAGGTCTGTAGTCATTCAGGCATGTTACCTTGGTTTGTTTAGGGACAGGCACGATGGTGGATATCTTGAAGACCGCGGGGACAACAGCCTGGGACAGGGAGAGGTTGAAGATGTCTGCAAAGACTCCTGCCAACTGGTCTGCGCATGCTCTGAGGACGCGGCCCGGGATGTCGTCGGGGCCTGCCGCCTTACGGATGTTCAGCCGCTTAAAGGTGCGGCGCACATCCGCCTCCGAGATGCGCAGCTGGCTGGTCTCCCCAGTCGGTGCTGGCTTCGGCGGGCTGCCGTTTACGTCGAACCGAGCAAAAAATGTATTTAGCTCTCCTGGGAGGGAGGTAGAGGAGTTCTCTACACAACTGGTTCTCCCTCTGAAGTTCGTTATCTTCTGCAGCCCCTGCCACATACCCCTCGCATCGTGTTTCTTGAATTTATCTTCCACTCTGTCCTTATACTCCCGCTTGGCAGTGACGATGGTCTTACGGAGGTCGTAACGGGCTCTCGTATATTCCTCCGTATTCCCGGAACCAAAGGCGGCGTTACGCGCATGTAGGGCAGCGTGAACATCGCCGTTAATCCACGGTTTCTGGTTGGGATATATCCGAACCGACTTGGTCGGAACAACGTATATGCACTTCTTGATGAACCCGGTGACCGATGACGCGTACTCGTTGATGTTATTGTCCGAGGCAACGCGGAACATGTGCCAGTCAGCGTGATCAAAACAATCCTGCAGCGTAGAATCTGATTGGTCCGACCAGCATTGGACCTCCCTCACAGCGATCGGTTGCTGCTTCAGTCTCTGCCTATAGGCGGGGAGCAGCTGGATAGAGCGGTGATCTGATTTGCCGAACGGTGGGCGGAGGAGGGCCTTGTAGCCATCACGGAAGGGAGTGTAGCAGTGGTCGAGGATCCGCTCGCCCCGTGTGTTGCTCTTTATGTGTTGGTAGAACTTCGGGAGAACCTTCTTCAGGTTCGCCTTGTTGAAGTCCCCCGCTACGATGAGAGCAGCCTCGGGGTGGGCCGACTCCTGTTCGCTGATAGCCCCGTACAGTTCCTTCAGCGCTGTGTCCGTGTTGGCTTGTGGGGGAATGTAAACAGCGGTCACGGTTACCGCTGTAAACTCCCGAGGTAGCCAGTGTGGACGGCACATAAGCATCAGGTACTCCAGGTCCGGGGAACAGAAAGACTTGAGGGGATGTACATGACTTGGGTTGCACCAAGATCTGTTTATCATGAGACATACCCCCCCTCCGCGATCTTTACCGGAGAGAGCCTTTGTTCTGTCCGCCCGGTGTACGGAAAATCCCGTCGGCTCGATAGCTGCGTCGGTAACCCCCTCCGACATCCATGTCTCCGTAAGGCAGATAATACAATTGTCCTTAGTTTCCCGGTGGAATTGAATACGAGCCTGTAGTTCGCTTAACTTATTGTCCAGAGACTGTACATTAGCCAGTAGAATGGTGGGTAGTGGGGGGCGATCGGATCGACATCTCAGCCTGACTAGCATGCCGGCTCGCTTCCCTCGCTTCCTCCGGCGACGCTTGCGCGTAATCGTGCCCAAAATGGACGGAGATAATCCAGCTGTGACTTCGGGCGGGACGTCCGAGTCGATAGAATGAAAAAACTCCGGTAGGCGGCGAGCGACTGTCGATCTGATCTCCCAAAGTGTGCAAAAGTTATAAGTGAACTTGCTGCTAACATCCTGAATTAAAATAGTTGCAATAAAAAGAATAAATAACAAAAAACTGCGTCGTCGTGCGGGAGCTCGCGACACGGCAGCCATCTCGTACGGCGCCATAGCTCCCCCTGCTCCCCTCCAGTTCACACCCTGCTGTACAGTGGTGAAGCGTCAGGGCCTCGTCATGTTCGCGTCATGTTCACGATCGCGATTACCCCCCCCCCCCCCCCCTGGACTTCACGATGGACCTCCACCCCCCCCCCCCCCCCCTTGGACTTCACGATCTTCGCGATGGTGAAGATCTGTGCACACGTTGTTTTTAATGTTCCAGTCCCTCCGGTGATAGTGGGGGGGGGGGGGGGGGGGGTCTGTTATGTTGGGGGTCGCGGGCTGAAAAGTTGGGGAACCCCTGGTCTACAGAAAGTCCAGTTGTGATAGACACGCTTCGCCACTGATACATACATATATATACATACATACACCAGTGGCGAAGCGTGTCTATGTGGGTCAGTCAATGATCCCAAGATTCAAGATTCAAGATACAAGATTTATATTTGCCATTTGCAACAATTCCCTCCCTCAAGGCCCCGTCACACCATAACGTTCTAGTCAGCGTTCTATGAACGTTCTAATCGTTCATTTTTCGAGCGTTCTAGGGTGAGTGTGTACATCTGGCGTGTGACTAACGTGTGACTAACGCATGAATTAGCGTGTGACTAACGCATACATAGACCTGTGTTGTTCTTCATAAAGTATTTATTTTTTTAAATCCCCACCTCAAAAGATTTTATTAATCTGGCAGAAAGCTGATATGAACAATAGAGTGATACGTTTCCCAGTCATTTGATTAATTTAAAGTCCATTTGATTGAAAGTCATGATATGATGAAAACGATGGCTATGATGAGCCATTTGTTGTCATCTGTTGCCAACATTCATCATTTTACAACACAAAATTGTTATTTACCATTTAAGGAATGTGGCCTCAAGGGTAGGAGTAACACAAAGTAAATGGAAAGAAATGGAAGTGATAAACGCTTACTAATCAATAATGGAAGTAATGCAATGTATGTGGATTGAGAAATAGATAGATTTGAATGGCCATTGATTTAATGGCCATTTCATTTGAAACAGTGTCTGATAATCAGCCTGGTTCTGGGCCAGACTCTGGGCGTGCCCGGACCATCTCACTCCTTCATCATCTCTGTGAAGCAAACAAGAGACAGGAAAGAGGAGTCAGGAGGTTATCTTAAGTCTTGGTCTATGGTCTTCCAATGTGACGCCTCATCACATTGAGCACAGTGGATTTGATATATAATGTCATTATTCTAGAGTTCTGATTGACTTCATATGCAGAAGCCTACCCCTGAGTTTGTACAACGTCGGGTTCCAATGTTTTCTATCTCTGTTTTCACACTGACAACTTGTGGGTTACCTTCCAGTATCTGCCGAGCCTCACACGACAGGTCCTTCAGATCCTCCAGACTGCTCAGCAGGTGCTGTGCTGTGGCCTCTCCTGGTGGCCTTTGTTTCTTCCACAGCACCAACATCTTCAGCTTCTGCATGGACACACTCGCCTGTCTCTCTGCCTTGATGTTGTCCAGATCTGTGATGCTCAGCTTCAGGTAGATGGCCGCCTGCTCCCACTCCTGTCCCAGCGTTTCGGCTACCTGCAGGAGCTGAATTTCGGAGAGATCCTGCCCTCTGCGTACGTCTAGAAAATGGACACGGATGCATAATAATAATAATAATAATAATAATTATAGAGTTTTTTTCACGATTTTGAATGTGCTATATATAGGATGTAAGTGCTATTATTTAAGTGCAATTTGTAAGAAATTAGCCAATTTTGATTTTAGACCACTCCCTGGTAATTTCTGACCAATAAGGGCATATCTTCCGTGATTTGTTTGGAGAATCCAGAAACGTAGGGAGGGAGCAGAGAGGGAGGGGAGTTTTTCTTGAGTCTTTCACATCTCCCACATTTAAGTAGCAAATCAATTGAGTTGTTTATTTTTAATAAAATCCCCTTTAAAATGTAAAACATTGATACTGGTTGGGTTGGAACCACTGATTTCATTCCAACACCTTCCAAGGCTCACTAAACTTATTCGGCATCACTTCTTTACCAGTGGCGTTTTCTCCGGGAGGCCAAGGGAAGCCAGGCTTCCCCTGTTTTTTCGGATTGTAGTTATAATTTTAATACATTTTTTAAATTAAAATAAAATAAATTCGGTAATTCTCCTTTGCTGTGTGACACAGCAAAGGAGAATTACCGAATTTATTTTATTTTTTAAATTAAAATAAAATAAATTCGGTAATTCTCCTTTGCTGTGTGACACAGCAAAGGAGAATTACCGAATTTATTTTATTTTAATTAAAAAAATGTAGGAGAGACGGTCCGGCAGCAACACACAGCCTGTGTGTTGCTGCCGGACCGTCTCTCCCCCATTCTCATTGAGTATTTTACAAAGAGTGAAACAACAGCGCCCCCTAGATATTATGGTGAAATTGAGGAGGCCAGCCGAATGAGCTTCCCTTGGTGAAAAAAAAAATGGAGGGATTGTCCCGGATTGACCAATCAGATGAGGCCCACGTCATGTCCCCCTGCTAACCTGTGATTGGTCAGGGCCATGCCAAGGGAGGCCAGAGACGGCTGGCAACCCCCTCAAGGGAATGGGATCCCTTGATCCCATTGGATCGATTTGAAGGGAATCCCTTGACTCACAAATCCAATCAAATCACATCAACATCAGTACGTAGTACTGTAACTGTCATCCTCGCCGTTTGATAGTATTAAGCATTATGGAGGGTGGAGATTTGGCGTACTTAATAAAAAACAACTTTACTAAACTTCCGCTACAGCAGCAACTAAAAATTAAATCAGATGACAGGCCCATGCCCACACTCGAGCTGTGTGCACAGAGGAAAAAGGGAGCGAATCGGACGTTCAATGAGGACAATTATGTCCGCACGGAGTGGCTAACTGGAAGCGCTGAACTTCAGCGTCTATTTTGCTGGCCATGTCTTCTTTTTGACAAGGATTCGTGCTCCCTGAACAATCCTTGGGCAACTTCAGGATTCATCGACCTTGCCAACCTGTCACGGGCAATTGAGAGGCACGGTAAATCAAAAAATCACATAGATTGTGCTGTGAAATTGAAGCTTTTTTATTCATTACCGAATCTGCACTGCGCATTGAGCGGCTGGTTATGCATTTGGGGGGGGGGGGGGGGGGATGCTTAAATTAATAAGACGAGAGTTTTGGCTGGAGAGTGCGTGCGGACCTGTCGGTTAGATAACAGGCGTGTGCAAGTCCTGCATCTGTATGATACAACTGTGTAAAATGATACCGGGCGCTGTAATCACTCATCTGGTTACGTTATTGACCCAAAAAAACTGGCTTCCCCTAAAATTTTCCCCACGCCACGCTACTGTTCTTTACAGGCATCCTGTCAGGATTGGCAGTTCTGCCTCCCCGCGTTCACAGCCCTCGCCCAGGTAGCCACGCCCCCTTATCACGTCCCGCATTCCTTTCCCCACGTTCACAGCCCTCGCCCAGGTAGCCACGGCCCCTATCACGTCCCGCATTCCTTTCCCCGCGTTCACAGCCCTCGCCCAGGTAGCCACGCCCCCTTTACAAATTCCGCATTCCTGTCACCGTTTCCCCAGCCCTCGCCCGGATACCCACGCCCCCTATCACGTCCCGCATTCATTTCACCCTTTCTCCAGCCCTCGTCCAGGTAGCCACGCCCCCTTTACACGTTCCGCATTCCTGTTACCGTTTCCCCAGCCCTCGCCCGGATACCCACGCCCCCAATCACGTCCCGCATTCATTTCACCGTTTCTCCAGCCCTCGTCCAGGTAGCCACGCCCCCTATCACGTCCCGCATTCATGTCACCGTTTCCCCAGCCCTCGTCCAGGTAGCCACGGCCCCTATCACGTCCCGCAGTCATGTCACCTTGGTTTCCACAGTACTCGCCCGGATAGCCACGCCCCCTTGTTAGTTCTCTGCTGCAGCTGCAGCGCATCACCAGTGTTATATATTGATTATATTATATATTGATTGTACCACTATGTTTACATAGCAACCTTTGTTCAGGAAGTCTGTGTACCCTCCGGACAGGTAAGCGTGTGACCCGGCTGACCGCGTCACTCGTGTCATGGTTGGGAATGTACCTGTCATGTATGTGTTAAACTACCGAAGTCTTCTCAGTAAAGATACCTAAACTGTACAAGTCTGCGTGTATTTAATTACCACTCAGGTTATAACAACCGTGATCTTCCCCCTCATGTTTTCCTGCCCGTCTTATTGGCTGCCTGGGAGCTTATTGTTTCCACCCGTTATGTTCCTTCTGTTTAAATAGGCGGCGTCTTCTTTTGTTCGGGGCCAGTTCATTAAATACTGTTTCGTTGTTTGTTAGACTGGTACTTGTTTCACGTTTTGAGACTTGCTACTTGTTTCATGTTACAGTTCTTACTTGTTCATGTTTCCACGACATCCCACCGTCAGGTTTTTTTGCAAAAAAATTGTTTTGCTTTTGAGGATTTTTGTGTTCCTGCATTTTTCAGTAAAGACTCTTTACTTTGATACGTGTCATCGAGTCGTGCATTTGGGTTCACCTCCAAAGTCCCCGTTCCTCGTTCCCGTGAGACATCCCTTTGGCGACCTCTGCTCTGTTTTGCCTAATATTCCATATATGCCATATGATTGAAACAACAATCCAAACGCCCACAGCACAACTAAGGAAAAGCGTACCTGTGGTTTCTTCCTCCAGTTCTTTAATGGTGTTCCAATCTTCTAGGGTTTGCCGTAAAAAAGGATTATCACAGAGTCTTACAAACCACAAAAAAGCATTACAAATGTGAGCATTGGTTACCTTCTCTGATTGTCGTGTCCCACAAAGTCTTGTTCTTTGAGTCCTTGAGAGTCCATTTGAAAGGAGGAGGCTCGTCAAAGAATGCTTCAAAGAAGCCCTTCAGCGCTGTTTCTTTAGTGATGAACTGTACTTTCTGCACACGCACATACACACACACTTAATAATGTTTAAATTACATGCAAATGAGAATAAATGGGTTGCACAACACTTACCGTGGGTTCAATCCGCTCTTTTGCCGTGGTTATAAGCCGATAGGACTTTAACTCTACCAGCCGACAGAGTGCCGATTTTGGAATCCTGACGCAACGCTTGCCGGAAGAGAGCACTTGCCTATCAATAGCCTGCACACACAGAAACAGGAAGTAGTAATATGCCAGATGTGAGTTAAGCAGTGCATAATTTGTGCCGGATCCTGCCCGAACTGGATCCGGGACCTCTCAAGTTTTAAACTGCCTGTGTACCCATTGACCTGATCAGGTACCTCTCGTGGTATAAAAGCAAAAATAACATAAAGAAAAATATAGCAATTTTCAAGCAATTTCACATTCTCTTCATTAGTTTAAATGTATTCTTAATTAGGCCACCCCTTTACGGACGTGGCACTAGGAGACTTTTGCAAGTAATCTGTTTACCCACATACTTTGGATTGTAGTAGGCTACAAACGTAGTCATACCTAGTCTAACCCAGCCTAGTTTGATCCAGTCTAATCCAGCCCATCCTAGCCCAGTCTAGCCTAACCTAGCCTAGTCCTGTATAGTCTAGCCTAGTCCAGCCTAGCCCAGTTTAGCCTAGCCCAGTTTAGTCGAGTCTGTCTTTCTATCAATGTATCTGTTTATCAACGCACAGGCATACCATTAGTCTAAATCTAAATCTGGAGGATTTTGAATCCTCTTTATTTGTCACATACAATACATGTAGACACACGGTGAAATTAGTTTTCCTAGTATTAGCAGGAGTGGGCAGCTTGTATATACAGCGCCCAGGGAGCAGTGTAGGAGGTCCAGTGCCTTTCTCAAGGTTACCTTGGAAGTGCCCTGGAGGGGAACTGGCATGGTCCGTTTCAGGGACTTGAACCGGTGACCCTCCGGTTCCCAAGCCAAGTCCCATCAGCCAACCGACTGAGCTACTGCCCCCCTATAATACTGACTATATCTAGTGACTCATTGGTTCTTTACGCTTCATCACCTTGATCTCAGACTTGTTGTTGGAGACCAAAAACACATTGAAGCGGAGGCTGAGGAGCTGCTTGTACACCAGCACCACCCCGTGGTGCCTCAAACGCAGACTTCTCCGAATGAGGAGACCCACTCCAGAGAGAGAGGACACGTGCCAGCGAACGTAGCTGGCAGAGAAGTCCACCGTCAGCTCAATGCGGCTGTCCCTGTCTATATGCAACACACGGAACCCCGGGTCACACTTGAGGTCTGGGGAAACGTAAGCATAACATAACGTTATTTTGGCATATTGGGAAATGACAGTAGCCAGTATGTGCAAAGACTCATAAGTCTGGAGAAATGCATGTGGAAGTAAAACAATACAAACGACATTATATTACTAGTACATTGCTCTATTGATGATTTTGTAATCCAGATTGCATTTTAAGAATACAAGCATCTTGTAAAATGTGAAAATGATGGGACGTTGATTGATTGAATGTCCTTTAAAAAAATTCATTTGAAATACTGTAAATCAAATTGCATTGCTTTAATTTGTTTATTTTGTGTCACTAAAATATAAATTAAATTCTAAATCATTCATTCGAATGTTCAAAAAATATTGGGACAATTTTAATATTAAATCAAATTGTGAGCCAAATAGTACCAAATATTATGGGGAGCTGAGGGAGTGAGCCCAATTTGAAACCAAGAAATGTATTTAAATTTTCCCCACAGTCGGATTGTGTTCTCACCAGCAAGACACAGGGAGTGTGGGAACTGGATCAACTTGAGCACAGATGCATCCTTGTTGACCACATCCACATCGACAATGGGTCCGGCAGGTCTCCAGGTGTCCTGGAGGAACTCTGTGAATTTGAACCAGGACAGGACCGAGTAGCGCACCAGAGCCTGCTCTGATACTTCAAACACCAGGCCTGTAACCGAACACTCATAGGTACCCTCGCCTTCCAGCGTCACCCTAACACACACACACACACACACACACACATACACACACACACAGTTTTTTTGTGGTTAAGACCAGACGAATCGGACAACCCTATGGGACTGATGTCAAGACGTGTCACTCACAGGAATCTCCACTTAGAAATCTTGCTTGGTGTAACCTTCTCATACTCAGGACTCTGTTAAAAAAACAGAAGCAAACAACAATAAAGAGGAACACAACTAATTATCATACATTTAAGGTAATTATTTGTGTTGAAATTCACCTGATGTACCGCTTTGCATTTTTCACATTGTGGGTTGAAGTACATGTCCTCTGTCAGGAAAAATGATAACTGTTAGTAACAAAACTGACACCATTGCTAGTGTAAAGCTTCCTTCAGACTAGACAACTCGGGACAGAAGGCAGACTTCAGCAGTACACACGCCACGACTGGCCTTGGTGATCAGTATTTCCTTGCCGTCAGGTGGGTGGTCCATACATGGGGAGACGTATCTGGAGCAGTTGTTGTTGTAAATAGTGAACACACTCCCAGTTAATTCCATTATTTTTCTTCCACTTAACCTCAACATCCCACTGGCCGTTCTTGACCTCAACCCCCACTGATTGGTCTTGATCTTAAATCTCATTGGTTGGCTGTTGAAGTCAAAAGTGCATTTCATTCCTAACAAGTCTCCAAGAACTGAACCAGTGCTAAGGTAAAAGTACAATATGTACACATTGTATTATTACTTCCGTAATTTACACACACATAGTTGATTGTTCACACTTCATAGCATTATTTTCATTGGAGCAATATCCAAATAAAGACGCCCACGGGTTATTGAACTCCTTTTGCCTCCGACTCCATCTGTACTACCCAGCGATCCGTGTGTGGCATAAAACTATAACCCTTACAATGACAGTTGGCCTCATGATAAACTGGCAGGCACCATACCTGGTTCAGGGCTTGAACGAGGATATAGTTTTAACACCTGGTAAAATATTTCTCAATCTTCTACTCAAAGGTTATCGGAAGAGTCACACTGCTCACCTTTATCCTCTTCATCAAATTCTGCTCTGGCGTCTGGCAAAAAAGTCAAAAGAAGGGAGGGTGAGAAGGAGGTACAGAGAATCCTGGAGGTAGCATAACAAAGAAGAGCCAAGACTCTTAACAGAATCTGTGTCAGAATCAGAATTGTCCTCCTCTTCATTAGAGCTGTCCAGACACAACATGCTTGTTGTGTCTTTTGTGTGACCTGTCCCTGTGAAAATGTGATCAATCAAACTCTGAAATGTCTGCAAACACCTCCTCAAACCAATCATTGCTTATTTCAATATAAATTGAAGGCCACAGGGGCCTCTGAGGGTGTTTTCAAACGTTGTCCCTTTCAGCCTCCAAAACAAACTCAGAGCGATGAGTCAGCATTTGTTGTGCATATGTGTACACTCCAAACGAACTCAGACCCCTGTAACCTGTGAATTGTGAACAGTGCTGCTGCAATGCCGGGCAGCGCCAAGGGTTTCATAAGCAGAGGGCAAACCTCCAATGCACGAACCACTCCCTGTTTCCTTCACAGGGGCGCTGGTTGGAAAGACGCTACCGAAAGAACTTTCAGATGTAGTGGACAGAGTGGTGGACATTGTTTGTTTCATCAAGGCATGGCCGTTAGAGACGTGTCTGTTTTCGAGTCGTATGCGAGGAAATGGGACCGAAAAAGCATGCCTTGTTGATACACGCATTGGTTGGCTTTTCCGGGGGAAGGTTTTGGTCCGACTGTTGCGATAATAACGCAAAACGTTCCTGATAGGAGAGACTTCTGCATATCCTGAATTGATTGCAGATGCGCGATAGTGCGCAAAAAAGCCTTCTCTCATAACGACCACTTGTGTGCCCGTTAGCCGTCAGATGCATGGAGAGCAGCGGTCCCCAACCCCCGGGCAAACATAACATTATAGGCTATTTATGTGTGAAGTGCGCCGTGAGTTTAATATCCATTTCGACATTCAAAGCCATGGCTGCACCAAGTGCCTGTCACCGTCACTCGGCATGCTAAGACATGCTCTGAGTTTATGACATTACAATTTACATGACATAGTCTCCAAAAAGAGCTTGGGTTTCCAAGGAGAACGTTATAAGCGTCTCCAAACCAGTTGATCTGTCAACAGCACCACAGAGACAAGTGCTCTGTTCTGGTCAGAGGTTTTAATCAACATTACAATTAACAGGATATTGTTAGGGTTCAAGTCCTGGTGTCGTTGTGGAATTATGAATGTATGACAATACATCCTGAAAAGAAATCCTGAAAAACTGAAAAACACACTCAAAAAATTGTCATGATTAACACATTCTCAGATTTCACAAATTGTCCTACTTCAAACGTCATACCACATGTCTTACCACATCATCATTTACAATACAAACCTCAGTAGGAATCAAACCAGGTCACCAGAAATGCTAACCTGCATCTCTCACAACTGTGCCACAGAGAAACATGCCAAAGTTTATAAGGAGGAGAGTGTTACATTTACATTTACATTTAGGGCATTTGGCAGACGCTTTTATCTAAAGCGACTTACAAGGTGTACATTAGTGTTATAAGCAGGACTTGAACTAACTTCTCCAAAGCAATTAACCAATGTATCTTCAGCACTACAACTCCTATGATTTGGTCGGTGGTATTCATTTATATTACAATCCATCCCCTCAAAAACCCACTTACGATACACAGGTCTCCAGCACTGATAATGGGGGGATCAAACCTGTGCTAAAATACCCATGTGTAATGAATGACCTCTTTGGTCTTTCCACAAAGGATTCTAAATTTGTCTTTTTCTTGTGATATTTTATATTTTGATAGTTGCAAAAGCATTTTTTTCTTGATGTCATCAACTGTTGCTAGAAGTTGTATTTAACATATTTCTATAGCTTTTTCTGTTTATCTTCAGAGAGAAGTGGGAGAGACAAGAGGATCGAAAGAGCAGTTGGGTTGTGCCAGTAATGTTTTGCAGTTCATGAGTTCAATGTATTTACATTATTTAGGTTTGGTTAATTGTTAATTAAGCACAAACCTTAAGCATGAATCAAAATGCTTTCTTTCTTTGTTTAGAAGTGATAATAAACAAATAATACTAAGCTTCACTTAAATATATAAATATATGTCCATAAGACTTGGGGAGTGTTCGTTTTAATACATTTAAGACTGGGGTGACTTCAGATTTTGCATCCTTTAAAGGGTACTGTGACTGCAAAAAGGTTGAGAAACACTAACCAGCCAGCACAGGAAGACAAGAAATCTCCACCGCAATCTCCGCTCTGTCTCTGCTGATCTCTCCTCTTCGGTTCACTCTGCCCTTCCTCCTCCTGATTCTTTCTCTGTTCTATCCCCTTATTCTACCACTGACCTTCTTCTCGCTACCTGGTCCTCCTCTCTGGACACTCTCTCCTTCCACCTCCAGGTCTGCACATCCAACTTCACCTGCCCCTTGCTTGTCAGACTCAGTACGTATGGAGAAGCGGCGCCTTAGAGAGGCGGACCGCAGGTGGAAGAAAAGCAAAACCCCAGAGGACTTTCTTAATTTTCAAGCTCTCCCGTCAAACTTTTCCTTGTCTCTTTCAGCTGCCAGAGCTGCCTTCTGCCTACTGTTCCAAAAACTCAAAGAGCAGCATCTAACACTAAATAAGATTTTAAACATTTTCCTTTCTTCTCCATCCCCACCCCCTCCCCACACCTCCTCCCTGCTCCCGGACGATTTTGCCAACTTCTTTAACAAGAAGGTCAACGATATCTGATCCTCCTTCCCTGACCCCTCGGCTGATGCTCTTCACTTCAACCACCCCTGCCTTCTTTAACGTGCAGTCTTTAACCAATTGACCTTGTACCTCCAACAGAACTGCCTCTTGGACCCCCACCAGTCTGTTTTCAAGGCGGGTCACTCGACCGAGACTTCCCTCCTGGCAGTGACAGAGTCGCTCTATGCTACTAGAGCAAACTCTCTCTCCTCGGTCCTGATATTCCTGGACCTGCCTGCTCTGCTCTCTCCTTGTTTGCATCATACTTGACGGGTCGCTCCAACAGGTGGCACTGAGAGGGTCTTTGTCGAAACCACGCAGACTGACTACTTGTTCCATGCACACTGACAACTCGATCCACAAGGGTCCTCTCCTCTTCTCCCTCTACACAACATCTCTTGGTGCCGTTATCCACTCCCATAATTGATTGTACCAATGCTATGCTGATGACACCCAACTAATCTTGTTGTTTCCCCCCTCTGAAATGCAGGTGGAAATACACATTGCGTGCTTGGCAGACATCTCGGAGTGGATGACGATGCACCACCTAAAGCTCAACCTGGACAAGACTGAGCTAGTGTTCTTCCCAGCAAAGGGCTGTCCTCACTGAGACCTGGCTGTCACTATTAATGACTATTGATGCTGTGGTGACACCTAGTCTGACTACAAGGAATCTGGGTATGGTCCTGGACAACCAACTGTCGTTCATGGCAAACATTGCATCTGTGACACACTCCTCCTTCCCCAGATTCCTCCTATACATCCTATCCATACATCAGGAGGATTCAGCCTTTGCTCACTGCAAAGGCTGCACAGGTGCTCATCCAGGCTCTTGTCATCTCCCGTTTGGACTACTGCAACTCTCTCCTAGCTGGCGCCCTGGCGTCTACCTTGTCTTTTCCTCATCTCTT
Organism: Muraenolepis orangiensis; assembly: GCA_027704905.1. NCBI lineage: Eukaryota > Metazoa > Chordata > Actinopteri > Gadiformes > Muraenolepididae > Muraenolepis > Muraenolepis orangiensis. The sequence continues at coordinate 28,114,720 of CM050999.1, forward strand.
TCAGCTGCCAAAACTGCTTTCTGCCTACTGTTCCAAAAACTCAAAGAGCAGCATCTAACCCTTAAAGGATTTTGAAACACCTCCTCCCTGCTCCCGGATGAAGGTCAACGATATCTGATCCTCCTTCCCTGACCCCACGGCTGATGCTCTTCACTTCAACCAGAGGGACTGGAGGATAACAGACGCGTCTGTACGAGCTCTCGCAGTTTATTTAGTTTACTTGTACTTTTACTACTTTTTCTTTTTTTATATTTAAGTAACTTTGTAGGACTATAGCAAGTCACCATGTGTGTTATCACATATGATCACCAAACACTCTTGGAATTACGGAACAATACAACTACAGACAACGCAACAAAGCACTGGGACTTACCTACAGAGAGCGGGGGGAAGGGAGCCACCAAGCCCGGGGGGCAACAACAAGCACGCCCGCAGGAGAGGGTCCCCCTACTGGTTAGGACACGCCGGAGGGGATGGAAACCAGCCCTACCGAGCATTCTCCTCGCCAACGTCCAGTCTCTCGCAAACAAGTCCGACGAACTGAACTGTCGTATAGCCTTGCAGCGGGACATCAGGGAGTGTTGCACCATGATTTTTATGGAGACGTGGCTGACCTTCGTGATTCCTGAGATTCCTCTGTGATTCCTTGTTTTGAACCGACAGAACAGCTGAGTCCACAGGGAATAATAAAGATGGGGGCGTATGCTGCTTGGTGACAACAGCTGGTGTACGGACGTTCAGGTGCTTTCTCAACACTGCTCATCTAATCTGTAATTACTGACTTTCAAGTGTCGCCCTTTATACTTGCCGAGGGAAATCTCCGCTATTCTCATGGTGGCGGTTTACATAAAACCACGGGCTGATGCGAACATCGCATTGGACAAACTTTACATTGAAGTGAGCAAACTTTAGAATCGCTACCCCGAGGCAGTCCCCATTGTAGCGGGGGACTTTAACCACTGCAATTTAAAAAAGGAATTACCAAAATACTATCAAAACATCTCATGTCCAACCAAACAATACTCTTGATCACTGCTACACCACCATCAAGCACGCCTATCGCGCTGTTGCGCAGCCGACTTTCGGCAAATCTGACCACGCCTCCGTGCTTCTACTTTGCTTACAAGCAGAAGTTGATGTCCACGCCCACAGTTGTAAAGAACGTGCGTAGCTGGACAGACGATGCCATATTACACCGGCAAGGGGGGCTAGAAATCCCTGACTGAAGTGTGTTTAAGACCACTGACCTTGATGTGTATGCAGATCATGTCACAGCATACATTAACAGGCTAGTGGAGGAATGCATCCCGACCAGGTCTGTTCACTCATTCCCGAACCACAAACCATGGATGAATGCTGACATACGAAACAAACTTAAGGAACGGAGTACCGCTTTCACAACAGGCGACTCTGATCAAGAAGGCCAAGTATGAACTCAGAAAAGCCATCAAGAAGGGTAGATTATAAAAACAAATTGGAATCACAGTTCGGGGGCTCTGACCAGACGCATATGCAAGGTCTGAGGGTCCTCTCCAACTACAAGGGGAGCTCAGGGGCTCAGTCACCAACAACGACCCTAACCTACCAGATGAGCTTAACAAGTTTTTCGCTCGCTTTGAAAGGGACCATGAGCCGACCAACAACTTGAACAACCACCCAGAGGACTACGTTCTACAACTGTCTGAGTCCGAGGTCCGCAGGACCTTCAGGAGGGTGAAGGCAGGGATGGGAGCCAGCCCAGATGGAGTTCCATCCACGTCTTTAAGACATTCGCCGACCAGCTGGCTCCTGTGTTCACCAACATCTACAATACATCACTACAACAGTCTGTCATCCCAGCGTGCTTCAAAGCGACAACCATTGTGCCGTTACCCAAAAAGACCAAGGTAACATGCCTCAATGATTATCATCCAGTGGATTTAACACCCATAGCCATGAAGTGTCTGGAGAAACTCGTAATGTTGCATATAAACTGTTCCATCCCTGAGTCCCTAGACCCACTCCAGTTTGCATACAGACCAAACAGGTCTTTAGACAACGCCATTTCCCTGGCACTACACACGGCCCTGCAGCACCTAGACAGGAGGGAGACCTACGTCAGACTACTGTTCATTGACTACATCTTGGCATTCAACGCCATCGTTCCCTCCAAGCTGGTCCTGAAACTGAGGGACCTAGGTCTGGGCGCCCCATCTGTAACTGGATTATGGACTTCCTGACGGGCAGGCCTCAAGTGGTGAAGATTGGGAACAACATCTCATCCACTCTGGTTCTCAACACCGGGCACCCCAAGGCTGCTGCCTCAGTTCCCGGCTATACTCGCTGTACACACATAACAGCAATAATCAGATTACCAAGTTTGCAGACGACACCACAGTCATCGGCCTGATAAGCTAGTGTGACGGAACGGTGTACAACAGCCTCGCACTGAATGTCAGCAAGACCAAGGAGCTCATCGTGGACTTCAGGAGCCAACGGGACACCCATTCCACCATCAGCCTGGACGGGTCACCGGTGGAAGTCGTCAGTTGCTTCCGTTTCCTTGGACTACAGATTTCCGATGACCTGGCGTGGACCCACAACATGGAGGTCATGCTGAAGAAGGCACACCAGCACCACTATAGTCTGCGGTGCCTTAGAAGAAGCGGAATAGGCCAGAGGTGGCTAGTGAACTTCTGGATGGAGAAATCCATTCAGAGGGTCGTGAGGATAGCAGAAAAGATCATCGGGTGTGCACTTCCATGCATTCAGGAGATCGTTAGGACCAGATGCCAGAAGAAGGCCAAGTCCATCATAAAGGACTGCAACCACCCTGGGCACCATCTCTTCTCCCACCTACCATCTGGTCGCCGGTTGCGCAGCATCCATACAAGTACTACCAGGTTTAAGGATAGTTTTTATCCACAGGCAGTGCACCTACTTAACTGCTAGGAGTGCTGCCACTTTCACTTTTATAACATTGTCATTAACATCACACTTACATACTTTGCTGGACTTTCTGGACCCATCACAGTTACTGCACTGTACTGTATTCATGATGCTGCTGCACTACTGGCACTTTAAATGCTTTAAAAGTGAAAACATGTACATATCATTTAAGTCACTTTGCTGCTCTTTTTTTGTTTATTTTTATTGTACATATTATTTTTATTTGTATGATGTTGTTTTGGAGATTTATACTGCGGGAGGGAATGGGGAGTAAACATTCCTATGTTCTTGTTACAAATGGCAAATAAAAATCTTGTATCTTGTATCTTGCCATCAGACTGCCGGAGCTCATTCAGAAAGCTGCAGTTTATTTAGTGTTCAACTAGTTCTCCCACACCCTTCTCTACCCTTATCCGGTCTCTACACTGGCTCCCTGTAGCTGCTCCCATCCAGTTCAAGACCCTGGTGATAGCATACAGAGCAGTGAAAGGAACAGCTCCTTCCTACCACCAGGACATTTCGAACATCCATCATCACAACATGCCCGTCCACTCTGCTACTTCAGGGTGTCTGCTTTCCCCGTCGCTTGGGGGCACTTGTGGCTGATCTACATGGTCACGGCTCTTCTCTGTCCTGGCCCCAAAGTGGTGGAATGAACTCCCCACAGATATCAGGACTGCAGAGTCACTGCCCATCTTCCCCCGCAGGCTGAAAACTCACCTCTTCAGGAAACACTACCCGGATCCTTCTACCTAGCGTGTCCTCTTATCACTTTTTACTAGCATCTTACTAAATAGATTGTTTGCTTGTTAGTTAGTTAGATATTGTTCTATAGTTTGCCAAATGATTGTACTTTTACCTGTGCACTGTTTCGGTTCTTAGAGTCTTGTTAGGAATGAAATGCACTTTTGACTTTGGACAAATTGCTGCTAAATGACTGTAATGTAATGTAATGTAATGTAATGCAAAGAATAGCATGACTAACCAACAATATATAACAATATGTTACCAAAATCAATAGTGGAGACCAAAAGCAAAAACCATGCTCCAAAATACAAAACAAACTTGGCACCATTAACATCCAAACTGGTAAATAAGCTGGTAAACTATTCTTTGTAGCTAAGGAGGCATTTAGGGCAGGATAATACATTTGTGGATTACAAGAAGTAAGACAGCTAAATTCTGGCACAGAAATCAGAGTCATTAACAACGACAGTAAATATGAATATCATTGGTCAGGATACACTAGGAAGCAGGAGTAGGTATACTCATATGAGTATGTCAGAACATAGTGAAGAGGTCAATTATATCAATGCCAGACTCTTGACTGCTTCAGTGGTCTACTACGGATACCGACTTAAGGTAATCATCGCATACGCTCCTTCCAACTGCGAAAATGACACAATGACAAGGGAACAACAAAATAATGATGATCTCCAAATAGCCACTGCCCGACATAACAAACACCAAAAGCTTGTGGTCCTAGCAGATATGAACGCCACAACTGACCTTAGTTTAAAATTGTCGAAACTCGATGGAAGTGACATCAGCAACAACATCAACCACATCAGCAATGACAATGGGGAGAGGCTCATCAATTTCTGCACATCACACAAACTATGCATCAGTAACACATTCTTCAAACATAAGGCCATCCATCGATACAGCTGGTACTCAGGTACCGGCCTAGGTAAGGTCCTTGATTACATCTTGGCTGATAAACACCTTCAGAATTGCATGCTGGACTGCAGAATCAGGCGTGGATACGATTTCTCTACAGATCACAAACTCTTAGTTGCAACCTTTAAAACACCATATAGCAGAGCCGCACGCTTTAAATATCGGAAAACTCCACTTCCAACTGGCAGCACTACAATATGGCATATCCAATATGCCTTCACACACTTGGTCAACATCAAACTTCAACAAAGAACCACTCCATCCACTATGACAGACATCTCAGACAGACTTATGACAGTTCTGGATGAAGCAGCCCCAGAAACAATACCTATAAAAAATTATAAAAATAATCGTAAGCATGAAATTTCAGGGATTACACAGAGGTAAGAGCACTTCTGGACAAAATAGCTCAGTCCCACTGGCCAAGAAAATCTAGCCAGTATAAAAGAATATCTAAACTGATAAAAAAAAAGCACATCTCCTACCTCACCTGAACGTCTAAAGCAAGAGGCCGTATCCATCAACCAATTCGCAGCTAAACGAGAAATTGAAGATCTCTTCAAAACAGCAAAAGATGATTTGATCTTTCAAAAAGTAAAAACCTCCACAAAAACTCCACCTAAAATACTCAAGAATTTATTTAAACAACACTTCAATTCAACCCTACGATGCCACCTTATGAGTCAGTAGAGCGAACCTAATTTCCAGACTTTATTACAGAGCTTCAAAATTGAACACAACAAACTGTCATAGAGAGTAACACTCCAACTATATCTGAAATAAAAAAGAACATTAAGTCCCTTAAGAACAAAAAAGCTGCCAATGACATGAGTCCAGAACTATTGAAGTATGCAGAGGAATCACCAGAAATGCTACAAGAGTTTAAGAGCCTAATTGATCAAATGTGGCACAATCAGAAGCTGCCTCACAGGTTCAGCCACAGTAATCTGGTTACACTTTGGAAAGGTGTTTGCAAAGGCTCGGCGAAAGAACCTGACTCTTACAGAGGCTTGCAGGTTGGCTCAAGCCTGTGTAAAATTACTGTCATGATAATTCTTGCGAGATTAAAGGAATGGTACATCCTCCAGCTTACTGACCAACAACAAGGTTTTAGAGAGGGGCGCGGTACTGCTGATGGTATCTACATCACCAAAAGGGTCCAACAAATATCTGACCCTATGCAACTGCCGATCTTCGTCCTCTTTGTTGATCTGAGCGCAGCATTCGACCACATCATCAGGAAATGGCTTTTTAAGTCCATCTATATCCGTTTCCCAAACAAGGCTAATACAATCTGCATCAAGGTCCTAGAGGCCATCTATAAAGATACCACCACAGCCCTAACTGACACACCAGAGGATACATTTACAATCAGCTCAGGGGTCAGACAAGGAGGCCCAGAAAGCCCACTCTTCTTCAATTTAATGATGGAATTTGTGATGAGGGTATTTATGCTAGAATGCAAGAAAAATAATGTGAACTTTGTCGACATTATATACAGAGTAAGATCAACGGCTACTGTTAGGGAAGCTAGAGGTTAAAAACGTATGCAGGTAAAACTGCATACAGGTGACTGGGTTGGCTATGCAGACGATCTGGAACTGTTTTTCCTTAACAAAGCCACACTACAACAAGCCCTACCCCTACTTAATCAAACGTTCCAACACTATCACCTGACGATCAACCATATCAAAACTAAAACCATGATATTTAACTATAAAGATCTCAACACGGAGGTCCCATATCCAACAACCATCACCGACCTAAATGATGTCTCATGTACCATGAGAATAAGATGGTATTCAGATACTTGGGCAGCGATAACAAATATGATGAGTGGTGATGCTGAAATAACACTGGTGATAATGAAATAACTCTTCGCATCAACCTAGCAGAAGCCAAATTTCAGGAACTGAAGCTAAAGCTTCAGAATTGTAACATCCAGTTAGCCACACAAATGCTATTCCTGAATACCTTTGTCAGAAGTCGCCTTACCTACTCAGCACAAACATGGAATTGAACTAATACTCAAGGAAACAGAGTGGACAGCTGTTATTATGACTTGCGCCGCAGAATGCTTAAGAATGGATACATACAAATACATATAATGGAAATGTAATTAAATAAATAAATAAAATATAATAATGGATATATCAGGAAAGACGGAAAATATCTGTGTAAAAAAGATGACAAAGATAATAGTGACGAGGATGTTGACTTTCGCTACCGATACTCTAATGCTGATCTCCTTCGCATTTGCAAGACTATCTCAATAACAGATTTTACAGATAAAATACAGGCGAGATACCTAGCCCATGTCAGTCAACAAACAAATCTTAATACAGCCAAACAACTACTATTTAATGCTGATAAATACACCAAGAAAGGCCAGCCAACAAAAACACTAGAAAATAGAGTACTTAGTGGTCAGAGACTATCAGCAGATGATTTCTATAAAATTGCTCTTAGATGGAGGTCTAGATACGATCAATCACTGATCACCCAATATTTGCCAACAGCAGATAGAGATAAATACTTGATATAGTTCCAAGTGAAAGCTACCCATAATGCAAAGCAGTAATGGTCTCAGAGCTCCAGAGAAACTACAGTTTGAACAGAAAGAGGACTGAGTCCTCTTCGAAATGAACTCTTAATGTGAACACAAAAATAACAGTTCATTTTCTGTTGGTCCACTTTAAGAGGACTGTTTGGTTCTTTTAAAAAGGAATTCATGTGAAAACACCTTGAGTGATGAGGCAAGCAGAGGGAAATGGACAGGCAGGGGCATAAGGCTTAACCCCATAGCCTGGAGGTAGGAAGGAGCTGTTTCTTTCACTGCCACGTAGGCGACCACCAGGGCCTTGAACTCGATGTGAGCAGCTACAGGAAGCCAGTAAACATACCTGAGCAACTGTATGCTGAAATTGCTGAACCTGTTGAACCTGCAATGACACACAATTGTGCAGTTAGTAGTCAGTGTTTCACATTTGTATTTCTAATGCATTTCAATGGGGTTCAAGGTGTGTCACTCTAGGAGGGAAGGCTCAGCTGGAGGCAGAGGCTCCGCCGCTCCGCCTCCCTCAATTTACCCCAGTGGGAGATTTTCCCCTGGAGATGTTGAGAGATGACACTCTACGCTCAGCCATGGACCAGGTAATTTATGGTCAGCGGGTGTGCCCTGACGTGGTCATTACGTTCCCACACTTTATTATAATCAGGGACAGATTATATAGGGTTACTCGGCGACACTCAGTCAGGGGAGGAGGTGAGCCAGCTGCTAGTACTGAGGTGCCACCAGAAAATGGTCTTTGAGGCGGCGCATCACAACCCAATGGGGGGTCATATAGGCAGTGATAAGACTTGTGACCGTATGCTGGCCCACTTCTTTTGGCCTGGCATTCACGCAGTGTACGGCGGTGGTGTGCATCCTGTCGGGAATGTCAGCTGGTGAACCCACCGGCCAGCTGCGACCCTTACCACCTATGAAGGTTCCGTTCGAACTGATCGCTATGAACCTCATCAAGGCACTCGGCAGTATATAGTTTTGCCACGTAGCCAATCTTTTAGAACACCTAGAAATTGAGACTCAAAGCTCATCGGATGAATCACACTGCTCACCTTCATCGTCTTCATCAATTTCAGCTCTGGCTCCTGAAAAATATGAAGAAGGGAGGGTGGGAAGGAGGTAAAGAGAAGCCTGGAGGTAGCATAACAAAGAAGTGCCAAGACTCTTCCCATAGCCCTTATTTTCAGAACTGTCCAGACACAACATGCCTGTTCTGCAACCTGTCCCTGTGAAAAGGTGATCAATCGAACTCTGAAATGTCTGCAAACACCTCCTCAAACCGTTCATGCCTTATTTCAATATAGAAACATCACATTACATGAAGTAAGCAATGGCCTTTGTCCAAAGTGACTTACAATATGTGCATTCAACATAGGTAGCCAAGAGAACTATGATTCATCATCACCCACACCCTCACGCTCACCCTCTGATGGAGATGATGCAGGATTTGTGGTGTAAATCAAGAAAATGCATGTGTATTTCATATAAAAATACATATATTTTGGGTAAATTTAGAAGTGCGTGTTCAAAGTGTTCTCATGTACCCCACCCTTTAGATAACTACTGATTTGCTCAGTAGTTAAGAAAGTCTTCACAAAACGTAGTTGGAGGCCACGGAGTGTATTGGGGAATAGATGGTGCCAGAGGAAAAAAGAAGCCGTCGCGGATGACCGGGCGCAGAAGTGGATCATTGATGGGGGAGGACTTTTGGGTGAACTACTGTCAGGCAGTTATTGGTTATCCAGTCTGTTGGGTGGAGATCTCGGGCTCCCTGTTCCATGGAATATTGTATTGAATTGTATTGTATCTCAACAGTTTTTTATTAAATTGTTTATAATTCTTAATTCTCTTTCTATTAGTTTTTTACACATGGGTCTTCTCCATTTCCCCGATTGGAGCACAGTTAATACGTGTATCTGAGGATCGGACGTTTAGAGTGAAGATCGAACACGACAGTTCCAACCCCATTTTTATATACCAATTTCCCTAAAGGCTCAGTCACATATCCCTGATTTTTACTGCCGTCCTTGATAGAACCATTCCCGATATAAAATTTGTCAAAAGAAATTCCTGAATGTTCCCGAATGTTACGGGACCCATTTGTTTATGGACAAAATGGGCCTTGGCTCAAAAAAGGTTGAAAGACAGTTGCTAAATGACTGTTATGTAATGTAATGTAAAGCACAGCAGGAGCCATATTGTTCCGAGTGAAAGCTACCCATAATAAAAAGCAGTAAAGGTCTGAGAGCTCCAGAGAAACTACAGTTTGAACAGAAAGAGGACTGAGGCCCCATCAGAGTTGAAGTGAACCAGAGAGAGAACTGAGTCCTCTTCAAAATGAACTCTTAATATGAGCACAAAAATAACAGAGTTCCTTTTCTGTTGGTCCACTTTAAGGGGACTGAGTTTGGTTCTTTTAAAAAGGACTATATGTGAAAACACCTTGAGTGACGGTTCAAGGTGGCTTAACCCCATAGCCTGGAGGTAGGAAGGAGCTGTTTCTTTCACTGCCACGTAGGCGACCACCAGGGCCTTGAACTGGATGTGAGCAGCTACAGGAAGCCAGTAAACATACCTGAGCAACTGGATGCTGACATTGCTGAACCTGCTGAACCTGCAATGACACACAATTGTGCAGGTAGTAGTCAGTGTTTCACAGAATTTGTATTTTTAATGCATTTCAATGGGGTTCAAGGTGTGTCACTCTATCGCCTGTGTGTGTGTGTGTTTGTGTGTGTGTGTGTGTGTGTGTGTGTGTGTGTGTGTGTGTGTGTCCCAGGTCGGTGTTTCCACCTCATTTGTGCCTGGTCCAAGGACCATCAACAAGAACCTAGCTTTCCCCACTTTTGCCCAGACCTAGGTCCCTCAGTTTCAGGACCAGCTTGACACATCACCTTTCAGGCCCGTAGACAGAAATGTATTTACAAATCTGGAAAAGCTGTAACATTAGTGACCCAATTATCTGTTATGTTATTTATTTATTTTTTTAGTTGGGACACGTTGAAAGCAAAAGAAAATCACAGGTTTTACAAATTCCTGTGGTGGAGCTTAGCGCTGGGAGCGGGGAAGCGGGAGCGGTGAACTCACGGGGTTGAAGCACCTGTTTGTAATGTACGTGATTGAGCTAACTTGGATGTTTTGACGGTTCCTTTGCTTCTGGGTCTCTGACAGTGATTTTTCTGTTATTTTTTAAATGTATATTTTTGGTCTGCGGCTGCGTCCGCGGGAATAAAATGGACTCGGTCAAGAATACGGTCTTCTGATATCCCGTGGCAGCGTTGAACAGGGACCTGAAGACACCATGGAACACAAGGGAGAGTCTTCCCTCTGACATACATCCCCTCCCTCCCCGTAACCCCGCAGGGTTCAAGGTCCGGGGCCGTTCCCGGCGTTACCCCCTGGTCCACCGAGCTGGACTGCTGGCGCTGCGGTCAAAACGGACACCGGCAGCAGGAGTATCCCCTCATGGAGGTGGGCCAGGTGGTTCAGGTCTCCGCGCCCAATCAGGAGGAAAGGCTCAGCTGGAGGCAGAGGCTCCGCCGCTCCCCCAATTAACCCCGGTGGGAGATTTTCCCCTGGAGCAGTTGAGGGATGACACTCAGCCATGGACCAGGTAATTGATGGTCAGCGGGTGCGCCCTGACGTGGTCATTACGTTCCCACACTTTATTATAATCAGGGACAGATTATATAGGGTTACTCGCAACACTCAGTCAGGGGAGGAGGTGAGCCAGCTGCTAGTCCTGAGGTGCCACCAGGAAATGGTCTTTGAGGCGGCACATCACAACCCAATGGCGGGTTATCTAGGCTGTGATAAGACTTGTGACCGTATGCTGGCCCACTTTTTTTGGCCTGGCATTCACACAGATGTACGACGGTGGTGTGCATCCTGTCGGGAAAGTCAGCTGGTGAACCCAACGGCCAGCTGCGACCCTTACCACTTATGAAGGTTCCGTTCTAACGGATCGCTATGAACCTCATCGAGCCACTCGGCAGGAGCGCACGGGGTCACCGCTTGGCGATCAGTCTTGCCTTGACGTCGGGTGGGTGGTTCATACTAGGGAGACGTATCTGGAGCAGTTGTTGTTGGAAAGTTCATTCCATTCTTTTTCTTCCAGTTGACCTCACATCCCATTTGCCGTTCTCGACCTAAACCCCATTGATTGATCTTGATCTCAAATCTCATTGGCTGTTGTCAGTGTAATCGCCAATCTCAGTCTCAAGATACGTTTATACCAGGATATAGTTTTGACACGTAGTGAAATACTTCTCAATCTTTTAGAACACCTAGAAATTGAGACTCAAAGCTCATCGGATGAGTCACACTGCTCACCTTCATCGTCTTCATCAATTTCTGCTCTGGCTCCTGAAAAATATGAAAAAGGGAGGGTGGGAAGGAGGTAAAGAGAAGCCTGGAGGTAGCATAACAAAGAAGAGCCAAGACTCTTCCCATAGACCTTATTTTCAGAACTGTCCAGACACAACATGCCTGTTCTGCAACCTGTCCCTGTGAAAAGGTGATCGAATCGAACTCTGAAATGTCTGCAAACCCCTCCTCAAACTGTTCATGCCCTATTTCAATATCTAAACATCACATTACATTAATTAAGCAATGGCCTTTGTCCAAAGTGACTTACAATATGTGCATTCAATATAGGTAGCCAAGATAACTATGATTCATCATCACCCACACCCTCACCCTCACGCTCACCCTCTGATGGAGATGATGCAGGATTTGTGGTGTGAATCAAGAAAATGCGGATTTCATATAAATAATACATATATTTTGGGTAAATTTAGAAGTGTGTATTTGTGTGTTCAAAGTGTTCTCATGTACCCCACCCTTTAGATAATTTGAGTTTTTGACACAATTTGACACAAATGTATTTGCTCAGTAGTTAAGAAAGTGTTCACAAAACGTAGTTGGAGGCCACGGAGGAGTGTATTGGGGAATAGATGGTGCCGGAGGAAGGAAGAAGCCGTTGCGGATGACCGGGTGCAGAAGTGGATCATTGATGGGGGAGGTCGTCCTGTCACACAGACATTGAGAGCCGGAGAGATAACGATCGCGAAGCCCGGTCTGGCGGAAGAAAACTGGACAGGATGAAGAGAATGACCAAGCGACGACAAGGTAGAGTTTATGGAGGATAAATATGTGTTTGTAGCGGAGAAGCGGGAGACTTTTGGGTGAACTACTGTCAGGCAGTTATTGGTTATCCAGTCTGTTGGGTGGAGATCTCGGGCTCCGTGGAATATTGTATTGAATTGTATGTCAACAGTTTTTTATTAAATATTTTATAATTCTTAATTGTCTTTCTATTAGTTTTTTACACACGGGTCTTCTCCGTTTCCCCGGTTGGAGCACAGTTAATACGTGTATCTGAGGATCGGACGATTAGAGCGAAGATCGAACACGACAGTTCCAACCCCATTTTTCTATACCAATTTCCCTAAAGGCTCAGTCACACATCCCTGACTTTTACTGCCGTCCTTGATAGGACCATTCCCGATACAAATTTGTCAAAATAATTTCCCGAATGTTCCCGAATATTACGGGGCGCACTAAACTGTCGGCAGTGCTTGGCCGACCTCTCAGACCTTTCCCGATCCGTAGGACTCTGCAACGAACGTATTCGACTGCGTTCAGACAATGATAGGACATTCCAGATCATTGAGGATAATAATCAGACTTTTTTTCCCCATTTCGTGTCGTAGCGCTGTCTGATCTCAAACGGGGGACTGAGCCTTTAATGCTGCCAATACGCCATTATACAGTAGCTGTAAGTTAGAAACACGTTTAGTAAGTTCTGTGCGTCCGGAACACATCAAATACGCCAATATATTGCTCCAAATAGTAATTTTGTAACACTTTTGGTTGGTGGGGTGCCGCAGGATTTATTTTAATGTAAAAAATGGGCCTTGGCTCAAAAAAGGTTTAAAAACAGTTGCTAAATGACTGTTATGTAATGTAATGTAAAGCACAGCAGGAGCCATATTGTTCCGAGTGAAAGCTACCCATAATAAAAAGCAGTAAAGGTCTGAGAGCTCCAGAGAAACTACAGTTTGAACAGAAAGAGGACTGAGGCCCCATCAGAGTTGAAGTGAACCAGAGAGAGAACCGAGTCCTCTTGGAAATGAACTCTTAATGTGAACACAAAAATAACAGAGTTCCTTTTCTGTTGGTCCACTTTAAGAGGACCAGAGGAGTTTGATTCTTTTAAAAATGACTATATGTGAAAACACCTTGAGTGACGGCTTAAGGTGGCTTAACCCCATAGCCTGAAGGTAGGAAAGAGCTGTTTCTTTCACTGCCACGTAGGCGACCACCAGGGCCTTGAACTGGATGTGAGCAGCTACAGGAAGCCAGTAAACATACCTGAGCAACTGGATGATGAACTTGATGAATATGATAAAGCTGCAATGACACACAATTGTGCAGTTAGTAGTCAGTGTGTCACAGAACCTATTTGTATTTCTAATGCATTTCAGTGGGGTTCAAGGTGTGTCACTCTATCGCCTGTGTGTGTGTGTGTGTGTGTGTGTGTGTGTGTGTGTGTGTGTGTGTGTGTGTGTCCCAGGTCGGTCACCTCATTTTTGCCTGGACCAAGGACCATCAACAGTATAAATCTCCAAAGCAGCATACAAATAAAAAAAAGATGTACACAAAAAATAAACAAAAAAGAGCAGCAAAGTGACTTAAATGATATGTACATGTTTTTTCTTTTTTTATATGTTTTTATATGTAAGTATTTAAAGTGCCAGTAGTGCAGCAGCATCATGATTACTGTGCAGTAAATGAGATGAGTCCAGAAAGTCCAGCAAAGTATGTATGTGTAATGTAAATGACAATGTTATGAAAGTGAAAGTGGCAGCACTCCTAGCAAGTAGGCGCACTGCCTGTGGATAAAAACTATCCTTAAACCTGGTAGTACATGCTCGGATGCTGTGCAATTGGCGACCAGACGGTAGGGGGGAGGAGAGATGGTGCCCAGGGTGGTTGCAGTCCTTTATGATAGACATGGCCTTCTTCAGACATCTGGTCCTAAAGATCTCCTCAATGATCCCGATGATCTTCTCCGTCATCCTCACGACCCTCTGGATGGCTTTCTTGTCCTGTGTAGTGTTGTTGCCGTACCACACAGTGACGCCACCCATCAGGACGCTCTCTACGGTGCCACGGTAGAAGTTCACTAGCCACCTCTAGCCAAATCTGTAGTCCAAGGTAACGGAAGCAGCTGACGACTTCCACCGGTGTCTTGTCCAGGCTGATGGTGGAGTGGGTGGTTCCTGGAGTCCACGATGAGCTCCTTGGTCTTGCTGACATTCAGTGCGAGGCTGTTGTCCTCACACCATCGCGTCAGCTGGACTACCTCATCTCTGTACTCCGTTTCGTCACCCTCGCTGACCAGGCCGATGACTGTGGTGTCGTCTGCAAACTTGATAATCCGATAATCCTTTGCTCCTTTAATGCTTTAATCTATTGCTGTGCGTGGCAGTTGTAGTCAATGAACAGCAGTCTGACGTAGGTGTCCCTCCTGTCTAGGTGCTGCAGGGCCGTGTGCAGTGCCAGGGAAATGGCGTCGTCTACAGAATTTAAATGCACTTCTGGTGACGAGTTGTTCTCTTACCTTCCTTTGTTGAAACACACTATTGTAAGTCGCTTTGGATAAAAGCGTCTACTAAATGACTGTAATGTAACGTAATGTACAGACCTGTTTGGTCTGTATGCAAACTGGAGTGGGTCTAGGGACTCAGGAATGGAACAGTTTATATGCGACATTAGTTGCATATAATATAGTCATTGAGGCATGTCATTGAGGCATGTTACCTTGGTCTTTTTGGGTAACGGCACAATGGTTGTCGCTTTGAAGCATGCTGGGACGACAGTGTCACGGTGAGTGGGCGTGGGTTGGACCCCGAACGCAGACGCCGACAAGTGGAGAGTGATGCGAACGGCTTTATTTCCAAATACACAAGCACACACAAAACACAAGGGTGCATGGGGAGGACTACGTGAACGTAGAGTAAGCAGGCGACCGCGGTGCGAACTATCTCTCCGATAGTCGCAGTCGGGCGATCACAACAGACGGGAGAACGTGCAGTATACGTAACGACCTCACGCTGGGGTAAAGGAAAGGCAACGTATATATACCCCAGGTGAGGTGATCAACAAATGACACCGGGGGAAATTGAGTCCAGGTGTGTGTGTGTGTGTGTGTGTGGCCAGCGCACGTGGTTAGACCACGCCCCCTGCCAACCAACGTAATTGTTGACAGGAGTGTGTGCGCCACCAGCGCACGTGGCTAGGCCACGCCCCCTGCCAACCACCGTAACCGTGACAGACAGACTGTTTAGTGATGCATTGTAGATGTCGGTGAACACAGGAGCCAGCTGGTCGGCGAAGGTCTTGAAGACGCGGGATGGAACTCCGTCTGGGCCGGCTGTCTTCCTTGCCTTCACCCTCCTGAAGGTTCTGCGGACCTGGGACTCGGACAGTTGTAGAACGTAGTCCTGGGGGTGGGTGTTCAAGTTGTTGGTCGGCTCAGAGTTCCCCCTTTCAAAACTTGTTAAGCTCATCTGGTAGGTTAGGGTTGTTGTTGGTTTCTGCCCCTGAGCTCCCCTTGTAGTTGGAGAGGACCCTCAGACCTTGCCACATGCATCTGGTGTCAGAGCCCCCAAACTGTGATTCCAATTTGTTTTTATAATCCAATTTACCCTTCTTGATGGCTTTTCTGAGTTCATACTTCTACTTCTTGTAGTGATCGGAGTCACCTGAAAGCGGTACTGCGTTCCTTAAGTTTGTTCCGTATGTCAGCATTCATCCATGGTTTGCTGTTTGGGAATGATGCATTCCTCCACTAGCCTGTTAATGTATGCTGTGACATGATCTTCATACATCAAGGTCAGTGGTCTTGAATACACTCCAGTCAGTGATTTCTAGCCCCCCCTGCAGGTGTAGTATTGCATCATCTGTCCAGCAGCGCACGTTCTTTACTGTGGGCGTGGACTTCAACTTCTGCTTGTAAGCGTGAAGTACAAGCACAGAGGCGTGGTCTGATTTGCCGAAAGCCCGCCGTGCAACAGCGCGATAAGCCTGCTTGATGGTGGTGTAGCAGTGATCACTTTATCAGCTGATGACTTTGTCACCTTCTTTACGAAGAAGGTGAATGACATTACCTCCTCCTTCACCCCCACCGCTTTCCTCCCTCCCTCTTCTCCCACCCCCGCTAACCTTACCTGTTTCAACCCCGTCTCCCCTGATGAAGATAACAAACTGGTGACATCTAACCACCCCACCACCTGCCCCCTCGACCCAATCCATTCCTCTCTTCTCCAGGACATCTCGGGCGATATCCTTCCCTTCCTTACATCCCAAATTAACATCTCCCTAGATGCAGGCCTGTTTCCGGCAGCCTTCAAGACTGCCAGAATCAAGCCGCTCCTCAAGAAACCATCCCTGGACACCACTGATGTCCAAAACTACAGACCGGTATCTCTCCTATCATTCCTGTCCAAAACCCTTGAACATGCTGTCTCCTCACAACTTTCATCCTATCTCTCCCAGAACAACCTCCTCGACCCTCACCAGTCAGGCTTCAAGGCTGCGCACTCCACGGAGACGGCACTGCTCGCAGTGACAGAGTCTCTTTGTGATGCCAGAAGCTCGTCCCTCTCATCAGTACTGATCCTTCTCGACCTGTCTGCGGCGTTCGACACAGTGAACCACCAGATCCTCCTCCCCACTCTCGCCGAGCTTGGAATCGCTGGAACTGCGTTATCCTGGTTCACCTCCTACCTTACAGATCGCACTTATCAGGTCACATGGAACGGTTCCCTGTCCAGACCCTGCACCCTGGACACCGGAGTCCCCCAAGGCTCAGTATTGGGACCCCTTCTGTTTTCTCTTTACACTAAATCGCTAGGCTCTGTAATCACATCTCATGGCTTCTCCTATCACTGCTATGCAGATGACACTCAACTGTTTCTCTCCTTTCCCCCCTCAGAAACCCAAATCGCAACACGCATCTCTAAATGCCTGGCCAACATCAGCAGATGGACAGCCGCCAACCACCTGAAGCTCAACCTTCAAGACTGATCCTCTTCATACCGGGGAAAGACTGCCCTCAGATGGACCTACTGGTCACCATCGAGAACACCAAGTCTCCCCCTCAACCACAACAAGAGACCTTTGTGTGGTGGTAGATGACCAGCTGTCCTGCAATGCCAACGTCACTGCGGTGGCCCGATCTTGCAGAATTGCCCTCTACAACATCCGCAGGATCCGGCCCTTCCTCACACGTGGGACCAGGATCTGCGGCGCAGATCCTGGTCCAAGCGCTCGTCATCACCCGCCTCGACTACTGCAACTCTCTCCTGGTGGGACTCCCCGCCTCTGCAACCAAGCCCCTCCAACACATCCAGAATGCAGCAGCACGCCTGGTATTCAACCTACCAAAATTCTCCCACGTGACCCCTCTCTTCCGTGATCTCCACTGGCTTCCGGTAAATGCTCGCATCAAGTTCAAGACTCTGGTGCTGACCTTTAGGGCAGTCAATGGAACTGCCCCAGCCTACCTCCAGGCGTTGGTCAAGCCCTACATCCCAGCCAGAGCGCTCCACTCAACTTCTGCCAGGCGACTTGTTCGACCTTCACTGATGACAACCAAGCATCGCTCGTCCAAGACCCAGCTCTTCACGGCTCTGGCTCCACAGTGGTGGAATGAACTCCCGTCTCATGTCAGGATGGCAGAGTTCCTCACCAGCTTCCGCAAGAGACTCAAGACCCACCTGTTCAGAGTCCACCTGGACTCTCCTTGAACCCTCCTTCTCCTTTGTGAACCCCTAACTTGCTTAAGTCCTGACATTAATAGCTCTCAGCATGTTGTATATTCTTGCAAGTGTATATCCTTAATGTTGATAACACGCTCTTATCACAGCTACTTAAGCAGGTGACCTGGCAGTATGAAATTGTGTTATTCATCTTGTTAATATGAATACTTGTGAACCGCTCTATTTTTATGTTCGCGTACCTCAGTGTTATGCTATTGTCTACTTCAACAAATGTACTCCTTGTAAGTCGCTTTGGATAAAAGCGTCTGCCAAATGCCCTAAATGTAAATGTAATCAAGGGTCTTGTTCTGTCTGGTCGGTTCCTCCCAGTGTGAGTTGCTGACTGGAATTGAGCATTATGCCTGGTTTTCTCTCACTACCTTTCTATTCTATATCTCCAGCTGTATTGCTGTCCTTGTGATTCTATGTGTTAACTCATCAATAACTCATCACATTAGGTTGTCAAACAATCACATTAGACTACATGAATGAATGTTTCAGGCCAGGGCATTTTGTTTCAGTGGCTAATCAGGCGGAAGTGTCAAATGTCAGACATATAGTACAAAGTATTTGTACTCGTAAGATTTGATGTGTGGGAGACAGACAGAGAGCCTACCTGCTCTCTTGTTAGTAAAGCCCACACAAGCAGTAGCATTTCCATATCCCCTTTCACATTGTGCATTTGTACAGTGCAAACTTTTGTCTGGCTCCTAGGCTACTGTCTGTACAAAAAGGCCTATAAAGAACCACAATAGGTTAATTTTCTGATCATAACATCAGGCATAACACCTTACCTCTCTCTATTTGCCTTGGCTGTTCTCTCGTCTCGCTGCCACAATCCCCTAGGATATGAAAAAGCATTGTCAGTCTTTCAAGATTCAAAATTACTGTACGCTGGAATGCTTTCTTCCCATTCCCTCCCGCAGTATGAATTTCCTAAAATGTAAGACTATAACTACACTATGGACTATACTTAGACAGTCTTAGCAGTCGCCCCACATCCGGAAGGTTGCTGGTTTGATCCCCGGGCTCCTCCTAGCAAAAACTGTTGAGGTGTCCCTGCGCAAGACACCCTAACCTGAAAACTGCTCCTGACGTGCTGGCTGTCTCCTTGCATATGTGTGGGTGAATGTGTGGGTGAATGTGTGGGTGAATGTGAGGCATGACTTTTAAAGCGCTATATAAAATTAACCATTACCATAAACCAGATGTGTATCATACCGTATTCGGCATAGGCCAACATGTTCACATTTTATCGTAAACACCGATTACCTTCCATAGTGTATGTAACGTCTTCGCTCCGATTCAATGCAGCCTACTTTCGTTATTAACTCTGACCGGTAATGTTTATTATATCCTCCCATGAGGTATGAACTATGAAGCGTGTTTCATGCATGTCGATTTACCATCAATAGTAAAATTCTGTTTTGTATCAAAAAATGATGTAGGATTTATGTTGTTCAATACATTGACAATTTATTGAAACACTTTTCACGCATTCACACATTTGAATATATTCACACAAAATGTCACACATCCAGACATGGTAGAAATGGTGATACACATTTTGAGACACATTAGATTTCTCCCGTTAACACGTTTAACAATGATAACGTTTTGTAAGTACAAATTGATAACATTAATGTTATCAACGCCTGGCCTACCTCCAGACGTTGGTCAAACCCTACATCCCAGCCAGAGCGCTCCGCTCAACTTCTGCCAGGCGACTTGTTCGACCTTCACTAAGATCAACCAAACATCGCTCGTCCAAAACCCAGCTCTTCACGGCTCTGGCCCCACAGTGGTGGAATGAACTCCCGTCTCATGTCAGGACGGCAGAGTCCCTCGCCAGCTTCCGCAAGAGACTCAAGACCCACCTGTTCAGAGTCCACCTGGACTCTCCTTTGTGAAACCCCTAAACTTGCTTAAGTCCTGACATTAATAGCTCTTAGCATGTTGTATATGTTAGCAAGTGTATGTCCTTAATGTTGTTAACACGCTCTTATCACAGCTACTTAAGCAGGTGACCTAGCAGTACGAAATTGTGTTATTCATCTTGTCAATATGAATACTTGTGAACTGCTGTATTTATATGTTTGCGTACCCCAGTGTTATGCTATTGTCTGCTTCAACTAATGTACACCTTGTAAGTCGCTTTGGATAAAAGCGTCTGCCAAATGCCCTAAATGTAAATGTAAATGTAAATTAATGAACGTTAATAATTGCTTGGAAAATAATTGATACATTCTTAAATTCTTAAATTCTTAAATAAATTTAATATATTGTTGGTTCAATAGTTTACGGTTATAAATATAAAGTTAATAAACCATCAGCTTCAATCATGAGAAATGGCAGTAGATGTATTTTAATAAATGTGTTTTAAAGTCTTCTCAAAATAAACACATCACCTTTCAGGCCCGTAGCCAGAAATGTATTTACAAATCTGGAAAAGCTGTAACATTAGTGACCCAATTATCTGTTATGTTATGTTATTCATTTATTTTTTTAGTTGGGACACGTTGAAACCAAAAGAAAATCACAGGTTTTACAAATCCATGTTGTGAAAAGGGGCGTGGCTTAGCGCTGGGAACGGGGAAGCGGGAGCGGTGAACTCACGGGGTTGAAGCACCTGTTTGTAATGTACGTGATTGAGCTAACTTGGATGTTTTGACGGTTCCTTTGCTTCTGGGTCTCTGACAGTGATTTTTCTGTTATTTATAATAATAATAAAATGGACTCGGTCAAGAATACGGTCTTCTGATATCCCGTGGCAGTGTTGAACAGGGACTTGAAGACACCATGGAACACAAGGGAGAGTCTTCCCTCTGACATACATCCCCTCCCTCGCCGTAACCCCGCAGGGTTCCAAGGTCCGGGGCCGTTCCCGGCGCTACGCCCTGGTCCACCGAGCTGGACTGTTGGCGCTGCGGCCAAAACGGACACCGGCAGCAGGAGTGTCCCCTCCTGGAGGTGGCCCACCTCCATGAGGGGACACTCCTGCTGCCGGTGTCCGTTTGGTGGTTCAGGTCTCCGCGCCCAATCAGGAGTCAAATGTCAGACATATAGTACAAAGTATTTGTACTCGTAAGTTTGGTTTGTACTCGTAGATTTGATGCGTGGGAGCCAGACAGAGAGCCTACCTGCTCTCTTGTTAGTAAAGCCCATACAAGCAGTAGCATTTTCATATCACCTTTCACATTGTGCATTTGTACAGTGCAAACTTTTGTCTGGCTCCTAGGCTACTGTCTGTACAAAAAGGCCTATAAAGAACCACAATAGGTTAATTTGCTGATCATAACATCAGGCATAACACCTTACCTCTCTCGAATTGCCTTGGCTGTTCTCTCGTCTCGCTGCCACAATCCCCTAGGATATGAAAAAGTATTGTCAGTCTTTCAAGATTCAACATTACTGTACGCTGGAATGCTTTCTCCCCATTCCCTCCCGCAGTATGAATTTCCTACAATTTAACACTATAAACTATACTATGGACTATACTTAGACCTTACAACACAACTACTTTCAATGGCTCACCATGCATAAAATCAAGTCTGAAGTTGCAGTTGAAACATACCAAGTCATCCCGAACAATGAACCGCTTGGGTTTCAATAGATTAAAGAACAGGAACAGCTGAAGGTATCAGACCAAGTCTGAAGCACAATCCCATGTCCCTAAATATCATGCTATCAACCATCTTCTGACTGGCTCTTTCCCCTTTCCCTATCACCATGTTGATGAGACAACGTGCTCCGTCCACGTTAAATGTCCTCTGTGCTCAAAATGCTCTTCAGCAAAAGGTCCATCAGCACAGTTTATCGTACCAACTTAGTGTCTCACAACATATCACATCAAGAAGATATTTATCTCATTGACAACTCATAATGAAGTAATTATATAAACTATGTTTTTTTCCGTTATTCGGGCTCCTCCTGGCAAAAACTGTCGAGGTGTCCCTGAGCAAGACACCCTAACCCTGACTGCTGCTGACGTGCTGGCTGTCTCCTTGCATGGCTGACTCTGCCGTCAGTGGTTGAATGTGTGTATGAAAGGGTGAATGTGAGCATGACTTTTAAAGCGATTTGGATAAAAGCGCTATATAAAAGCATCCATTACCATAAACCAGATGTGTATCATACCGTATTCGGCATAGGCCAACATGTTCACATTTTATCGTAAACACCGATTACCTTCCATAGTGTATGTAACGTCGTCGCTCCGATTCAATGCAGCCTACTTTCGTTATTAACTCTGGCCGGTAGTTTATTATATCCCATGAGGTATGAACTATGAAGCGTGTTTCATGCATGTCGATTTACCATCG
Organism: Muraenolepis orangiensis; assembly: GCA_027704905.1. Classification (NCBI taxonomy): domain Eukaryota; kingdom Metazoa; phylum Chordata; class Actinopteri; order Gadiformes; family Muraenolepididae; genus Muraenolepis; species Muraenolepis orangiensis. Next base: position 28,137,045 of record CM050999.1, read on the forward strand.
ATAGTAAAATTCTGTTTTGTATCAATAAATTATGTAGGATTTATGTTGTTCAATACATTGACAATTTATCGAAACATTTTTCACGCATTCACGCATTTGAATATATTCACACAAAATGTCACACATCCAGATATGGTAGAAATGATGATACACATTTTGAGACACATTAGATTTCTCCCGTTAACACGTTTAACAATGATAACGTTTTGTAAGTACAAACTGCAAACATTGATGAATGTTAATAATTGCTTGGAAAATAATAGATAAATTCTTAAATTCTTAAATCAATTTTAAATATCGTTGTTCAAATAGTTTATGGTTATAACCATAAAGATAATAAACCATCAGGTTTTTCTCATTCTCAAATCCCTCTCTCTACAATCGGTCAATCTTTTCTGAAAGAAAAATCTTGAGAAATGGCAGTAGATGTATTTTAATAAATGTGTTTTAAAGTCTTCTCAAAATAAACACATCACCTTTCAGGCCCATAGACAGAAATGTATTTACAAATCTGGAAAAGCTGTAACATTAGTGACCCAATCATCTGTTATGTTATTTATTTATTTTTTTAGTTAGGACACGTTGAAACCAAAAGAAAATCACAGGTTTTACAAATGTGGTGGAAAGGGGCGTGGCTTAGCGCTGGGAACGGGGAAGCGGGAGCGGTGAACTCACGGGGTTGAAGCACCTGTTTGTAATGTACGTGATTGAGCTAACTTGGATGTTTTGACGGTTCCTTTGCTTCTGGGTCTCTGACAGTGATTTTTCTGTTATTTTTTAAATGTATATTTTTGGTCTGCGGCTGCGTCCGCGGGAATAAAATGGACTCGGTCAAGAATACGGTCTTCTGATATCCCGTGGCAGGGTTGAACAGGGACCTGAAGACACCATGGAACACAAGGGAGAGTCTTCCCTCTGACATACATCCCCTCCCTCCCCGTAACCCCGCAGGGTTCCAAGGTCCGGGGCCGTTCCCGGCGTTACCCCCTGGTCCACCGAGCTGGACTGCTGGCGCTGCGGCCAAAACGGACACCGGCAGCAGCAGTATCCCCTCATGGAGGTGGGCCAGGTGGTTCAGGTCTCCGCGCCCAATCAGGAGGCAAGGCTCAGCTGGAGGCAGAGGCTCCACCGCTCCCTCAATTAACCCCGGTGGGAGATTTTCCCCTGGAGCAGTTGAGTGATGACACTCAGCCATGGACCAGGTAATTGATGGTCAGCGAGTGCGCCCTGACGTGGTCATTACGTTCCTACACTTTATTATAATCAGGGACAGATTATATAGGGTTACTCGCGACACTCAGTCAGGGGAGGAGGTGAGCCAGCTGCTAGTACTGAGGTGCCACCAGGAAATGGTCTTTGAGGCGGCACATCACAACCCAATGGGGGGTCATCTAGGCTGTGATAAGACTTGTGACCGTATGCTGGCCCACTTATTTTGGCCTGGCATTCACGCAGATATACGACTGTGGTGTGCATCCTGACGGGAATGTCAGCTGGTGAACCCACCGGCCAGCTGCGACCCTTACCACTTATGAAGGTTCCGTTCGAACTGATCGCTATGAACCTCATCAAGCCACTGGGCAGGAGCGCACGGGGGCACCACTTGGTGATCAGTCTTGCCTTGACGTCGGGTCAACAGCAGTCTGACGTAGGTGTCCCTCCTGTCTAGGTGCTGCAGGGCCATGTGTAGTGCCAGGGAAATGGCGTCGTCAGAATTGAAATGCACTTCTGGTGACCAGTTGTTCTCTTACCTTCCTTTGTTGAAACACACTATTGTAAGTCGCTTTGGATAAAAGCGTTTGCTAAATAACTGTAATGTAATGTAATGTACAGACCTGTTTGGTCTGTATGCGAACTGGAGTGGGTCTAGGGACTCAGGAATGGAACAGTTTATTTGCGACATTACAAGTTTCTCCAGGCTCTTCATGGCTATGGGTTTTAACTTAAGTCTTGGTCTATGGTCTTCCAATGTGACGCCTCATCACATTGAGCACAGTGGATTTGATATATAATGTTATTATTCTAGAGTTCTGATTGACTTCATATGCAGAAGCCTACCCCTGAGTTTGTACAACGTCGGGTTCCAATGTTTTCTATCTCTGTTTTCATACTGACAACTTGTGGGTTACCTTCCAATATCTGCCGAGCATCATACGACAGGTCCATCAGATCCTCCAGACTTCTCAGCAGGTGCTGTGCTGTGGCCTCTCCTCATGGCCTTCGCTTCTTCCACAGCACCAACATCTTCAGCTTTTGCAAGGACACATTCCCCTGTCTCTCTGCCTTGATGGTGTCCAGATCTGTGATGCTCAGCTTCAGGTAGATGGCCGCCTCCTCCCACTCCTGTCCCAGCGTTTCGGCTACCCGCAGGAGCTGATTATTGGAGAGATCCTGCCCTCTGCGTACGTCTAAAAAATGGACACGCATGCATAATAATAATAATAATAATAATAATAATTATAATAATAATAATACATTCAATTTGTATAGCTCTTTCCTGGATAGTCAAGGCGCAGACAGGGTAAAATTACACACACTGTCAAATAATTTAATAGTTACATCGATTAAAAATAAGACAGATAAAACAGATTTAAAAAAAGGGTATCATTTCAAATTAGAGTCATGGGATAGAGGGGAGGAGGTTTAGCAGGGGAAAGCCAGTTTGAAGAGGTTGGTCGACGGATGTGGATGGGGAGAGCATTCCAGAGGGAGGGTGCAGCAACTGAAAAGGCCCTGTGGCCCCAGGTCCGTAGCTTGGTCCTGGGGACTATCAGGCTGTTGGACTTGGCTCAGTGGACCTGAGGCGACGGGAAGGAGTGTGATGGGGGAGGACATCAGAGAGGTAGGGAGGGGCCAGGTAGAGGCAGAGGGCTTTGTAGGTGATGAACAGTATTTTCTAGTCAATCCTGTGTTTAACCGGGAGCCAGTGGAGGTTGTGGAGGACAGGGGTGATGTGAACTCGGAGACGGGTGGAGGTGAGCAGATGGGCAGCACAGTTCTGGATGTACTGGAGTTAAATGAGGATTTTGTTTAGTGAGCCGTAGAGGTTGCTGTTGCAGTAATCGAGTCTTGAGGTTATAAGGGCATGGATGAGGGTTTCAGCAGCTGGAAGGGACAGGGAGGGCCGGAGGCAGGCAATGTTCCAGAGGTGAAAGAAGGCCGTTTTGGTGATGTGGTTGATGTGCAGTAGAAAAGAGGGTGGAGTCGAGGATGATACCAAGGTTGCGGACATGGGTAGAGAGGGTTGACAATGGAACCATCAATGGTGAGAGAGAATGTCTGGGCGGATCGGATGTGTCACAATGGTTATTCACCTTGCCTCCACCAGAGGGCAGCATCAACCCTCAAAATATATATAATGGAAGGGAAAAAATGTAATTAAATAAATAAATACAATTAAAAAATGGATATATCAGTAAAGACGGAAAATATCTGTGTAAAAAAGATGACAAAGATAATAGTGATGAGGATGTTGACTTTCGCTACCGATACTAATAAAAAAAAGTAAAATACAGGCGAGATACCTAGCCCATGTCAGTCAACGAACAAACCTTCATACAGCCAAACAACTACAATTTAATGCTGATAAATACACCAAGAAAGACCAGCAAACATAAACACTAGAAAATAGAGTACTTAGTGATCAGAGACTATCAGCAGATGAGTTCTATAAAATAGCTCTTAAGATGGAGGTCTAGATATGATCAATCACTGATCACCCAATATTTGCCAACAGCAGATAGAGATAAATACTTTATATAGTGAAAGCTACCCATAATGCAAAGCAGTAAAGGTCTCAGAGCTCCAGAGAAACTGCAGTTTGAACAGAAAGAGGACTGAGGCCCCATCAGAGTTGAAGTGAACCAGAGAGAGAACCGAGTCCTTTTTGAAATTAACTCTTAATGTGAACACAAACATAACAGAGTTCCTTTTCTGTTGGTCCACTTTAAGAGGACTGAGTTTGGTTCTTTTAAAAAGGAATTCATGTGAAAACACCTTGAGTGACAAGCAGAGGGAAATGGACGGGCAGGGGCATAAGGCTTAACCCCATTGCCTGGAGGTAGGAAGGAGCTGTTTCTTTCACTGCCACGTAGGCGACCACCAGGGCCTTGAACTGGATGTGAGCAGCTACAGGAAGCCAGTAAACATACCTGAGCAACTGTAGGCTGAAATTGCTGAACCTGCAATGACACACAATTGTGCAGTTAGTAGTCAGTGTTTCACAGAACCTATTTGTATTTCTAATGCATTTCAATGGGGTTCAAGGTGTGTCACTCTAGAAGGGAAGGCTCAGCTGGAGGCAGGGGCTCCGCCGCTTCCTCAATTTACCCCGAAGGGAGATTTTCCCCTGGAGCAGTTGAGGGATGACACTCTACGCTCAGCCGTGGACCAGGTAATTGATGGTCAGCGGGTGCGCCCTGACGTGGTCATTACGTTCCCACACTTTATTATAATCAGGGACAGATTTTATAGGGTTACTCGGCGACACTCAGTCAGGGGAGGAGGTGAGCCAGCTGCTAGTACTGAGGTGCCACCAGGAAATGGTCTTTGAGGCGGCGCATCACAACCCAATGGGGGGTAATCTAGGCTGTGATAAGACTTGTATGCTGGCCCACTTATTTTGGCCTGGCATTCACGCAGATGTACGACGGTGGTGTGCATCCTGTTGGGAATGTCACCATGAGGTGTTTTTTATTATGTATTTATTTATTTATTTTTAAATATATTATTATTATTAGTATTAGTATTAGTATTATAGTATTGTTAATAATAACGTGTGCATAGATATTTTTATGATGTAAGTCCGTTTAATATGTAAGGGTGACAAATAAAGGAATTCTGATTCCGACAGATTCACGACAGTATCATTTGCAGCTGAAAAAAGCCACACACACAATGTTCGTGATCGCGATTACCCCCCCCCCCCCCACGTTGGACTTCACGATGTTCGCGATAGTGATCACGATTACCTCCCCCCCCCCCCCCCCCCACCGTTGGACTTCACGATGTTCACGGCCCCCCCCTTGGACGGTGATAGTGGGGGGGTCCCCAGTCTCTAGCACTGTTATTTTGGGGGTCGCGGGCTGAAAAGTGTGGGAACCCCTGGTCTAGACTATAGAGCACAAACCAAAAGGTCGGACAAATATGAAATGACGGCAGTGTAAACCGTGATAGTTTAGGCAGGGTGTTCGACACATTGTTATGAACTGTTCTCCTCAGAATACATCAGAACCGTTTATCGTACCAACTTAGTGTCTCACAACGTATCACATCAAGAAGACATTTGTCTCATTGACCACTCATTATAAAGCAATTAATCAAACTATATTTTTCGTTTGTCGTTGATAATATAGTCATCTACACACTGTAGTAGGTGAGGCTACACAAAAAAGGAATCTTGACAACGTCCCTAATCGTTCGTTCAAATAGTTTCTAGTTGAGAACAAAACGTCTAAAACCAAATGTGTATCATACCGTATTCAGACAACATTAAATCGTAATCACGTAAGGTCTTCGCTCTGATTCAATGCAGCCTACTTGTTTTTAACGCACACACCTACTGATTTTTAGACCGGTTAGGTATTTATTTGTTTTATATCCTGGTGAAGTGTATTTTATTACCCTGCAAGTTGTCAGGATTGGCAGTTCTGCCTCCCCACGTTCACAGCCCTCGTCCAGGTAGCCACGCCCCCTATCACGTCCCGCATTCCTGTCACCGTTTCCCCAGCCTTCGCCCGGATATTATTTATTTTATTTAGGCCTTTAAATTCCCAAAGGAACATAGGCCGTCGACGAAGCTCCTCCATCCTCTTCGGTCTTGTGCCCTCCGCTCCAGATCTTGCCAGGACAGCCCTTCTTTCTTCATCTCCTGTTCTGTGGTTCTTCTCCAGGTGTTTTTTGGTCTGCCTCTCTTCCTCCTGCCCTGTGGGTTCCATGTCAGCGCCCGCTTTGTGATTGATTGATTTCTTCTGAGTGTGTGGCCTATCCACTTCCACTTCCTCCTACGGATTTGAATTTCTATTGTGTCCTGTTTGGTGAGTTTCCACAGGTTGGCGTTAGAGGTGTTGGGCCAGTATATTTCCAGGAGGCGTCTGAGGCACCAGTTGGTGAAGGTCTGTAGCTTATTGAGTATAGTGGTGGTGGTTTTCCAGGATTCTGAGCCATATAGATAGTAGAGTGGTCTTTACGTTTGAGTTGAAGATGTGTAGCTTGGTCTTGAGTGACAGGTTTTTTGCCTTCCAGATAATGGCTTGGACATCGTCTTCCGTACCCCCTTCCACAGAAATGATGCTTCCAAGGTAAGTGAAGCTGTTTACATCCTCTAATGGGTTTTGTTCCATGGTTATGGGTGTGTTGTTCTTGCTGTTGATATGCATTACTTTGGTTTTGGATGAGTTTATTTTGAGCCCGAGCAGAGCAGCAGTTTCTTCCAGTTTTCCCGATTTTTTCTGCATCTGTTGATGTGTGTGAGCCAGTAGTGCCAGGTCTTCCCTCAGTTTCTCATTGACCCACTTCTGGAGCCTTTCCAGCAGGATGTGGTTGAGCACCTTCCCCGGTGTTGAAAGGAGCATTATTTCTCTGTAATTTTTACATTCCCTGAGGTCTCCTTTCTTGGCCACGATGTGGCCATCTTTCCAGTCAGATGGGACATTTTCTTTCTCACAGATGGTTTGCATGAGGTGGTGGAGCATGTTGGTGGAGGTTTCAATGTCAGCCTTAAGAGCTTCTGCTGGGATCCCGTCTGGTCCCTCTGCTTTCCCTCCTCTTAAGGCCTTAATGGCTTTTCTGATTTCGCCCGGATAGCCACGGCCCATTTTCACATTCCACATTCCTGTCGCCATTTCCCCAACGCTCACCCGGATAGCCACGCCCCCTATCACGTCCCGCAGTCATGTCACCGTTTCCCCAGCCCTCGTCCTGATAGCCACGCCCCCTTGTTAGTTCTCCCCCGTAGCTGCAGCGCATCACCGTTAATTTCCCCCTCATGTTTTCCTGCCCGTCTTATTGGCTGCCTGGGACCTCATTGTTTCCACCGGTTATGGCGTCTTCTTTTGTTCGGGGCCAGTTCATTAAATACTGTTTCATTGTTTGTTAGACTGATACTTGTTTCACGTTTTGAGACTTGCTACTTGTTTCATGTTACAGTTCTTACTTGTTTCATGTATATGAACAAGCGTCATGTTTCCACGTCATGCCACCATTAGGTTTTTGTAATTAGGTCTTTTGCTTTTGAGGATTTTTGTGTTACTGCATTTTTCAGTAAAGACTCTTTACTTTGATACGTGTCATCGAGTCGTGCATTTGGGTTCACCTCCAAAGTCCCTGTTCCCCGTTCCTCGTTCCTGTGACACATCCCTTTGGTGACCTCTGCTCTGTTTTGCTGAAGAGAAGAGGGATGCCATTGCTGGTGAAAATTGCCGAATATTCCATATATATGATTGAAACTACAACAATCCAAACACCCACAGCACCACTAAGAAAAGCGTACCTCTGGTTCTTTTGCGTCTCTTCAGTTCCTTCTTTCCCTCCCAATCTCCTAGGGTTTGCCGTAAACAAGGATCATCACAGAGTCTTACGAACCACAAAAAAAGAATAACAATTGTGCGCATTGGTTACCTTTTTTGATTGTCGCGATCCACAAAATCTCGCCCAATGAGTCCTTGAGAAACAATTCGAAAGGAGGAGGCTCGACGAAGGATGCTTCAAAGAAGTCCTTCACCTCTGTTCCTTCAGTGATGAACTCTATTTTCTGCACACGCACACACAGGCACACTTAATAATGTTTCAATTACATGCAAATGAGAATAAATGGGTTGCACAACACATACCGTGGGTTCAATCTGCCCTTCTGGCCGGCTTTCGAGCCAATAGAACTTCTCTACCAGCCGATAGGTTTCCGATTTTAAAAACTTGATGTATTGCTTGCCGGAAGATGCTCTCAAAGAGAGCATCTGATTATCAATAGCCTGCACACACAGAAACAGGAAGTAGTAATATGCCAGATGTGAGTTAAGCAGTAGATCATTTGTGCCGGATCCTGCCGGAACTGGATCCGGGACCTCTCAAGTTTGAAACTGCCTGTGTACCCATTGCCGGTACCCATTGACCTGATCAGGTACCTCTCGTGGTATAAAAGCAAAAATAATAACATTCTTTATTAGTTTAAATGTATTCTTAATTAGGTCACCCCTTTACGGACGTGGCACTAGGAGACTTTTGCAAATAATCTGTTTACCCGCATACTTTGGGTTGTAGTAGGCTACAAACGTAGTGTTACCTAGTTTGGTCCAGTCTAACCTAGCTCAATCTAGTCTTGCCTAGTCTAACCAAGGCCATTCTAGCCTAGCCCAGTCTAGCCTAACCTAGCCTAGTCCTGTATAGTCTAGCCTAGTCCAGCCTAGCCCAGTTTAGCCTAGCCCAGTTTGGCCTAGCCCAGTTTAGTCACGTATGTCTCTTTATCAATGTATCTGTTTATCAACGCACAGGCATACCATTAGTCTAAATCTAAAATCGGAAGGATTTTGAATCCTCTTTATTTGTCACATACAGTACATGTATGTCATGGGGTGGGATGGGACCATGATTGACTGGAGCCACCACAGCTGGAACAGGTTATTTAATTAGCAGCCTAGAATTGGTAGGCTGAATTCCCCTTTAAGAACCCAGTTGTGTGTCGGGTCGGGTCGTTGGGGTGCGTGTGGAACGCAAGCCAAACGGGGTCATTGGATCCTCGAAAAGACGAAGAGAGAGGCGATTTTGGCCGTGTTGCTGGCGGGACAAGCGGCGGCGTTGTGTACGTCGGGGGCGGAGCCACCAACCACGTCCCGCCCAGATCAGAGGCTCTTTATTTTTATTTTTGTGGGGACCGAGTTCTCAGCAGTGCAAGGAACGAGAACCCATCCCCACTCCAATTTATGTTTTGTCCCGTATGTCCTTCCTTCCCCCAATACCCCATTTACCCCAGTAGCTCGAGGGTCCTTTTAGAGGGGTGGCAGTGTAGGGCAGTGCCAAGGGTGGGTCCTAGTGGGAGTGTCACCGGTGTGCCCATTTTTCGGGTTGTAGCGTGTGCCCAGTCTGGGTTGCAGTGGTGTGCCCTTTTGGGTTTTACAGTGTGCCCATTTCTGGGTTCTACCGTGTGCCCATTGTTTTGGATTGTAGCGTGTGCCCAAATTCTGGGTTGCAGTGGGAGAGTACTAATGGGTAACATTCACCTAAGGAGGCTCTGCCCACGTGAGCAGTAGGGGACAGAGTAAGAGTGGCGCTGAGGGTGGGTCTATAGGGGTCTTACTACCTGTTTTTTTAGGAAATTTTAGATTAATAAAGCAACCCTTATTTTATTAATATCCTGGTCTCTTGTGTGATGTGTGTGCTGGAGAATTGAAATCCTGTGTTGGGTGGAGTTTAGGGGTCACCTAAACCGTGACATGTACACACATGGTGAAATTTGTTTCTCTGCATTTAACCCATCCTAGTATTAGCAGCAGTGGGCAGCTATTGTACATACAGTGCCCAGGGAGCAGTTTAGGAGATCCAGTGCCTTTTTCAAGGGCACCTTGGAAGTGCCCTGGAGGGGAACTGGCATGGTCCGTTTCAGGGACTTGAACCGGTGACCCTCCGGTACACTGTAAACCCGAATGTTCAAAGTAATCAAATAGATTAAGTAGTGTGTACTCAAAGTTTCAAAAAAGTTCTACGAACTCAAAAATGTTGAGTTTGTGTGACTTGTCGTCCTTTTTTGAGTAACTGCAACTTAACTTGATTGATTAACTTGATTGACTTGAACTATTTGTGTATTAAGTAAGCATAACTTAAAAGCATAACTTAAGCACGATAATTAAATAATTAAATGATAATTATAATAATATAATAATATATAATAATAATAAAATAAAATAAAATAATTTAAATAATTAAGTAATTACATATTCAAAATGATAAATTCCACTGATTTATATTGTTTCAACATTACTGCATGTGTCTGATGTCAGTAACATTATAGTGGGTATTGGGGAGGACTTTAAAGGACTGTATATGATGACTCTGTATATCGCGCGCACTCGCACTCGTGTCGGTCAGAACACAAGACAAGAGGTACGATCTTTGGTCTTTAATCCACATGGCATGGGTTCTTCTGGCATTTATCTGGGGTTGGGTGTGTGGTATATACTCATGGAAGCAGTGATTCCTGTGGAATTGATCTCATGGGTGTCAGACGGGGGGGGGATTCAGGTCGCGATGGCCAGCGGTGGGGGGGGAGGGTGGCGGCGGGACTTCAGGTCCGAACGGGGGGGGGCGTTAACGGCGACGTGTTAGTAACGCATTAACCTTGACAGCCCTATTCTTTATTATCAAATGTATGGTGTGGCGGCAAGGTTTTAGCCGTGGAAACCTTACCAGCGGAAACGCTGCATGAACGCACACATTGGTCTAGTCGCCACCCTTGAGGGTCAGACGATGTTTCAGCAACACGCCCCTCCCCCCTCCATGAACTGTTTCAGCAACACGCCCCTCCCCCCTCCATGAACTGTTTCAGCAACACGCCCCTCCCCCCTCCATGAACTGTTTCAGCAACACGCCCCTCTCCCCTTGACGGGCGGTTTCAACCCACCCCCCACCCCCATTTGATTCGCTCCACCCCCCTCCCCCACTCCACTCCACCGCGATAATTTGCTCTCCTCCCCCCAACCGCGTTGAAGAACTCCAAGATCTTGTCCAAAGTGCATGGTAAGTTACTTAAAGTATTAATTAATTAATAGATACATCACATACATTATACCAATTATAGTTAGTTATTTCTGCTCATTTAATCTACCTGACTTAAAAATATAATTTCGCTCAATTGTTCTCGCTAGTCTCGCATGTTGGTGTAGTGCAGAGCACATGAGGCTCATGTAACGTTGCACTATTCAGCAGGAATGCTTGAAACCTACTCTTTTTCTTATCTTTATGCACCACGGAGATATATTGCTGTCTTCAACAATTGTACTCTTTGTAAGTCGCTTTGGATAAAAGCGTCTGACAAATGCCCTAAATGTAATGTAAATGTATTCAGGTTATGGGAAAATGAATCTAGTTTTTAAGAGCTAACTCTGGTTACTAACTTTTACTATCTAAACCAAACCGAAGCCCAAAACGGTGTTAAAATTTCGAGCACGTGGTTTCCTTCCATTCATGGTGGTTAGAACACGTGTAAGGGATAACTTATGGCTAGCTGGTCATTAGCTAGCCAGCTGGCTTTTACAGCCTAGGTTTCCGACCGCACAGCAGTGTTGTGTATTCTGTATTCCATGGTCATGTTTTTGTAAGCATATAGTAATGAACTTTTTGTTATATTGAGTTGTAAGTAATTCTGGTTTGAATGTTGTTGATGGAGGTCTAAACTTTGTCATTTTTTTTCCTTTCAGGTGGCTTGTTCCGATATGGTCTGGCAGTGTAAGTTGTGCGCTCCTTCTTTCACTTCCAGAATACAGTTATTTAAACACTAGACTGCAGCACAGCCCTCTTCCATGCCTCTATACTGATTGCGTGTGTACATTTCAGTCATCATTCAGCAGTTGAGGCAGACAATTGCTGAAGAACTGAAGAAGACTGAGAAGAACCTGCCTCTCATTACCAAGATGATGCAGACCACATTTGCCCTGCGCGGACAGACCATAGTAAACTCCTGCCCACCAGTGAACGAGCTCATGGACCTGGCCTGCTCTTAAAATAGAGTGTGGTAATATGGATATTTTTTTCCTGTGTTAACATATTGCACATTCTGTGTGGTTTAAAGTGAAAGTTGTGGTTCTTACTCATTTGGCGGCTATTTGCTGCGTTATAGAAGTTTAAGAGATCCTCCAAGTTGAACTGACTAATTGATGTTGATGTATTGTCCTGATGCTGTTTTTAAATGTAGGTGTATGCAGAGTTCCAGATGGTTACAAACCGGAACCTGCCCAACACCTTCTACGCAGAGCTTGACCGCCATATTCGTAGACTGATGACGTTATTTCGACAGAAGGCGACCAAAACTGGGACCACAGCAGTTGCGTTGGCAGACATTTTACGAATCCACGATGAACAGGTGAATAGATTATTATACATGTCGTAGGTTGAACCTCTAACATTGGACAGCTTCAATGATTCAAATGAGCTTTTACATTTTACAATTAGTCCACTTTGTGTTTGCTATTTGTCTGATTGCATTAAAGATGTGTAGAGGTTATTTGTGGACATATGTTCTGATTGGACTGTTTAAAATCAACATTGTTCAGTAAACTTTTCAGTATATACACTTCTGTTTTTTATCTTAATAGGAAATCCATGACATCCACACCAGGCGCACCACTGTTCTCCATGCACTTCCTGTGTATCTGAACGAGGAAGTCTCTGGATTTTTCAGAACCTGCACAGTGAGTCTCCTTAAATAATGAACAGTACCACTGTATATTAAGTGAACAGTTAATCAAAATACTAACATGTTTTAGGACTTACCCTTGTTTAGTCTATCCATACAGTTTGTGTGATTTGGAGAGGTATGGTCTGTTTTATTTCACCCTACTACAAATGAACTGGCTTGGTGTTTTGTTCAAAGCGACAAGAAGTTTAGTAAAACATTTTCCTGTATGTGTTCTTGAGCTTAGTATCAGTCTATCTCCCGCCACTTAGATTCTCTGGTAACTTGGCTGATTCCTGTGTCCAGAACACGCATCTTCTGTTTTTACTTACAACTTACAAACATAACTCCATATACTTAGCTTTGTGCTGCACCAGCAGTACTTAAATGATAAGGAGAGATGATTTGTCAACAACAATAACCAAAAAAAACGTTATAAAATAAATTAAGTACTATTTTGTGGAAAAAATAATTCTATTTAACTCTTATATTAGTAGAAACCATGGATTAGTTTGTGATTAGTATGTCTCTTTCATTCATTCAGGTTCCTGATGAGCCAGAGCTTGACGATGTTGCTGTGGCCCTCCTTACTGTCATCAGTGACCATGACACAAGTCCAGTTCACTACCAGCCTGTGAAAATCTCTGTCGTCCTCGAAAGTGACATCGTGATCAGCCTCCCCAGATTTGGTGATGCCTTCCTGGTCATGTTTGGACTGATTTATGCACTACACCTCAGCTATCCTAAAGCGCTGACCAACACTTTTGAATTCGTTCAGAAGATTGTACTTGGTCTAGAAGCTGGTAAACTGTCGCCCAGGTTGCAGACACTCAAGAATGACTTGATGATAAATGTGTAGAAAGGATGTGGGGTGAGGTATTATTATTGTGAATCAAAGTTCTTTCCCTTTGTCACAATAATGCCTTAAGAAGTAAGCAAAGAACTTTGATTCAGAAGGCCTTCAATAATACCTCACTGAGGTATCCTTCTTTCTACACATTTATCAATAGGCCTACTACACAATGTGCACTGTTCATTTTTTCTATTTTCTATTTTTCTATTTGTTTTTATTTTATTTGCCATATTTAACTGTTGTAAAGTTGTTTAATTATAGTGATTCTATTGTATTTATGTTTGACTTGTGTACATAAAACTATTTTTTATTAAGTTCAAATAATGTGGTTGTGTACTTATTTTTTTAAGTTCTGTTAACTTATTCCCACGGATAGAAAACTGAAAACTTTAAGTCGTAGTAACTGAATATAATCAAGTAGCACCCAATCAAAACTTTTGAGTTCTGAAAACTGACAACTTTAAGTCATAGTAACATAAATTAGTTAAGTAGCACCTAATCAAAACTTTGAGTTCTGAAAACTGACAACTTTAAGTCATAGTAACTTAAATTAGTTAAGTAGCACCTAATCAAAAGTTTTGAGTTCTGAGAACTCAAAACATTTGAGTTCTGTGAACTCAAAACTTTTGAGTTCTCAGAACTCAAAACTTTTGAGTTCTCAGAACTCAAAACTTGAGTTCTCAGAACTCAAAACTTTTGAGTACTGAGAACTTGAGTTTTTTGAGTTGATAAACTCAAAAATGTTGAGGCAAAAATTTTGAGTTCTGCTAACTTATTCGGTTTTACAGTGTACCCAAGCCAAGTCCCATCAGCCAACCGACTGAGCTACTGCCCCCTATAATACTGACTATATCTAGTGACTCATTGGTTCTTTACGCTTCATCACCTTTAACTCAGACTTGTTGTTGGAGACCAAAAACACGTTGAAGCGGAGGCTGTGGAGCTCCTTGTACACCAGCACCACCCCGTGGTGCTTCAAACGCAGACATATCTGAATGAGGAGACCCACTACAGAGAGAGAGGACACACGCCAGCGAACGTGGCTGGCAGAGAAGTCCACCGTCCGCTCAATGCGGCCGTCCCTGTCGTCTACATGCAACACACTGAACCCCGGGGCACACTTGAGGTCTAGGGAAACGTAAGCATAACATAACGTTATTTTGGCATATTGGGAAATGACAGTAGCCAGTATGTGCATAGACTCATAAGTCTGGAGAAATGCATGTGGAAGTAAAACAATAAAAATTACATTACATTACTAGTACATTGCTCTATTGATGATTTTGTAATCCAGATTGCATTTTAAGAATACAAGCATCTTGTAAAATGTGAAAATTATGGGACGTTGATTGATTGAACGTCCTTTATTTGAAATACTGTAAATCAAATATTCGACAAATTGCATTGCTTTAATTTGTTTATTTTGTGTCACTAAAATATAAATTAAATTCTAAATCAATTATTCATTCGAATGTTCAAAAAATATTGGGACAATTTTAATATCAAGTCAAGTCAAGTCAATTTTATTTGTATAGCCCTTAATCACAGTTATAGTCTCAAAGGGCTTCACATGCCACATGTTTACAACACCCCCCAAACCCTAGCCCCCCTAAGGGCAAGAAAAAACTCCCTTAATTACGTAGGAAGAAATCTTGAGAAGGAACACAGAGTAGAAGGGGATCCCTCCTTCCAGGGATGGTTCAGGAGTGCAATGGGTGCCATAAGTGACTTATAGTAATGTACAAAGTACAAAGATAATAATAATATACATATAATATACACAATATACAAATATTAAAATGAGAAGATGATTTGTGTGGTGCTGGCCGGTATCCTTCAGGTGGGGATCACAGCAGCACACTGGAAAACAGAAGCAGACTGCGGTGTGGTTAGATGGGGTAGGGTGGACATGGAACATGTAGAGAACCTCTAGTCTAGTACCTATCGGCAGCAGGGATAGGTTAGTGCTGACTAACGGGTCGATTTAGCTGTAATGAGAGCTGAGGGGCACTCCTAGGCACCTAACGACAATGTAAAAAGGTAGGTTTTAAGTTTAGATTTAAATATTTCAACAGAGTCTGCTTCCCTTATTACAGGTGGCAGACGGTAGGAGAACGCTCTATTCCCTGCTGATTTCTTTATGACGTTTGGGATTGATAGAAGGACGGCTCCTGAAGACCGGAGGGGCCGAGAAGGACAATAGGGAACAATAAGGTCCTTCAGGTATGAGGGTGCTAATCCGTGTAGGATTTTATAAGTAAGTAGTAGCACCTTAAAATCTGACCTCGCATTAACTGGAAGCCAGTGGAGCGAGGACAGAATTGGAGTAATGTGGTCAAACTTTCTGGTCCTAGTCAAAAGTCTAGCAGCAGCGTTCTGCACAAGCTGGAGGCTTTTGGTAGCAGAGTATATCAAATCAAATTGTGAGCCAAATAGTATCAAATGGTATGGAGAGCTGAGGGAGTGAGCCCAATTTGAAACCAAGAAATGTATTTTAATTTCCCCCCCACTGTGTTCTCACCAGCAAGACACAGGGAGTGTGGGAACTGGATAAACTTGAGCACAGATGCATCCTTGTTGACCACATCCACATCGACAATGGGTCCGGCAGGTCTCCAGGTGTCCTGGAGGAACTCTGTGAATTTGAACCAGGACAGGACCGAGTAGCTCACCAGAGCCTGCTCTGATACTTCAAACACCAGGCCTGTAACCGAACACTCATAGGTACCCTCGCCTTCCAGCATCACCCTAACACACACACACACACACACACACAGTTTTTTGTGGTTAAGATCAGCTGAATCGGACAACCCTATGGGACTGATGTCAAGACGTGTCACTCACTGGAATCTCCACTTAGAAATCTTGCTTGGTGTAACCTTCTCATACTCAGGACTCTGTTCAAAAAAACAGAAGCAAACAACAATAAAGAGGAACACAACTAATTCTCATAAATTGAAGGTAATTATTTTTGTTGAAATTCACCTGATGTACCGCTTTGCATTTTTCACATTGTGGGTTGAAGTACATGTCCTCTGTCAGGAAAAATGATAACTGTTAGTAACAAAACTGACACCATTGCTAGTGTAAAGCTTCCTTCCGATTAGACAACTCGGGACAGAAGGCAGACTTCAGCAGTACACACGCCACGACTGGCCTTGGTGATCAGTCTTTCCTTGCCGTCAGGTGGGTGGTCCATACATGGGGAGACCTATCTGGAGCAGTTGTTGTTGTAAATAGTGAACACACTTCCAGTTCATTCCATTATTTTTCTTCCACTTAACCTCAACATCCCACTGGCCGTTCTTGACCTCAACCCCCACTGATTGGTCTTGATCTTAAATCTCATTGGTGGGCTGTTGAAGTCAAAAGTGCATTTCATTCCTAACAAGTCTCCAAGAACTGAACCAGTGCTCAGGTAAAAGTACAATATGTACACATTGTATTATTACTTCCGTAATTTACACACACATAGTTGATTGTTCATACTTCATAGCATTATTTTCATTGGAGCAATATCCAAATAAAGACGCCCACGGGTTATTGAAGTCCTTTTGCCTCCGACTCCATCTGTACTACCCAGCGATCCGTGTGTGGCATAAAACTATAACCCTTACAATGACAGTTGGCCTCATGATAAACTGGCAGGCACCATACCTGGTTCAGGGCTTGAACCAGGATATAGTTTTAACACCTGGTAAAATATTTCTCAATCTTCTACTCAAAGGTCATCGGAAGAGTCACACTGCTCACCTTTATCCTCTTCATCAAATTCTGCTCTGGCGTCTGGCAAAAAAGTCAAAAGAAGGGAGGGTGAGAAGGAGGTACAGAGAATCCTGGAGGTAGCATAACAAAGAAGAGCCAAGACTCTTAACAGAATCTGTGTCAGAATCAGAATTGTCCTCCTCTTCATTAGAGCTGTCCAGACACAACATGCTTGTTGTGTCTTTTGTACGACCTGTCCCTGTGAAAATGTGATCAATCAAACTCTGAAATGTCTGCAAACATCTCCTCAAACCAATCATTGCTTATTTCAATATAAATTGAAGGCCACAGGGGCCTCTGAGGGTGTTTTCAAACGTTGTCCCTTTCAGCCTCCAAAACAAACTCAGAGCGATGAGTCAGCATTTGTTGTGCATATGTGTACACTCCAAACAAACTCAGACCCCTGTAACCTGTGCATTGTGAACAGTGCTGCTGCAATGCCGGGCAGCGCCAAGGGTTTCATAAGCAGAGGGCAAACCTCCAATGCACGAACCACTCA
The DNA here is from genome assembly GCA_027704905.1 of Muraenolepis orangiensis. Taxonomy (NCBI): domain Eukaryota; kingdom Metazoa; phylum Chordata; class Actinopteri; order Gadiformes; family Muraenolepididae; genus Muraenolepis; species Muraenolepis orangiensis. Next base: position 28,154,541 of record CM050999.1, read on the forward strand.
CTGCTTCCTTCACAGGGGCGCTGGTTGGAAAGACGCTACCGAAAGAACTTTCAGATGTAGTGGACAGAGTGGTGGACATTGTTTGTTTCATCAAGGCATGGCCGTTAGAGACGTGTCTGTTTTTGAGTCGTATGCGAGGAAATGGGACCGAAAAAGCATGCCTTGTTGATACACGCATGGTTGGCTTTTCCATTTCGACATTCAAAGCCATGGCTGCACCAAGTGCCTGTCACCGTCATTCGGCATGCTAAGACATGCTCTGAGTTTATGACATTACAATTTACATGACATAGTCTCCAAAAAGAGCTTGGGTTTCCAAGGAGAACGTTATAAGCGGGACTTGAACCGACGTCTCCAAACCAGTTGATCTGTCAACAGCACCACAGAGACATGTGCTCTGTTCTGGTCAGAGGTTTTAATCAACATTACAATTAACAGGACATTGTTAGGGTTCAAGTCCTGGTGTCGTTGTGGAATTATGAATGTATGACAATACATCCTGAAAAAAAATCCTGAAAAACTGAAAAACACACTCAAACAATTGTCATGATTAACACATTCTCATATTTCACAAATTGTCCTAGTTCAAACGTCATACCACATGTCTTACCACATCATCATTTACAATACCAACCTCAGTAGGAATCAAACCAGATTAATTTGGATGCCCGCTGTATGAATAAATTAAAGTACGGCGCAAGTGGAAACAATTCGCAAAGAGATTAAACTGTTTAAAACACATGCTCAAAGTAAGCCGGATTTTGCCGATGTGTTTATGTGGATTCAAAAGTCGTAAATAATCTACAAAATGGAGTATACCGATCTGATCGGAGCAACTGTGACAAATAATCCAACTGAAACACCTTACGCGCAGAAGAAACATTTCTATTAAAGAAAAAATGATACATTTCTGTCGTTTTATGCCTTTATTAGCTACTAACTTGCAATTGTATGCATCATATTTCTTTCAAAGAACAGGACACTTCAAAATAATAGACTATGCCTAATAAAACAATGGTAATATGGTGGCATAGGCCTGTATAAAAAAAAAAAAAAAACTGGCATATTAAGCAGTTAAATCAAATGCTTGTCTGCCATGGAACAGGTAGCAGAGAGAAGACGAGGTTCAAGTGGTTCATTAATGTGAACCTTGGGCTTGCATGCCCGCAGCCAGGGATGGAATGTCCGGTGTAATGTGAGTGACAGCCAGTCTAAAGTCGTTGTGAACGTCCAGTGTGTTGCGTGCTTTTGTTTTGATGGCAACAAGTGCGCTGAAGGCTGTTTCTGAGAGATATGTCGTACTGAATGGGAGTATAATCCTGGTGGTGGCATGCAGTGTGAGCTTTAGAGCGAGGCTTGGTCCTTTGACAATCCAAAACTTTTTAAATCCTTTTTCCTGGAAGTATTTCTTTGACAGAGAGTCAGCTTGGATGTCGGTGAGCTCATCTTCGCAATCCAGGTATTCCACATCCTCAACTTTGGCAATAAACAGTAGCGTGGCGTGGGGAAAATTTTAGGGGAAGCCAGTTTTTTTGGGTCAATAACGTAACCAGATGAGTGATTACAGCGCCCGGTATCATTTTACACAGTTGTATCATACAGATGCAGGACTTGCACACGCCTGTTATCTAACCGACAGGTCCGCACGCACTCTCCAGCCAAAACTCTCTCGTCTTATTAATTTAAGCATTCCCCCCCCCCCCAAATGCATAACCAGCCGCTCAATGCGCAGTGCAGATTCGGTAATGAATAAAAAAGAAGCATTCACGGGCAGTTCAGGCAACAGGTGTGCCACAGAGAGAAAGGGGTGGACATTTTACTCACCCTATTTGAAGAGGAAGGCCATTCTCCTGTCTTTCATGGTGGCGAAGTGGTCAATAACAATGTCATAGATTGGCCTTTAGGTCCTCCACAACAACAGAGTCAATGGATATTGTGGATAGGTTGACAAGTCTGTCCTGTCCACATGTGTTCCTCTGATACGTTTTTATCCTTTTTAGACAGGAAAAGGAGCGCTCTGCTGATGTGCTGGTGGCTGGTATCGTGAGCATGAGCTGGAGTAGCTTGTAGACCTCGAAGAGTGTGCCCTGTAGGTCATCCTCAATAAGAAGCTCTATCAGCTGTCCTGGTGGCTTGTGAAACAACCTGTTGTTGTACAGCGTGTGCAGCTCATTCCTTAACTTCTGCTGATCAAAGAATGGATACGTGTTGATCAGCTGAGCCAGCTCACTGCTGGGAAATGCAGCAGGCTTGCAGAAAGATGCGAATGATGTGTGTTCCAGTATCCGAAAAAAGTTCAGGTGCTCCATATCTGCAAATCTTTGGGTCATGTGCATCACTACACCGTCAACAATCTGGAAGTAAAGACACCGGAAAGACACAACCGTTTCCTGGTCTCCTTCTTGGTGCTGGTTAAACCCCTGCTCCAGGTCGTCCCAGCCGCGGCCACGTCGTTTACGTCGGGGCACAGGTTCTCCGACTGCCGTGCCTGTTTCATCGTAAATGCGACTGAATGTCTCATCTGTTCTTGTGGCTTTGAGAGCGCTGAGAGTGCTCATGATCCGATCCTGGCATTTTTTTATGTCCACCGTCTTACTTTGCAGGACCTGGAAGAGTGGTTCTGTGAGGCCGAAAATGAACTGAAAGACCCCGAGCAGGAAGGTGAAGTCAAAATCCTCAAGTTTTTGCTTCAAGGAAGCACTCTGTGCAATGGTCTCTTTGTCCCATCCCGGCTCTGTCATTATCTTGTCGAAAGCGATACAGAGCGACCCGCGTCCTTCATGGATGGCGTGTACCGCACGGCTTTTAAAGTTCCACCTCACAGCAGAACCCCCTGGTACACGCACAGCTCCATCAACTTCACACAGTAATGCTGATCTCTTACATGAACGTGAGAAAAAATTGTGGAAGGCATCAAGATTGGCAAAAAACAGTTTGGCTGCTTGAATGTTGTTTGTGCCTTGTGCTAAAACCAAATTTAATTGATGAGCATAACAGTGGATGAATAGCGCATTGGGGCAGTGTGCTTTCACTAAAGCCTGAACGCCACCGTGCTGTCCACTCATGCAGCTTGCTCCGTCATAAGTCTGACAAATCAGCTTATTTGTTGGACTGTAGTTCCCGATGGCTACCATGACAACTGATGTTACAGCTTTTGCGTCTCTTTCTAAGCTACACTGCCTTTTTCATTCACATATCTGATGATGACAGTGAGTTGGCACTTATTGGAAATGTCTGATGTGTCATCCACTTGTACAGCAATGAAAGGAGAAATGTGTATTTCTTTATGAGTCTCATCCTGGATAGAACGAGCTATGCTCTCAATGATGTCATTTTGTATGGTGTTTGACATACCGCTGAAGACTGTTGACGATCCCATGTGCTCCGCAAGTGCAGTGTCAAACTCGGCAAATGCATGTACCAGCTCTACAAAATTGCCCCTGTTAGAGCTGCCAGCGGCCTCATTGTGTCCCCTGAATGCTTGTTCTTGGCGCGCAAGGTACAGGGCAGCAATGATGAGTTTCCTCAGAAAATCCCGGTTCTTTTGGACTTGTTCATTGTGCTTCTTTGTGCTAATGGTTCTTGCTAAATCCAGAGCCTCATCAATCCTGATGCGTCCAAAAAGCTTAAATTTCACAGCACAATCTATGTGATTTACCGTGCCTCTCAATTGCCCGTGACAGGTTGGCAAGGTCGATGAATCCTGAAGTTGCCCAAGGATTGTTCAGGGAGCACGAATCCTTGTCAAAAAGAACACATGGCCAGCAAAATAGACGCTGAAGTTTAGCGCTTCCAGTTAGCCACTCTGTGCGGACATAATTGTCCTCATTGAACGTCCGATTCGCTCCCTTTTTCCTCTGTGTACACAGCTCGAGTGTGGGCATGGGCCTGTCATCTGATTAAATTTTTAGTTGCTGCTGTAGCGGAAGTTTAGTAAAGTTATATTTTATTAAGTACGCCAAATCTCCACCCTCCATAATGCTTAATTAGCTTGATACTATCAAACGGCGAGGATGACAGTTACAGTACTATGTACTGATGTTGATGTGATTTGATTTGATTGTCAAAATCGATCCAATGGGATCAAGGGATCCCATTCCCTTGAAGTGAAGCCAGAGACGGCTGGCATCCCTTGGCATGGCCCTGACCAATCACAGGTTGGCAGGGGGGGCATGACGTGGGCCTCATCTGATTGGTCAATCCGGGACTTTATTTATACTTTAATATTAAAGACTTTAATAATATTACTTTATTAATTTCCCTCGGGATTAATAAAGTAATCTGAATCTGAATCTGACAATCCCTCCATTTTTTTTTCACCAAGGGAAGCTCATTCGGCTGGCTTCCTCTGGCAACAGTGAATGCAATTTACTGTTTCACCATAACATCTAGAGGGGCGCTGTAACAAAGTGTTTTTATTTATTTATTAAAATTATAACTACAATCCGAAAAAACAGGGGAAGCCTGGCTTCCCTTGGCCTCCGGGAGAAAACGTGAGGCTAACCTGGCGCGCTCTCAAGCGTCCTCTCCACTGGTACGGTAAGCCTGCAACGACAGCTCACCCGTATAGTACTGCAACGTTTGCGGTCGGCAGTGTGGCAACTGGTCGGTCCCCACAGGCTGCTATTCCTCGTGCGAGGCGTCGGCGATCCGTGGTCGGTCCAACCAAACTGCTATTCCCCGTGCGGGCGTTCGGCGTCGGCGATCTGCGGTCGGTCCCACCAGGCTGCTGTTCCCCGTGCAAGGCGTCAGCGATCCGTGGTCCGCTCGACGTGTTGTCGTGGCTCGTTCCTGGCTCGTTCTGCCCCATACAACCATTTCCAAGTCCCTTTAGTCCCGGCTCCGGACGTGTTGATTGCCACCTGGCTTGGAGCTCATCAGCTGATCAGGGGCACCTGGTGTTGCATACGCTGCACTGCCCTCAGAGCTGCCACTCAGCGCAGCCGCCGTCGTCAGCCCCAGGTCGCCATCTCCTGGTCGGTTTGCTCCATCACCTCCTCTGAAACGCAAAAGGTACACACACCAAACACGCGACATATGATTAAAAGCACTGGTCCTGACCCCCACACACACTCCATCTCTCATCCGAATAGAGCTACACAATGTCGGGTAAGTGTATGATTAAAAGCACTGGTCCCAAGTAGGGCTGGCCAAGTATGGACCAAAAATCATATCCCGGTATTTTTAGGCTGCATCGCGATAAACTATATATATCGGTATTTTATACAATAAGAATTTGGCTAAATTTTCAGTTTTAACTCAATGCCACATGTATGATGTCACACGCACTTTTATTTTAAGAAAACTCATATTCACAAGAATAATAGGCATTCCCTTTAGTAAATATACAGCTGCACACTACATATTTAGTAGGGTCTTGAACCTCAATTCCGTGACCATTCTCTGGCTAAGATGTTTTGATGATTGATTTGACTTCTATGGACCTTTTATAAACAATTTAGCCCCCATGTCCCTCCCAAAAAAAAAATCCCCAAATCCAAGATGGCCACTGGTGGCATCTTGAAAAATTAACTTTTGAACCAGAGCACCTAGAATCATGTATGAAGACAATTTTTCATGCAATTCAACCATGAGGATTCCGATTCTGACATCAGTTTGACATTATGACATCATTTTGACCCAGAAATCCAAGATGGCCACCATCCAGTAGAGTGAAAACGTAACTTTTGAATGTTTTTCAGTGAAAATTGTCTGTAAAAGACACCTTCTAAAGTACATTTTACTTTTTAAACTATATTTGATCATTTATTCTGGTAGATCATGCCATTACCTTTCAAATGATGTATAATACACCAAGGTTTAAACAAATATAACTTGGTTGGCACACTGATTTTGAAGGTGTAGGCATTTAGTAGAAAACCTTGGTACTGCTGTACTTTAAACAAACTACCTCCATAAGGATCTCTTGCAGTAAAATAATTTATGAATGTATGACAAGAGAACTAATTATACTTCAAAATTAAAAATAATCTTTTTAATAGCTGTAACTTGAATAGTTATCAAAGTGTTATCCAACAGAGGCAAAAGAGATAACAATTTAACAAATCCCAGAGATTATTATTAATATGAACACTCCTTAGTGCACAACCAGGAAGCCACTGACCAACCGTGGAGTCCTATCAAAATAACATAACAAAATGGAAAAAGAGACACGTGCTCTCAATGAAACCTTAAAACATGTCATACTGTATGATCAGTCTGAATCAGATCAGTCTGCCTCACTAGATTCTGAATCATCAGATTCCGATGAATCCCCCCTCCTCCTCTGTACATCATCATCTCCCTCCTCCTCATCATCCTCCTCACTCTCATCTTCCTCGCTCTCTTCAGCTGGCCCTGGTGCAGGTAGATGCTTCGGGAGAGCAGGTTGCGTGTGGCGGACAGGGCGACAGCGACCACCCACCAGCTCCCAGCCATGTCCGAGTGGCGAGGGGTGGTGCTTCAGGGAGGGGTGGCGCACTAGATACACTAGATACACGCAACCTGCTCTCCCGAAGCATCTACCTGCACCAGGGCCAGCTGAAGAGAGCGAGGAAGATGAGAGTGAGGAGGATGATGAGGAGGAGGGAGATGATGATGATGTACAGAGGAGGGGGGATTCATCGGAATCTGATGATTCAGAATCTAGTGAGGCAGACTGATCTGATTCAGACTGATCATACAGTATGACATGTTTTAAGGTTTCATTGAGAGCACGTGTCTCTTTTTCCATTTTGTTATGTTATTTTGATAGGACTCCACGGTTGGTCAGTGGCTTCCTGGTTGTGCACTAAGGAGTGTTCATATTAATAATAATCTCTGGGATTTGTTAAATTGTTATCTCTTTTGCCTCTGTTGGATAACACTTTGATAACTATTCAAGTTACAGCTATTAAAAAGATCTTATTTTGAAGTATAATTAGTTCTCTTGTCATAAATTCATCAATTATTTTACTGCAAGAGATCCTTATGGAGGTAGTTTGTTTAAAGTACAGCAGTACTTTAAGGGCGGCAGTCTAGCTCAGGAGGTAGAGCGGTCGCCTCACAACCGGAAGGTTGCTGGTTCGATCCCCGGCTCCTCCTAGCAAAAACTGTCGAGGTGTCCTTGAGGAAGACCCTAACCCTAACTGCTCCCCGGGCGCTGTATGAATAGCTGCCCACTGCTCCTAATACTAGGATGGGTTAAATGCAGAGAACACGTTTCACTGTATGTCTTCATGTATGTGACCAATAAAGAGGATTCAATCCTCACGATTTGTTTGTTGTTGTGTTGTTGTACCAAGGTTTTCTACTAAATGCCTACACCTTCAAATTCACATCGTCTTGACCGACTTTTGGAAGGTTATGCAGCGATGTTGTCCAGCGATAACTGTCCGCCATCGTGAATGCATTAACCAGAACTTGGGATACACTGCTTCAGGGATTTTTAAAAGGTACTTCCAGCTTTCAACTGTGCCGTGATATAGGCCTATTGCATAAATTTGAATCTAAACTAATCTAATCGAATATGTATTATTGCTGTAAAGAAAGAGTGACGGCGATTGCGTCAAGTAGGTGCCCTCAGTGGCTTTTTGGTTTAGCCGCTAAAGTAACTGATTCATTTAATGGATTTCATGGCCATTTCATTTGAAACAGTGTAACTCTGATACTCAGCCTGGTTCTGGGCCAGACTCTGGGCGTGCCCGGACCATCTCACTGGTTCATCATGTCTGTGAAGCAAACAAGAGACAGGAAAGAGGAGTCAGGAGGTTAACTTAAGTCTTGGTCTATGGTCTTCCAATGTGACGCCTCATCACATTGAGTACAGTGGATTTGATATATAATGTCATTATTCTAGAGTTCTGATTGACTTCATATGCAGAAGCTTACCCCTGAGTTTGTACAACGTCGGGTTACAATGTTTTCTATCTCTGTTTTCATACTGACAACTTGTGGGTTACCTTCCAATATCTGCCGAGCATCATACGACAGGTCCTGCATATCCCCCAGACATTTCAGCAGGTGCTGTGCTGTGGCCTCTCCTAGTGGCCTTCGGTTCTTCCACAGCGCCAACATCTTCAGCTTCTGCATGGACACACTCGTCTGTCTCTCTGCCTTGATGTTGTCCAGATCTGTGATGCTCAGGCCCAGGTGGATGGCCACCTCCTCCCACTCCTGTCCCAGCGTTTTGGCTACCCGCAGGAGCTGCTTATCGGTAACCGGCCCTCTGCGTACGTCTAGAAAATGGACACACATGCATAATCATAATAATAAAAATTATTATTATTATAATAATAATAATACATTCAAATAATTGAAACATTCTCAAATTTCTCAATCATGAGAAATGGCAAATGGCATTAATTAGTAGTATTCTCAAAATAAACACACCACCTTTCAGGCCAGAAATGTATTTAAAAATCTTGAAAATCTGTAACTGAAGTGACCGGATCATATGTTATGTTCTTTTTTGAGTTGGGAAACGTTGAAAGCAAAAGAAAATCACAGATTTTACGAATAATCACTTTACTGCTCTTGCCTGCTTTACTGCTTTGTAGTTTTTTCGGGGACTACATTGCTTTCGGAAAGCAAACTATAGAGCTAAGAATAAACTATTTAGCTAGCATATTAAAAACGGTGGCAGGTTGCTTAGCTGACTCGTCTGACCCCTCAGCCAATTTAAAGCATGTGATTTTCTTTGTTTTACAAAACAGACCATTAAGATACATCATGTTTGGAAGCAAATTAACTGAAAGGTTTAACGCCTGTCAATCCTGATAGATGAACAGTCATATGAGTAAGCTAGAGGTGACAAATAATCAAAACAATAACTAACAAAATGATTGGTGAAAGTTCAGACAGATTTGCGGGGGGGGGTGCAAACCCAAAAACCACCTATGGCCCGGGTACGTCCCCCTTTACCCTGACTCTATGACCCTATGACCCTATGACTTTTGCACACTTCTGGAGATTAGATCGTCAGTCGCTCGCCGCCTACCGGAGTTTTTTCATTCTTTGGACTCGGACGTCCCGCCCGAAGTAACAGCTGGATTATCTGCGACCATCTTGGGCACGATTACACGCAAGCGTCACCTGAAGAAGCGAGGGAAGCGAGCCGGTGTGCTAGTCAGGCTGAGATGTCGATCCGATCGCCCCCCCCCACTACCCACCATTCTACTGGCTAATGTGCAGTCTCTGGACAATAAGTTAAGCGAGCTACAGGCTCGTATTCAATTCCACCGGGAAACTAAGGACAATTGTATCATCTGCCTTACGGAGACATGGATGTCGGAGGGGGTTACCGTTGCAGCTATCGAGTCGACGGGATTTTCCGTCAGAACAAAGGCTCTCCCCGGTAAAGATCGCGGAGGGGGGGGAGGTATGTCTCATTATAAACAGATCTTGGTGAAACCAAAGTCATGTACATTCCCTCAAGTCCTTCTGTTTCCCTGATGTTTATGTGCCGTCCATTCTGGCTACCTCGGGAGTTTACAGCGGTAACCGTGACCGCTGTTTACATTCCCCCACAAGCCAACACGGACACAGCACTGAAGAAACTGTATAGGGCTATCAGCGAACAGGAGTCGGCACAACACATAACGAGCAACACACAGGGTGAGCGGATCCTCGACCACTGTTACACACCCTTCTGTGATGGCTACAAGGCCCTCCTCCGCCCACCGTTCGGCAAATCAGACCACCGCTCAGCTACTGTTCAGCTACTCTCCGCCTATAGGCAAAGACTGAAGCAGCAACCAATCGGACTCTATGCTACAGGATTGTTTTGATCTCGCTGACTGGGACATGTTCTGGGTTGCCTCGGACAATAACATCAACGAGTACGCATCCTCGGTCAACAGGTTCAACAAGAAGTGCATAGATGACGTTGTTCAGACCAAGTCGGTTCGGATATATCCCAACCAGAAACCGTGGATTGACGGCGATGTTCGTGCTGCCCTCCACTCGCGTAATGCCGCCTTTGTTTACAGGAATATGGAGGTATATACGAGAGCCCGCAACGACTTCCGTAAGACCATCTTCACTGCCAAGCGGGAGTACAAGGTCAGAGTGGAGGAGAAATTTACGAGCCACGACGTGAGGGGTATGTCGTAAGGGTTACAGACGATAATAAACTTCAGAGGGGAAACCAGTTGTGTAGAGAACTCCTCTACCTCCCTCCCAGAAGAGCTAAATACTTTCTTTGCTTGGTTCGACGTGAACGGCAGCCCACCGAAGCCAGTGCCGCCTGAGGAGACCAGCCTGCTGAAAATCTCGGAGGTGGATGTGCCCCGCACCTTCAAGCGGTTGAACATCCGTAAGGCGGCAGGCCCCGACGACATCCCGGGCTGCATCCTCTGAGCATTCGCAGACCAGTTGGCAGGAGTCTTTGAAGACATCTTCAACCTCTCCCTGTCCTAGGCTGTTGTTCCCGCGGTCTTCAAGATGTCCACCATCGTCCCTAAACAACCAAAGGTAACAGGCCTGAACGACTATAGACCTGTAGCCCTCACCTCGATTGTCAGCAAATGCTTCGAGAGGTTGGTCAAGGAATTGATTTGCTCCGTGTTACCTGCCACGCTGGACATGGCAATTTGCATATCGTCAAAACAGATCCACGGATGACGCAATTGCCATGGCCCTCCACACTGCCCTTTCCCACCTGGAGGGAAATAACTGTTATGTGCGGATGCTGTTTGTGGACTACAGCTCAGCGTTCAACACGATAGTTCCTGCCAAGCTCGACACCAAGCTTAGAGGTCTAGGCGTGCCCCCATCCACGTGCAGCTGGATACTGGACCTCCTGTCGGACCTCCGCCAGGTTGTGAGGATGGGCAGCACCACCTCAGAGCCACTGACCCTCAACACGGGAGGTTCCAGGGATGCGTGCTGAGCCCTCTCCCCTACTCTCTCTACACCCACAACTGCATGGCTATGCACAGCTCAAACGTCATCATCGAGTTTGCTGACGACACGACAGTGATGCGCCTGATGACGGCAACAACGAGACAGCCTACAGGGAGGAGGTTGGAGCAGTGGTGCTAGGAGAACAGCCTCGCCCTCAACGTCAAGAAGACCAAGGAGCTGATCGTGGACTACAGGAAACAGAGAGGAGAGCACGTCCCTATCTCCATCGACGGTGTTGCAGTAGAGAGGGTGGTGAAAAGGGCCCAACAACGCCTGTATTTCCTCAGGCATCTGAGGAAATTCAGCATGGGCCCCCGCATCCTGAGAACATTACACTACACCGGCACAATCGAGAGTGTTCTTACAGGGTGTATCACCGTCTGGTACGGGAACTGCACCGCACTCCAGCGCAGCGCGCTTCAAAGGGTGGTGCGGACGGCCCAGTATATCGTTGGAGGCGAGCTTCCTTCCCTCCTGGATGTACACAACAAGCAGTGCGTGGCCAAGGCCAAATGCATCATAAAAGACAATTCCCACCCCAGCCCCGAACTGTATTGTACTGTATTGAACTGTCTAACTGCACTTTTACCGTCAGGCAGGCGATACCGCAGTATCAAGTGCCGTACAAATAGACTTAGAGATAGCTTCCACAGTCAGGCCATCAGGCTGCTAAACAAGGGTGTATAGCATATAACAATGTATATTTTATTACATTGATATATATATATATATTGCTATTTTTTCTGACAAATTGCATTTTATATATTGCATTTTTATATATTTGACTTATACAGCTTTGTACATATTTGCTTATTTTTATCCTATTCTGTATTTTATAACTGCTGTCTGTCATCGGGTATTGCACATTCGATTTTCACTCATTGCTTATTCTTGTGTAAACTGTGAAGTGACTTGTAATAGACTTGACTTGACTTGACAGACCTCGCTGTGTCCCATACCAATGAAGTCCTACACTATGGTAGACTACCATGGATACCTACAGCGCAATCCAACATGTCAACATGATTTTGTCACAAGTAGTAGGCTACAAAGTCAATCGGTTTTGTATTGTAGACCTATTATTATGTACGCTTTTGTCCAAATGCGATACAACATTGAAAGGGTAGGCCTACCTAAGCCCACACAATCAGCAGCATTTTCATATTCCTTTTCAAATTGTGCATTTGTGCAGTGCAAATTTTTGTCCGGCTCCTAGGCTATACACTGTCTGTACAAAAAGGCCTATAAAGAACCACGATAGGTTCATTTGCTGATCATAACACCAGGCAGAGTCAAGCAAAATCCTTACCTTCCGTGAGTTGCATTGGCTTTACTTCCGTCTTGCTGCCACAATCCCCTGGGATATGAAAAAGCATTGTAAGTATTTCAAGATTCAACGTTACTGTACACTGGAATGCTTTCTCCCCATTCCCTCCCACAGTATGAAATTCCTACAATTTGTCCGCGTTTAATGTCCTGGGAAGTAGAAGCACGGAGGCGTGGTCTGATTTGCCGTCAGCCGGCCGTGCAACAGCGCGATAAGCGGGCTTGCTGGTGGTGTAGCAGTGATCAAGAGTCTTGTTCTGTCTGGTCGGTTCCTCCCAGTGCGAGATGCTGACTGGAATTGAGCATTATGCCCGATTTGCTCTCACTGCCTTTCTACTCTATATTTCCAGCTGTATTGCTGTAATCTGTGTGTGTTATAACAGAGCTGTTCCTTTCACTTTCACTCTTAAACTGGATGGGAGCAGCTACAGGGAGCCAGTTAACATACCTGAGCTACAGCTTTCCACGTGTGTTGAATCTGCAATGACACACAATTGTGTCATTAGAAATATGTCGGTAGAAATGGTGATACACATTTTGAGACACATTTGATTTTTCCCGTTTACACGTTTAAGAATAATAATATTTTGTTACAATTTGTTAAGTGTAAGTGTTAATATGTCTGTATGTAACTGCACTATAACTGTTCCGCAGTAAGAGGGCGCTATAGGCGTAAGGAGGCGCAGCTATTGTAGCTGACGTCAGGTGTCAGATATAAGGGATTGTTCCCTCCCCTTCTATCTCTCTTTCTCTAGCTCTCACGGAGAGCGGGTCAAGTGGTGCAATGCACATAAACCACACCAGTTAAGGCTAAATAAGACCTTGTCGTCATGACTGGTTTCTTGCTGCACATGTGACTCTGTCAACAGGTTATGGGCCCAGATCACGTAAGAGCAAAATAACGATAGGTAGTTAGCTGAAAAGTGTAGGCCAGTTTAGCGGCGGGAGAACCGCGTGACACTAAAGCTAAGCTACAACCAAAAGATAGCGACCAGAGGCAGAAGCAAGTGGCCCACGTTTGACGGAAGGGCAGAAGAATACGAGCTCTGGGAAGAGCGGATGTTGTGCTATATGCACGGATTGGGGCTGAAAAAGACAATTTTGACGGGCCTCACGGGAGACATAACAGAGGCCGTGCAAGCCCTGGATACTAAGCTGAACGCCGACGCATACTGCGAGCTAGCACCACACCACTCCTAGACAACACAAGCTTGGGGCTGATATTCCGGGACACAAAGGACAAAGGCCGAGAGAGTCTAAAAGTGTTAAGAGAACACTACATCGGCAAAGGTAGGCCCCGGATTGTATCCCTGTATATAACATTGACCGCGCTGAAGAAAGCTAGCACAGAGACCATGACTGAATACGCCATGAGGGCGGAGCAGATCATCACGGCGCTCAAAAGTGCAAGAGAAGCACCGAGTGATGGACTGATGATGGCGATGGTTATGAGGGGACTACCGGAGATGTATAAACCGTTCACACTGTTGGTGACGCACGGTTCAGCGGACATGTCGCTGGGGGAGTTCAAGGCCAAGTTGCGGAACTTCGAGGCCTCAGAAGACTCAGACCCGGTCGCCGAGGAGGCGGGAGAAAGGGTAATGAAGGCCCGGGCAGCGCCAAAGAAAAAGAACGGACCCCCGACGGAGATGGCGTGTTGGCGTTGTAGAGAAAAGGGTCTCCGAAAGGATAATTGCACAAAAACTGTTTGGTGTAGTTTCTGCAAAACTTCGGGACACGCAGACAGAGTGTGTAGAAAGAAGCGCGAACAGAGCGCTCGGTACGCGCACGTGCAAGAAGGCGGCTGTGGACAAGATGGCGGCAGCGGTGGACGTGAGGCGAGTCGAGACAACGCCCGGAGAGGAGCGGGAAAAGAGGACTTCACCTTCGGGGCGCAGACAGCATACGCCAGCCAGTCAGCGCAGCAGCAGCAGGCCCAAAGGAAGGGACTGATCGTGGACACAGGTGCGTCGTCCCACATTATCAACGACAGGAACCGATTCAAGAACTTTGACAGCACCTTCGAGCCGGAGAGACACAGCATGGAGCTGGCAGACGGGAAGCGCACTTTCGGGTTGGCGCACGGGAGAGGATACGCACAGGTATGCCTCATAGACAGTGAGGGGCGCCGGTCTACAGTGATGTTGAAGAATGCCCTCTACATACCCTCGTTCCCCCAAGAACTATTCTCTGTAAAATCTGCTACTGCAAATGGTGCCAAGGTGTTCTTCAATGAAGGTAACGATGTTCTTGTGGAGCCTGACGGTACGAGATTTAACATTGAGGTGTACAAGAGAATGTATTAACTACAAACAGAATGTAATGAAAATGATGTGTGTAATGTCAGTCATGATATTCAGACATGGCATGAGATCATGGGTCATTGTAATTACGAGGACATACTGAAGCTGCAGGCGGTAACAGTAGGCATGCACATTAACGGTGAAAAGCATAGACCTAACAAAGAATGTGATGTGTGTATAAAGGGAAAGTTCACTCAAACAAGGAACAGAGGTCCCACAGAAAAAGTAAAGACACCACTTGAGCTAGTTAACACAGATCTAGCCGGCCCAGTGAATAATGAGTCCATAGGCGGCTTTAAATATATGCAGTCTTTCACAGATGTGTGTACAGGGGCAGTGTTTGTCTACTTTCTCAAAGCAAAGAGTGACGCACTTCAGGCCACAGAGAAATTCCTTGCAGATGTAGCTCCATATGGCAGCGTAAAGTGCCTGAGGTCCGACAACGGAACAGAGTTCACAAATAGAAAGTTTTAGTCACTGCTGAGAAGGAACAAGATCAGATACGAGACGTCCTGTCCTTACTCCCCGCACCAAAACGGGATAGCTGAGAGGGAAGGGCGCACTCTCTTCGAAATGGCTAGGTGTAAGCTAATAGACGGTAACATACCTAAGAGTCTATAGCATTATGCGGTCCAAGAAGCAGCTTACACTAGAAATCTGTGTTTTAACAAGCACACGGGCACCACCCCATATACAGCACTGACAGGAAAAAGGTGTGATCTAGCCAGGATGCACAAGTTTGGGTCAGTATGTTATGCTTACCAACAGGACAGAGGAAAACTCGAGTCCAGGTGTGAGAAAGGACTTTTTGTAGGGCATGACAAGGGCAGCCCCGCTTTTCTAGTCTATTATCCCGGTAAGGGGAAAGTGCAAAAGCACAGATTAGTAAAGTTTGTCACAAAGACAACATGTGAGAACGAGACACAGACACAGGAGCCAGAGCTGGACTCCAGAGTAGGGTGTGAGAAAAGAGAGACGCCACAGCCTAGTGTACTGAGCACAGACATGGAGACAGACGGTCAACAGCCACCGGAGGATGATGGCGAGAAGCACCCTAGGGTGACGCCACATGCCTCATGCAGTGGGAGATATCCCCCCCGGGAACATAAACCCCCAAAGTATCTGAAAGACTATGCCCAGAGAGAAAGTGACGAGGATGACAGTACACTTACCAGTATAGATTACTGCTACGGAGTAGTGAGTGGTGTACCTCAGACCTTTAAAGAGGCCATGATATCCCCTGAGTCAGGAAAATGGGAGAGAGCGATGGATGAGGAGATGAGGTCCCTGGAGGACAATCATACTTTTACTCTAACAAAGTTACCCGAGGGTAGACAGGCAGTGGGAGGCAAGTGGGTGTACTCAATCAAGGAGGGTATTGAAGGGCACGACAGGTACAAGGCCAGGTTTGTAGCAAAAGGCTACAGTCAGAGGGAAGGAATAGACTACGGTGAGACATTCTCCCCTACAGCTAATCTGACCAGTGTACGGGTAGTTATGCAGAAGGCAGCCGAAGACGACTTGATTTTACACCAGATGGATGTGAAGACAGCCTACCTGCACGCACCCATTGACAGGGACATATATATGGAACAACCTGAAGGTTACGAGAAGAAAGGAGGGAAGCTAGTATGTAAGCTAGAAAAATCCATTTACGGCCTGAAACAGTCTGGGCGAAATTGGAACGAGATGCTTCATACATGTCTAATCGAAGACCACTTCATACAGAACCCAGTAGACCCCTGTGTTTACACAAAGGAGTCAAAAGAGGCAGGGAAAGTGATAATTGTGATTTGGGTGGATGATTTGATCATCGCAGCAGACAACACTAGAAACCTAGAGCAGGTGAAAGGTATGCTCTCCACCAGATTCAAGATGAAGGACCTGGGCAGGTTAAAACATTTTCTAGGCATGGACTTCGAACAGTCTGCCAGTTGTGTAAAAATATCCCAGAAGAGATATGTGGAAAAGATCCTGAATCGTTTTGACATGCAGGAGTGTAGAACTAGGGAAACACCATGTGATCAAAAGCTAGACTACAATGAGGATGCCCAAAAATTGACGGATGTAAAAATGTATAGAGAAGCTGTAGGCAGCCTCATTTATTTGACAACGTGTACTCGCCCTGACCTATGTTTAGTAGTGAGTAAGCTATCACAGCATTTTGCTGATCCCACAGAAGAGCACTGGATTACAGCTAAACATGTTTTCCGTTACCTCAGGTACAGCAGATAAAGAGCTTTGTTTCAGAAAGAGCAGAGAGGGCTTAGGGCTTCAAGCCTATAGACGCCACAGACAGGAGAAGTACCACAGGGTATTGTGTGAGTATGGCTACAGACAGCTCACTGGTTTCATGGAAAACAAAGAAACAGCCCACAGTGGCACTATCAACCTGTGAAGCAGAATATATGGCTCTAGCCTTGACAATACAGGAATGTATTTATCTGGAACAACTGCTCAGAGGAATGGATACCTATGAATATAAGAAAACTGTTGTTTATGAAGACAACCAGGGAACCATTGCACTTGCCAGAAACCCTGTGTGCCGACAGAGGTATAAACTTGTGGATATAAAATATCACTTCATCAGATCTGTCATCAGAGAACAAAGGATGACACTGGTTTACTGTCCTACAGATGACATGGTTGCAGACGCTATGACCAAGCCTGTCTCCAAACTGAAAATGAAAAAATTTGCAGGGGTCATGTTCGGTGTGTAAAATATTGCCTGTTATGTAATATTGACCGCCATGTTCTTTTGATGTTTTGAATTGTTATTTTTTCTTGGAAAAGTTGTACAGTATACACGTCATTCATAAGTGGGAGTGTTAAGTGTAAGTGTTAATATGTCTGTATGTAACTGCACTATAACTGTTCCGCAGTAAGAGGGCGCTATAGGCGTAAGGAGGCGCAGCTATTGTAGCTGACGTCAGGTGTCAGATATAAGGGATTGTTCCCTCCCCTTCTATCTCTCTCTCTCTAGCTCTCACGGAGAGCGGGTCAAGTGGTGCAATGCACATATGAAAATAAACCACGCCAGTTAAGGCTAAATAAGACCTTGTCGTCATGACTGGTTTCTTGCTGCACATGTGACTCTATCAACACAATTCCCACCCCAGCCCCGAACTGTATTGAACTGTATAACTGCACTGTTACCGTCAGGCAGGCGATACCGCAGTATCAAGTGCCGTACAAATAGACTTAGAGATAGCTTCCACAGTCAGGCCATCAGGCTGCTAAACAAGGGTGTATATGTGTAAATGTGCAGCTGGATACTGAACCTCCTGTCGGACCGCCGCCAGGTGGTGAGGATGGGCAGCACCACATCAGAGCCACTGACCCTCAACACGGGAGCCCCCCAGGGATGCGTGCTGAGCCCTCTCCTCTACTCCCTCTACACCCACGACTGCATGGCTATGCACAGCTCCAACGTCATCGTCTTGCTGACGACACGACAGTGATGGGCCTGATCGCCGGCGACAACGAGACAGCCTACAGGGTGGAGGTCGGATCGCTGGAGCAGTGGTGCCAGGAGAACAGCCTCGCCCTCAACGTCAAGAAGACCAAGGAGCTGATCGTGGACTTCAGGAGGCAGAGGGGAGAGCACAGCCCTATCTCCATCAACGGCGTTGCAGTAGAGAGGGTCAGCAGCTTCAAGTTCCTCGGCGTGCACATCTCCGAGGACCTCACATGGTCCACGCACACCACACACGTGGTGAAAAGGGCCCAACAACGCCTGTATTTTCTCAGGCGTCTGAAGAAATTCAGCATGGGCCCCCGCATCCTGAGAACATTCTACAACGGCACCATCGAGAGTGTTCTTACAGGGTGTATCACCGCCTGGTACGGGAACTGCACGGCACTCGAGCGCAGAGCGCTTCAAAGGGTGGTGCGGACGGCCCAGTATATCGTTGGAGGTGAGCTCCCCTCCCTCCTGGACATTTACAACCAGCGGTGCGTGGCCAAGGCCAAACGAATTATAAAAGACATTGCCCACCCCAGCCACGAACTGTACTCACTATTACCGTCAGGCAGGCGATACCGCAGTATCAAGTGTCGTACAAATAGGCTTAGAGATAGCTTCCACAGTCAGGCCATCAGGCTGCTGAACAAGGGCGTATAACATATCACAATGTATATTTTATTACATTGATTTATATATACATATTGCTCTTTTCTGTGCTGATTTTTGCATTTTATAAATTGCATTTTTTATTTTTATTTTATATTCTTTATTCTATTTTTATTCTATTTTTATCTATTTTTATCTTATCTTATTTTATAACTGCTGTCTGTCGTCGGGTATTGCACACAAGATTTTCACATCACTGCTTTATACTAAACTGTAAACTGTGAAGTGACAATAAACTTGACTTGACTTGACTTGACTATAGCATATAACAATGTATATTTTATTACATTGATAAATATATATATATATATTTCTATTTTTTCTGACAAATTGCTTTTTATATATTGCATTTTTATATATTTAACTTATACAGTGTTGTACATATTTACTTATTTTTATCCTATTCTGTATTTTATAACTGCTGTCTGTCATCGGGTATTGCACATTAGATTTTCACTCATTGCTTATTCTTGTGTAAACTGTGAAGTGACTTGTAATAGACTTGACTTGACTTGACAGACCTCGCTGTGTCCCATACCAATGAAGTCCTACACTATGGTAGACTACCATGGATACCTACAGCGCAATCCAACATGTCAACATGATTTTGTCACAAGTAGTAGGCTACAAAGTCATTCGGTTTTGTATTGTAGACCTATTATTATGTACGCTTTTGTCCAAACGCGATACAACATTGAAAGGGTAGGCCTACCTAAGCCCACACAATCAGCAGCATTTTCATATTCCTTTTCAAATTGTGCATTTGTACAGTGCAAATTTTTGTCCGGCTCCTAGGCTACACACTGTCTGTACAAAAAGGCCTATAAAGAACCACGATAGGTTAATTTGCTGATCATAACACCAGGCAGAGTCAAGCAAAATCGCATTGCATTGGCTTTACTTCCGTCTTGCTGCCACAATCCCCTGGGATATGAAAAAGCATTGTAAGTATTTCAAGATTCAACGTTACTGTACACTGGAATGCTTTCTCCCCATTCCCTCCCACAGTATGAAATTCCTACAATTTGTCCGCGTTTAATGTCCTGGGAAGTAGAAGCACGGAGGCGTGGTCTGATTTGCCGTCAGCCGGCCGTGCAACAGCGCGATAAGCGGGCTTGCTGGTGGTGTAGCAGTGATCAAGAGTCTTGTTCTGTCTGGTCGGTTCCTCCCAGTGCGAGATGCTGACTGGAATTGAGCATTATGCCCGATTTGCTCTCACTGCCTTTGTACTCTATATTTCCAGCTGTATTGCTGTAATCTGTGTGTGTTATAACAGAGCTGTTCCTTTCACTTTCACTCTTAAACTGGATGGGAGCAGCTACAGGGAGCCAGTTAACATACCTGAGCTACAGCTTTCCACGTGTGTTGAATCTGCAATGACACACAATTGTGTCATTAGAAATATGTCGGTAGAAATGGTGATACACATTTTGAGACACATTTGATTTTTCCCGTTTACACGTTTAAGAATAATAATATTTTGTTACAATTTGTTAAGTGTAAGTGTTAATATGTCTGTATGTAACTGCACTATAACTGTTCCGCAGTAAGAGGGCGCTATAGGCGTAAGGAGGCGCAGCTATTGTAGCTGACGTCAGGTGTCAGATATAAGGGATTGTTCCCTCCCCTTCTATCTCTCTTTCTCTAGCTCTCACGGAGAGCGGGTCAAGTGGTGCAATGCACATATGAAAATAAACCACACCAGTTAAGGCTAAATAAGACCTTGTCGTCATGACTGGTTTCTTGCTGCACATGTGACTCTGTCAACAGGTTATGGGCCCAGATCACGTAAGAGCAAAATAACGATAGGTAGTTAGCTGAAAAGTGTAGGCCAGTTTAGCGGCAGGAGAACCGCGTGACACTAAAGCTAAGCTACAACCAAAAGATAGCGACCAGAGGCAGAAGCAAGTGGCCCACGTTTGACGGAAGGGCAGAAGAATACGAGCTCTGGGAAGAGCGGATGTTGTGCTATATGCACGGATTGGGGCTGAAAAAGACAATTTCGACGGGCCTCACGGGAGACATAACGGAGGCCGTGCAAGCCCTGGATACTAAGCTGAACGCCGACGCATACTGCGAGCTAGCACCACACCACTCCTAGACAACACAAGCTTGGGGCTGATATTCCGGGACACAAAGGACAAAGGCCGAGAGAGTCTAAAAGTGTTAAGAGAACACTACATCGGCAAAGGTAGGCCCCAGATTGTATCCCTGTATATAACATTGACCGCGCTGAAGAAAGCTAGCACAGAGACCATGACTGAATACGCCATCAGGGCGGAGCAGATCATCACGGCACGCCTACTGATACTTTGATGTGAATGTAAAACTTTAACTTTAAACTTTAAAGGTCTCCTGATTTAGTATGTGAATGAATGCTTCTTTTTTATTCATTACCGAATCTGCACTGCGCATTGAGCGGCTGGTTATGCATTTGGGGGGGGGGAATGCTTAAATTAATAAGACGAGAGAGTTTTGGCTGGAGAGTGCGTGCGGACCTGTCGGTTAGATAACAGGCGTGTGCAAGTCCTGCATCTGTATGATACAACTGTGTAAAATGATACCGGGCGCTGTAATCACTCATCTGGTTACGTTATTGACCACCCCCGACCCAAAACAACTGGCTTCCCCTAAATCTTTCCCCACGCCACGCTACTGGAAAGCGCATACACTCGGTGAGGAGGTGGTGCTGCCATCAATTAAGGTGGCGGTGGGTGTTATGCTGGGTGAAAAGGCATGCAAGCAAATGGACTTGATTCCATTGTCAGACAGCACCGTACAGCGCAGAATTGAGGAAATGGCCAGCAATGTGAATGACCAGCTAATAGCGCGGATAAAAGCCAGTCGATTTTTTGCACTACAGTTGGATGACATAGCTAACCTTGCCAACCTGCTCTCATACGTAAGGTATGAACACAACGGAGAAATAGAGGATGACTTTCTCTTTTGTAAATGTTTGCCAACACGCACAACTGCACAACTAGCACACCGAGGTCCGGTGGCTATCGAGAGGAAAGGTGCTTGCGCGGCTCTACGAGTTGCGCGATGAAGTGAGAATGTTTTTACTTGACTCAAAATGAACTTGAACTTGAACTTTCAGATCGCTTCAGTGATGCCCCGTGGCTTGCCAAGTTGGCATACCTGGCAGATATTTTTGAGCATTTGAATGGACTCAATCGGAGTCTTCAGGGGAAGTCAGTGACACTTTTTCACGTGCAAGACAAAGCTACGAAGCTACAATCAAGAAGATGGAGATGTGGGCCAGGTGCCTGGAGCAGTCAAACTATGACTCGTTTGCAAACCTATCCGATTTTTTGGACACTGCGGAAATGCAGCTTCCAAATAATGTGAAAAATGATGTCAGGGAGCACTTGCACAGTTGGAAAACACAGCTACGGATGTACTTCCCTATCCCTGACACAACTGCGAACTGGATCAGAAATCCATTTGCGACCCTGGACGATGACATCCTCGCAAACCTTACGTCCAGAGAGCAAGACAGCCTTGTTGAACTGTCCTGTGACAGTGCTTTAAAAGTGGATTTTTCTCAGAGATGCCTGCCTGCCTTTTGGCTAAAAGCTGCTTATGAATACCCAGAGCTGTCCGACAAGGCCTTGATGTTTCTTATGCCCTTTCCTACCACTTACCTCTGTGAGTCGGGATTTTCATCACTGGTCTCGTATGGTCAAGGACCAAAAGAAAAAAATAAGTTGTCCGCCGTCCTCTTTGAGAAACATACACAACGCAGACAGACACCAGTCACACGTGCAACAAAAGTATCAGATAGGCTTCAATTTACTTTTGATTGTCTATAATTAACTATAAACAAATATCTGCGTTTTAACACTACGTTTATATGTACTTATTTTTACGGTTTGCATATGAGGTGGTCCACGAAAATCCTTGATGATAAATAGTGGTCCGCAGAAACAAAAAGTTTGAGAACCCCTGGCTTAGCTGACTCGTCTGACCCCTCAGCCAATTTAAAGCATGTGATTTTCTTTGTTTTACAAAACAGACCATTAAGATACATCATGTTTGGAAGCAATTTAACTGAAAGGTTTAACGCCTGTCAATCCTGATAGATGAACAGTCATGAGTAAGCTAGAGGTGACAAATAATCAAAACGATAACTAACAAAATGATTGGTGGAAGTTCAGACAGATTTGCGGGGGGGGGGGGGTGCAAACCCAAAAACCACCTATGGCCCGGCTACGTCCACCTTTACCCTGACTCTATGACCCTATGACTTTTGCACACTTCTGGAGATTAGATCGACAGTCGCTCGCCGCCTACCGGAGTTTTTTCATTCTTTGGACTCTTGGGCACGATTACACGCAAGCGTCACCTGAAGAAGCGAGGGAAGCGAGCCGGCATGCTAGTCAGGCTGAGATGTCGATCCGATCGCCCCCCCCACTACCCACCATTCTACTGGCTAATGTGCAGTCTCTGGACAATAAGTTAAGCGAGCTACAGGCTCGTATTCAATTCCACCGGGAAACTAAGGACAATTGTATCATCTGCCTTACGGAGACATGGATGTCGGAGGGGGTTACCGTTGCAGCTATCGAGTCGACGGGATTTTCCGTCAGAACAAAGGCTCTCCCCGGTAAAGATCGCGG
Organism: Muraenolepis orangiensis; assembly: GCA_027704905.1. NCBI lineage: Eukaryota > Metazoa > Chordata > Actinopteri > Gadiformes > Muraenolepididae > Muraenolepis > Muraenolepis orangiensis. The sequence goes on from CM050999.1 coordinate 28,177,808, forward strand.
AGGGGGGGGGGGGGGGGGGTATGTCTCATTATAAACAGATCTTGGTGCAACCAAAGTCATGTACATTCCCTCAAGTCCTTCTGTTTCCCGGACCTGGAGTACCTGATGTTTATGTGCCGTCCATTCTGGCTACCTCGGGAGTTTACAGCGGTAACCGTGACCGCTGTTTACATTCCCCCACAAGCCAACACGGACACAGCACTGATGAAACTGTATAGGGCTATCAGCGAACAGGAGTCGGCACAACCTCAGGCTGCTTCCATCGTGGCGGAGGACTTCAACAAGGCGAACCTGAAGAAGGTTCTCCCGAAGTTCTACCAACACATAACGAGCAACACACGGGGTGAGCGGATCCTCGACCACTGTTACACACCCTTCTGTGATGGCTACAAGGCCCTCCTCCGCCCACCGTTCGGCAAATCAGACCACCGCTCAGCTACTGTTCAGCTACTCTCCGCCTATAGGCAAAGACTGAAGCAGCAACCAATCGCTGTGAGGGATGTCCAATGCTGGTCGGACCTATCGGACTCTATGCTACAGGATTGTTTTGATCGCGCTGACTGGGACATGTTCTGGGTTGCCTCGGACAATAACATCAACGAGTATGCATCCTCGGTCAACAGGTTCAACAAGAAGTGCATAGATGACGTTGTTCAGACCAAGTCGGTTCGGATATATCCCAACCAGAAACCGTGGATTAACGGCGATGTTCGTGCTGCCCTCCACGCGCGTAATGCCGCCTTTGTTTACGGGAATATGGAGGTATATACGAGAGCCCGCAACGACTTCCGTAAGACCATCTTCACTGCCAAGCGGGAGTACAAGGTCAGAGTGGAGGAGAAATTTACGAGCCACGACGTGAGGGGTATGTCGTAAGGGTTACAGACGATAATAAACTTCAGAGGGGAAACCAGTTGTGTAGAGAACTCCTCTACCTCCCTCCCAGAAGAGCTAAATACTTTCTTTGCTTGGTTCGACGTGAACGGCAGCCCACCGAAGCCAGTGCCGCCTGAGGAGACCAGCCTGCTGAAAATCTCGGAGGTGGATGTGCCCCGCACCTTCAAGCGGTTGAACATCCGTAAGGCGGCAGGCCCCGACGACATCCCGGGCTGCATCCTCTGAGCATTCGCAGACCAGTTGGCAGGAGTCTTTGAAGACATCTTCAACCTCTCCCTGTCCTAGGCTGTTGTTCCCGCGGTCTTCAAGATGTCCACCATCGTCCCTAAACAACCAAAGGTAACAGGCCTGAACGACTATAGACCTGTAGCCCTCACCTCGATTGTCAGCAAATGCTTCGAGAGGTTGGTCAAGGAATTGATTTGCTCCGTGTTACCTGCCACGCTGGACATGGCAATTTGCATATCGTCAAAACAGATCCACGGATGACGCAATTGCCATGGCCCTCCACACTGCCCTTTCCCACCTGGAGGGAAATAACTGTTATGTGCGGATGCTGTTTGTGGACTACAGCTCAGCGTTCAACACGATAGTTCCTGCCTAGCTCGACACCAAGCTTAGAGGTCTAGGCGTGCCCCCATCCACGTGCAGCTGGATACTGGACCTCCTGTCGGACATCCGCCACATTGTGAGGATGGGCAGCACCACCTCAGAGCCACTGACCCTCAACACGGGAGGTTCCAGGGATGCGTGCTGAGCCCTCTCCCCTACTCTCTCTACACCCACAACTGCATGGCTATGCACAGCTCAAACGTCATCATCGAGTTTGCTGACGACACGACAGTGATGGGCCTGATGGCCGGCAACAACGAGACAGCCTACAGGGAGGAGGTTGGAGCAGTGGTGCTAGGAGAACAGCCTCGCCCTCAACGTCAAGAAGACCAAGGAGCTGATCGTGGACTACAGGAAACAGAGAGGAGAGCACGTCCCTATCTCCATCGACGGTGTTGCAGTAGAGAGGGTGGTGAAAAGGGCCCAACAACGCCTGTATTTCCTCAGGCATCTGAGGAAATTCAGCATGGGCCCTCGCATCCTGAGAACATTACACTACACCGGCACAATCGAGAGTGTTCTTACAGGGTGTATCACCGTCTGGTATGGGAACTGCACCGCACTCCAGCGCAGCGCGCTTCAAAGGGTGGTGCGGACGGCCCAGTATATCGTTGGAAGCGAGCTTCCCTCCCTCCTGTATGTACACAACAAGCAGTGCGTGGCCAAGGCCAAATGCATCATAAAAGACAATTCCCACCCCAGCCCCGAACTGTATTGTACTGTATTGAACTGTATAACTGCACTTTTACCGTCAGGCAGGCGATACCGCAGTATCAAGTGCCGTACAAATAGACTTAGAGATAGCTTCCACAGTCAGGCCATCAGGCTGCTAAACAAGGGTGTATAGCATATAACAATGTATTTTTATTACATTGATATATATATATTGCTATTTTTTCTGACAAATTGCATTTTATATATTGCATTTTTATATATTTAACTTATACAGCTTTGTACATATTTGCTTATTTTTATCCTATTCTGTATTTTATAACTGCTGTCTGTCATCGGGTATTGCACATTCGATTTTCACTCATTGCTTATACTTGTGTAAACTGTGAAGTGACTTGTAATAGACTTGACTTGACTTGACAGACCTCGCTGTGTCCCATACCAATGAAGTCCTACACTATGGTAGACTACCATGGATACCTACAGCGCAATCCAACATGTCAACATGATTTTGTCACAAGTAGTAGGCTACAAAGTCATTCGGTTTTGTATTGTAGACCTATTATTATGTACGCTTTTGTCCAAACGCGATACAACATTGAAAGGGTAGGCCTACCTAAGCCCACACAATCACACAAGCAGCATTTTCATATTCCTTTTCAAATTGTGCATTTGTACAGTGCAAATTTTTGTCCGGCTCCTAGGCTATACACTGTCTGTACAAAAAGGCCTATAAAGAACCACGGTAGGTTAATTTGCTGATCATAACACCAGGCAGAGTCAAGCAAAATCCTTACCTTCCGTGAGTTGCATTGGCTTTACTTCCGTCTTGCTGCCACAATCCCCTGGGATATGAAAAAGCATTGTAGGTCTTTCAAGATTCAACGTTACTGTACACTGGAATGCTTTCTCCCCATTCCCTCCCACAGTATGAAATTCCTACAATTTGTCCGCGTTTAATGTCCTGGGAAGTAGAAGCACGGAGGCGTGGTCTGATTTGCCGTCAGCCGGCCGTGCAACAGCGCGATAAGCCTGCTTGATGGTGGTGTAGCAGTGATCAAGAGTCTTGTTCTGTCTGGTCGGTTCCTCCCAGTGCGAGATGCTGACTGGAATTGAGCTTTATGCCCGATTTGCTCTCACTGCCTTTCTACTCTATATCTCCAGCTGTATTGCTGTAATCTGTGTGTGTTATAACAGAGCTGTTCCTTTCACTTTCACTCTTAAACTGGATGGGAGCAGCTACAGGGAGCCAGTTAACATACCTGAGCTACAGCTTTCCACGTGTGTTGAATCTGCAATGACACACAATTGTGTCATTAGAAATATGTCGATAGAAATGGTGATACACATTTTGAGACACATTTGATTTCTCCCGTTAACACGTTTAAGAATAATAACATTTTGTTCGTACAAATTGTTAACATTAAAGAATGTTAACATTTCTTGGAAAATAATTGATAAATTCTCACCCATCAAGTTCAGATTATCAACCCGTTTTTCCAATTGTGCAGAGCTTGTCTTCATCTGCTTATCAACCTTCGACTTTACCCTAAAAATACACCTGAACAATTCTGAAAGAAAAATCATGAGAAATGGCAAATGGCATTAATTAATGGCTCTCTATGAAAGTTCGTCTCTCAGTGTTCCAAAGTCTTCTAGAAATGAACACACCACCTTTCAGGCCAGAAATGTATTTAAAAATCTTGAAGAAATCTGTAACTTAAGTGACCGGATCATATGTTATGTTCTTTTTTTTCTTTTTTGTTGGGATACGTTGAAAGCAAAAGAAAATCACAGATTTGAGAAATTTGATTTCTCCCGTTAACAAGTTTAAGAATAATAACATTTTGTTCGTACAAATTGATAACATTAAAGAATGTTAACATTTCTTGGAAAATAATTGATAAATTCTCACCCATCAAGTTCAGATTATCAACCCGTTTTTCCAATTGTGCAGAGCTTGTCTTCATCTGCTTATCAACCTTCGACTTTACCCTAAAAATACACCTGAACAATTCTGAAAGAAAAATCATGAGAAATGGCAAATGGCATTAATTAATGGCTCTCTATGAAAGTTCCTCTCACAGTGTTCCAAAGTCTTCTCAAAATAAACACACCATCTTTCAGGCCAGAAATGTATTTAAAATATTGAAAAAATCTGTAACTTAAGTGACCGGATCATATGTTATGTTCTTTTTTTTCTTTTTTGAGTTGGGATACGTTGAAAGCAAAAGAAAATCACAGATTTGAGAAATTTGATTTCTCCCGTTAACACGTTTAAGAATAATAACATTTTGTTCGTACAAATTGATAACATTAAAGAATGTTAACATTTCTTGGAAAATAATTGATAAATTCTCACCCATCAAGTTCAGATTATCAACCAGTTTTTCCAATTGTGCAGAGCTTGTCTTCATCTGCTTATCAACCTTCGACTTTACCCTAAAAATACACCTGAACAATTCTGAAAGAAAAATCATGAGAAATGGCAAATGGCATTAATTAATGGCTCTCTGTGAAAGTTCCTCTCACAGTGTTCCAAAGTCTTCTCAAAATGAACACACCACCTCTCAGGCCAGAAATGTATTTAAAAATCTTGAAGAAATCTGTAACTTAAGTGACTGAATCATATGTTATGTTCTTTTTTTTCTTTTTTGAGTTGGGATACGTTGAAAGCAAATGAAAATCACAGATTTGACTAATTCGATTTCTCCCGTTAACACGTTTAAGAATAATAACATTTTGTTCGTACAAATTGATAACATTAATGAATGTTAACATTTCTTGGAAAATAATTGATAAATTCTCACCCATCAAGGGCAGATTATCAACCCGTTTTTCCAATGGTGCAGAGCCCAGCTTCATCCGATTATCGAACATAAACTCTTTCATAAGAAAACTCATGAACAATTCTGAAAGAAAAATCATGAGAGATGGCAAATGGCATTAATTAATGGCTCTCTATGAAAGTTCCCCTCACAGTGTTCCAAAGTCTTCTCAAAATGAACACACCACCTCTCAGGCCAGAAATGTATTTAAAATTCTTGAAGAAATCTGTAACTTAAGTGACCGGATCATATGTTATGTTCTTTTTTTTCTTTTTTGAGTTGGGATACGTTGAAAGCAAAAGAAAATCACAGATTTGACAAATTTGATTTCCCCGTTAACACGTTTAAGAATAATAACATTTTGTTCGTACAAATTGATAACATTAATGAATGTTAACATTTCTTGGAAAATAATTGATAAATTCTCACCCATCGAGGGCAGATTATCAACCCGTTTTTCCAATTGTGCAGAGCTTGTCTTCATCTGCTTATCAACCTTCGACTTTATCCTAAAATTACACCTGATGAATCCTGAAAGAAAAATCATGAGAGATGGCAAATGGCATTAATTAATGGCTCTCTATGAAAGTTCCTCTCACAGTGTTCCAAAGTCTTCTCAAAATGAACACACCACCTCTCAGGCCAGAAATGTATTTAAAAATCTTGAAGAAATCTGTAACTTAAGTGACCGAATCATATGTTATGTTCTTTTTTTCCTTTTTTGAGTTGGGATACGTTGAAAGCAAAAGAAAATCACAGATTTGACGAATTAGATTTCCCCCGTTAACACGTTTAAGAATAATAACATTTTGTTCGTACAAATTGATAACATTAATGAATGTTAACTTTTCTTGAAAAATAATTGATAAATTCTCACCCATCAAGGGCAGATTATCAACCCGTTTTTCCAATGGTGCAGAGCCCAGCTTCATCCGATTATCGAACATCAAGTCTTTCATAAGAAAACTCATGAACAATTCTGAAAGAAAAATCATGAGAGATGGCAAATGGCATTAATTAATGGCTCTCTATGAAAGTTCCTCTCACAGTGTTCCAAAGTCTTCTCAAAATGAACACACCACCTCTCAGGCCAGAAATGTATTTAAAAATCTTGAAGAAATCTGTAACTTAAGTGACCGAATCATATGTTATGTTCTTTTTTTCCTTTTTTGAGTTGGGATACGTTGAAAGCAAAAGAAAATCACAGATTTGACGAATTCGATTTCCCCCGTTAACACGTTTAAGAATAATAACATTTTGTTCGTACAAATTGATAACATTAATGAATGTTAACATTTCTTGGAAAATAATTGATGAATTCTCACCCATCGAGGGCAGATTATCAACCCATTTTTTCAATGGTGCAGAGTCCAGCTTCATCCGATTATCGAACATCAACTCTTTCATAAGAAAACTCATGAACAATTCTGAAAGAAAAATCATGAGAGATGGCAAATGGCATTAATTAATGGCTCTCTATGAAAGTTCCCCTCACAGTGTTCCAAAGTCTTCTCAAAATGAACACACCACCTCTCAGGCCAGAAATGTATTTAAAATTCTTGAAGAAATCTGTAACTTAAGTGACCGGATCATATGTTATGTTCTTTTTTTTCTTTTTTGAGTTGGGATACGTTGAAAGCAAAAGAAAATCACAGATTTGACAAATTTGATTTCCCCGTTAACACGTTTAAGAATAATAACATTTTGTTCGTACAAATTGATAACATTAATGAATGTTAACATTTCTTGGAAAATAATTGATAAATTCTCACCCATCGAGGGCAGATTATCAACCCGTTTTTCCAATTGTGCAGAGCTTGTCTTCATCTGCTTATCAACCTTCGACTTTATCCTAAAATTACACCTGATGAATCCTGAAAGAAAAATCATGAGAGATGGCAAATGGCATTAATTAATGGCTCTCTATGAAAGTTCCTCTCACAGCTGTTCCAAAGTCTTCTCAAAATGAACACACCACCTCTCAGGCCAGAAATGTATTTAAAAATCTTGAAGAAATCTGTAACTTAAGTGACCGAATCATGTTATGTTCTTTTTTTCCTTTTTTGAGTTGGGATACGTTGAAAGCAAAAGAAAATCACAGATTTGACGAATTAGATTTCCCCCGTTAACACGTTTAAGAATAATAACATTTTGTTCGTACAAATTGAGAACATTAATGAATGTTAACTTTTCTTGAAAAATAATTGATAAATTCTCACCCATTGAGGGCAGATTATCAACCCGTTTTTCCAATGGTGCAGAGCCCAGCTTCATCCAATTATCGAACATCAACTCTTTCATAAGAAAACTCATGAACAATTCTGAAAGAAAAATCATGAGAGATGGCAAATGGCATTAATTAATGGCTCTCTATGAAAGTTCCTCTCACAGTGTTCCAAAGTCTTCTCAAAATGAACACACCACCTCTCAGGCCAGAAATGTATTTAAAAATCTTGAAGAAATCTGTAACTTAAGTGACCGAATCATATGTTATGTTCTTTTTTTCCTTTTTTGAGTTGGGATACGTTGAAAGCAAAAGAAAATCACAGATTTGACGAATTCGATTTCCCCCGTTAACACGTTTAAGAATAATAACATTTTGTTCGTACAAATTGATAACATTAATGAATGTTAACATTTCTTGGAAAATAATTGATAAATTCTCACCCATCGAGGGCAGATTATCAACCCGTTTTTCCAATTGTGCAGAGCTTGTCTTCATCTGCTTATCAACCTTCGACTTTATCCTAAAATTACACCTGATGAATCCTGAAAGAAAAATCATGAGAAATGGCAAATGGCATTAATTAATGGCTCTCTATGAAAGTTCCTCTCACAGTGTTCCAAAGTCTTCTCAAAATGAACACACCACCTCTCAGGCCAGAAATGTATTTAAAAATCTTGAAGAAATCTGTAACTTAAGTGACCGAATCATATGTTATGTTCTTTTTTTCCTTTTTTGAGTTGGGATACGTTGAAAGCAAAAGAAAATCACAGATTTGACGAATTAGATTTCCCCCGTTAACACGTTTAAGAATAATAACATTTTGTTCGTACAAATTGATAACATTAATGAATGTTAACATTTCTTGGAAAATAATTGATAAATTCTCACCCATCGAGGGCAGATTATCAACCCGTTTTTCCAATTGTGCAGAGCTTGTCTTCATCTGCTTATCAACCTTCGACTTTATCCTAAAATTACACCTGATGAATCCTGAAAGAAAAATCATGAGAAATGGCAAATGGCATTAATTAATGGCTCTCTATGAAAGTTCCTCTCACAGTGTTCCAAAGTCTTCTCAAAATGAACACACCACCTCTCAGGCCAGAAATGTATTTAAAAATCTTGAAGAAATCTGTAACTTAAGTGACCGAATCATATGTTATGTTCTTTTTTTCCTTTTTTGAGTTGGGATACGTTGAAAGCAAAAGAAAATCACAGATTTGACGAATTAGATTTCCCCCGTTAACACGTTTAAGAATAATAACATTTTGTTCGTACAAATTGATAACATTAATGAATGTTAACTTTTCTTGAAAAATAATTGATAAATTCTCACCCATCAAGGGCAGATTATCAACCCGTTTTTCCAATGGTGCAGAGCCCAGCTTCATCCAATTATCGAACATCAACTCTTTCATAAGAAAACTCATGAACAATTCTGAAAGAAAAATCATGAGAGATGGCAAATGGCATTAATTAATGGCTCTCTATGAAAGTTCCTCTCACAGTGTTCCAAAGTCTTCTCAAAATGAACACACCACCTCTCAGGCCAGAAATGTATTTAAAAATCTTGAAGAAATCTGTAACTTAAGTGACCGAATCATATGTTATGTTCTTTTTTTCCTTTTTTGAGTTGGGATACGTTGAAAGCAAAAGAAAATCACAGATTTGACGAATTCGATTTCCCCCGTTAACACGTTTAAGAATAATAACATTTTGTTCGTACAAATTGATAACATTAATGAATGTTAACATTTCTTGGAAAATAATTGATGAATTCTCACCCATCGAGGGCAGATTATCAACCCATTTTTTCAATGGTGCAGAGTCCAGCTTCATCCGATTATCGAACATCAACTCTTTCATAAGAAAACTCATGAACAATTCTGAAAGAAAAATCATGAGAGATGGCAAATGGCATTAATTAATGGCTCTCTATGAAAGTTCCCCTCACAGTGTTCCAAAGTCTTCTCAAAATGAACACACCACCTCTCAGGCGAGAAATGTATTTAAAATTCTTGAAGAAATCTGTAACTTAAGTGACCGGATCATATGTTATGTTCTTTTTTTTCTTTTTTGAGTTGGGATACGTTGAAAGCAAAAGAAAATCACAGATTTGACTAATTTGATTTCCCCGTTAACACGTTTAAGAATAATAACATTTTGTTCGTACAAATTGAGAACATTAATGAATGTTAACTTTTCTTGAAAAATAATTGATAAATTCTCACCCATTGAGGGCAGATTATCAACCCGTTTTTCCAATTGTGCAGAGCTTGTCTTCATCTGCTTATCAACATTCGACTTTATCCTAAAATTACACCTGATGAATCCTGAAAGAAAAATCATGAGAAATGGCAAATGGCATTAATTAATGGCTCTCTATGAAAGTTCCTCTCACAGTGTTCCAAAGTCTTCTCAAAATGAACACACCACCTCTCAGGCCAGAAATGTATTTAAAAATCTTGAAGAAATCTGTAACTTAAGTGACCGAATCATATGTTATGTTCTTTTTTTCCTTTTTTGAGTTGGGATACGTTGAAAGCAAAAGAAAATCACAGATTTGACGAATTAGATTTCCCCCGTTAACACGTTTAAGAATAATAACATTTTGTTCGTACAAATTGATAACATTAATGAATGTTAACTTTTCTTGAAAAATAATTGATAAATTCTCACCCATCAAGGGCAGATTATCAACCCGTTTTTCCAATGGTGCAGAGCCCAGCTTCATCCAATTATCGAACATCAACTCTTTCATAAGAAAACTCATGAACAATTCTGAAAGAAAAATCATGAGAGATGGCAAATGGCATTAATTAATGGCTCTCTATGAAAGTTCCTCTCACAGTGTTCCAAAGTCTTCTCAAAATGAACACACCACCTCTCAGGCCAGAAATGTATTTAAAAATCTTGAAGAAATCTGTAACTTAAGTGACCGAATCATATGTTATGTTCTTTTTTTCCTTTTTTGAGTTGGGATACGTTGAAAGCAAAAGAAAATCACAGATTTGACGAATTCGATTTCCCCCGTTAACACGTTTAAGAATAATAACATTTTGTTCGTACTAATTGATAACATTAATGAATGTTAACTTTTCTTGAAAAATAATTGATAAATTCTCACCCATCAAGGGCAGATTATCAACCCGTTTTTCCAATGGTGCAGAGCCCAGCTTCATCCGATTATCGAACATCAACACTTTCATAAGAAAACTCATGAACAATTCTGAAAGAAAAATCATGAGAGATGGCAAATGGCATTAATTAATGGCTCTCTATGAAAGTTCCTCTCACAGTGTTCCAAAGTCTTCTCAAAATGAACACACCACCTCTCAGGCCAGAAATGTATTTAAAAATCTTGAAGAAATCTGTAACTTAAGTGACCGAATCATATGTTATGTTCTTTTTTTCCTTTTTTGAGTTGGGATACGTTGAAAGCAAAAGAAAATCACAGATTTGACGAATTAGATTTCCCCCGTTAACACGTTTAAGAATAATAACATTTTGTTCGTACAAATTGATAACATTAATGAATGTTAACTTTTCTTGAAAAATAATTGATAAATTCTCACCCATCAAGGGCAGATTATCAACCCGTTTTTCCAATGGTGCAGAGCCCAGCTTCATCCAATTATCGAACATCAACTCTTTCATAAGAAAACTCATGAACAATTCTGAAAGAAAAATCATGAGAGATGGCAAATGGCATTAATTAATGGCTCTCTATGAAAGTTCCTCTCACAGTGTTCCAAAGTCTTCTCAAAATGAACACACCACCTCTCAGGCCAGAAATGTATTTAAAAATCTTGAAGAAATCTGTAACTTAAGTGACCGAATCATATGTTATGTTCTTTTTTTCCTTTTTTGAGTTGGGATACGTTGAAAGCAAAAGAAAATCACAGATTTGACGAATTCGATTTCCCCCGTTAACACGTTTAAGAATAATAACATTTTGTTCGTACAAATTGATAACATTAATGAATGTTAACATTTCTTGGAAAATAATTGATGAATTCTCACCCATCGAGGGCAGATTATCAACCCATTTTTTCAATGGTGCAGAGTCCAGCTTCATCCGATTATCGAACATCAACTCTTTCATAAGAAAACTCATGAACAATTCTGAAAGAAAAATCATGAGAGATGGCAAATGGCATTAATTAATGGCTCTCTATGAAAGTTCCCCTCACAGTGTTCCAAAGTCTTCTCAAAATGAACACACCACCTCTCAGGCGAGAAATGTATTTAAAATTCTTGAAGAAATCTGTAACTTAAGTGACCGGATCATATGTTATGTTCTTTTTTTTCTTTTTTGAGTTGGGATACGTTGAAAGCAAAAGAAAATCACAGATTTGACAAATTTGATTTCCCCGTTAACACGTTTAAGAATAATAACATTTTGTTCGTACAAATTGAGAACATTAATGAATGTTAACTTTTCTTGAAAAATAATTGATAAATTCTCACCCATTGAGGGCAGATTATCAACCCGTTTTTCCAATTGTGCAGAGCTTGTCTTCATCTGCTTATCAACATTCGACTTTATCCTAAAATTACACCTGATGAATCCTGAAAGAAAAATCATGAGAAATGGCAAATGGCATTAATTAATGGCTCTCTATGAAAGTTCCTCTCACAGTGTTCCAAAGTCTTCTCAAAATGAACACACCACCTCTCAGGCCAGAAATGTATTTAAAAATCTTGAAGAAATCTGTAACTTAAGTGACCGGATCATATGTTATGTTCTTTTTTTTCTTTTTTGAGTTGGGATACGTTGAAAGCAAAAGAAAATCACAGATTTGACAAATTTGATTTCCCCGTTAACACGTTTAAGAATAATAACATTTTGTTCGTACAAATTGATAACATTAATGAATGTTAACATTTCTTGGAAAATAATTGATAAATTCTCACCCATCGAGGGCAGATTATCAACCCATTTTTTCAATTGTGCAGAGCTTGTCTTCATCCGATTATCGAACATCAACTCTTTCATAAGAAAACTCATGAACAATTCTGAAAGAAAAATCATGAGAGATGGCAAATGGCATTAATTAATGGCTCTCTATGAAAGTTCCCCTCACAGTGTTCCAAAGTCTTCTCAAAATGAACACACCACCTCTCAGGCCAGAAATGTATTTAAAAATCTTGAAGAAATCTGTAACTTAAGTGACCGGATCATATGTTATGTTCTTTTTTTTCTTTTTTGAGTTGGGATACGTTGAAAGCAAAAGAAAATCACAGATTTGACAAATTTGATTTCCCCGTTAACACGTTTAAGAATAATAACATTTTGTTCGTACAAATTGATAACATTAATGAATGTTAACATTTCTTGGAAAATAATTGATAAATTCTCACCCATCGAGGGCAGATTATCAACCCGTTTTTCCAATTGTGCAGAGCTTGTCTTCATCCGATTATCGAACATCAACTCTTTCATAAGAAAACTCATGAACAATTCTGAAAGAAAAATCATGAGAGATGGCAAATGGCATTAATTAATGGCTCTCTATGAAAGTTCCTCTCACAGTGTTCCAAAGTCTTCTCAAAATGAACACACCACCTCTCAGGCCAGAAATGTATTTAAAAATCTTGAAGAAATCTGTAACTTAAGTGACCGAATCATATGTTATGTTCTTTTTTCCCTTTTTTGAGTTGGGATACGTTGAAAGCAAAAGAAAATCACAGATTTGACGAATTCGATTTCCCCCGTTAACACGTTTAAGAATAATAACATTTTGTTCGTACAAATTGATAACATTAATGAATGTTAACATTTCTTGGAAAATAATTGATGAATTCTCACCCATCGAGGGCAGATTATCAACCCATTTTTTCAATGGTGCAGAGTCCAGCTTCATCCGATTATCGAACATCAACTCTTTCATAAGAAAACTCATGAACAATTCTGAAAGAAAAATCATGAGAGATGGCAAATGGCATTAATTAATGGCTCTCTATGAAAGTTCCCCTCACAGTGTTCCAAAGTCTTCTCAAAATGAACACACCACCTCTCAGGCCAGAAATGTATTTAAAATTCTTGAAGAAATCTGTAACTTAAGTGACCGGATCATATGTTATGTTCTTTTTTTCTTTTTTGAGTTGGGATACGTTGAAAGCAAAAGAAAATCACAGATTTGACTAATTTGATTTCCCCGTTAACACGTTTAAGAATAATAACATTTTGTTCGTACAAATTGAGAACATTAATGAATGTTAACTTTTCTTGAAAAATAATTGATAAATTCTCACCCATTGAGGGCAGATTATCAACCCGTTTTTCCAATTGTGCAGAGCTTGTCTTCATCTGCTTATCAACCTTCGACTTTATCCTAAAATTACACCTGATGAATCCTGAAAGAAAAATCATGAGAAATGGCAAATGGCATTAATTAATGGCTCTCTATGAAAGTTCCTCTCACAGTGTTCCAAAGTCTTCTCAAAATGAACACACCACCTCTCAGGCCAGAAATGTATTTAAAAATCTTGAAGAAATCTGTAACTTAAGTGACCGAATCATATGTTATGTTCTTTTTTTCCTTTTTTGAGTTGGGATACGTTGAAAGCAAAAGAAAATCACAGATTTGACGAATTAGATTTCCCCCGTTAACACGTTTAAGAATAATAACATTTTGTTCGTACAAATTGATAACATTAATGAATGTTAACTTTTCTTGAAAAATAATTGATAAATTCTCACCCATCAAGGGCAGATTATCAACCCGTTTTTCCAATGGTGCAGAGCCCAGCTTCATCCAATTATCGAACATCAACTCTTTCATAAGAAAACTCATGAACAATTCTGAAAGAAAAATCATGAGAGATGGCAAATGGCATTAATTAATGGCTCTCTATGAAAGTTCCTCTCACAGTGTTCCAAAGTCTTCTCAAAATGAACACACCACCTCTCAGGCCAGAAATGTATTTAAAAATCTTGAAGAAATCTGTAACTTAAGTGACCGAATCATATGTTATGTTCTTTTTTTCCTTTTTGAGTTGGGATACGTTGAAAGCAAAAGAAAATCACAGATTTGACGAATTCGATTTCCCCCGTTAACACGTTTAAGAATAATAACATTTTGTTCGTACTAATTGATAACATTAATGAATGTTAACTTTTCTTGAAAAATAATTGATAAATTCTCACCCATCAAGGGCAGATTATCAACCCGTTTTTCCAATAGTGCAGAGCCCAGCTTCATCCGATTATCGAACATCAACACTTTCATAAGAAAACTCATGAACAATTCTGAAAGAAAAATCATGAGAGATGGCAAATGGCATTAATTAATGGCTCTCTATGAAAGTTCCTCTCACAGTGTTCCAAAGTCTTCTCAAAATGAACACACCACCTCTCAGGCCAGAAATGTATTTAAAAATCTTGAAGAAATCTGTAACTTAAGTGACCGCATCATATGTTATGTTCTTTTTTTCCTTTTTTGAGTTGGCATACGTTGAAAGCAAAAGAAAATCACAGATTTGACGAATTCGATTTCCCCCGTTAACACGTTTAAGAATAATAACATTTTGTTCGTACAAATTGATAACATTAATGAATGTTAACTTTTCTTGAAAAATAATTGATAAATTCTCACCCATCAAGGGCAGATTATCAACCCGTTTTTCCAATGGTGCAGAGCCCAGCTTCATCCGATTATCGAACATCAACACTTTCATAAGAAAACTCATGAACAATTCTGAAAGAAAAATCATGAGAGATGGAAAATGGCATTAATTAATGGCTCTCTATGAAAGTTCCCCTCACAGTGTTCCAAAGTCTTCTCAAAATGAACACACCACTTCTCAGGCCAGAAATGTATTTAAAAATCTTGAAGAAATCTGTAACTTAAGTGACCGGATCATATGTTATGTTCTTTTTTTTCTTTTTTGAGTTGGGATACGTTGAAAGCAAAAGAAAATCACAGATTTGACTAATTAGATTTCTCCCGTTAACACGTTTAAGAATAATAACATTTTGTTCGTACAAATTGATAACATTAATGAATGTTAACTTTTCTTGAAAAATAATTGATAAATTCTCACTATCTCAGAGAAGCCAGTCAAGAGCTTGGGAAAAGTTTTTGACTGCTCTCTGAGAGACACAACATCTATCCAGTCGACTTGCACTGAGTTGGATGGCTGGCTGAAATCCGTGGACAAGTCAGGCCTACCTGGGAAGTTTAAAGCCTGGGTCTACCAACATGGCATTCTTCCCAGGATTCTGTGGCCCCTCCTTGTCTATGCGGTCCCTATCTCAACAGTTGAGACCCTAGAGAGGAGGGTCAGCAACCACCTCCGGAGATGGCTTGGGTTACCAAGGAGCCTGAGCAGCATTGCACTCTACGGGAACACCAACAAGCTGCAACTGCCTTTCAAATCCTTGGAGGAGGAATTCAAGGTAACTAGAGCCAGAGAAGTGGTTCAATACAGGGACTCAAGTGATCCGAAGGTGGCTAAAGCAGGGATCCAAGTGAGGACTGGCAGGAAATGGAGGGCAGAGGAAGCAGTTCAAGAGGCAGAGGCAAGGCTGCGTCACAAGAGCCTGGTGGGAGTGGTCACACAAGGTCGAGCTGAGCTAGGATCCTTTCCAACTCCCCAAATGAACACCAGGGGGAAGGAAGGGCGCTGTCTTGTTCAGGAGGAGGTGAGAGCAGCAGTGGAGGAGACAAGAACCTGCAAGGCAGTGGGAATGAAGCAACAGGGAGCTTGGACGAGATGGGAGAATGCGGTTGAGAGGAAAGTGACCTGGGCTGAGCTTTGGAAAGCCGAGCCTCACCGCATCAAATTCCTAATCCAGGCAGTGTATGATGTGCTTCCAAGCCCGTCAAATCTGCACACATGGGGCATAGCAGAGACACCAGCATGCCCATTGTGTTCCAAGCGAGGAACCCTGGAACACATCCTCAGTTGCTGTACAAGGGCACTTGGAGATGGACGGTACAGGTGGAGGCATGACCAAGTCCTGAAGACCATTGCTGAAGCCATCAGCGCAGGACTGGCGTGGTCAAAGCAGTTCCGACACTCCAAGGACACCATCGCCTTTGTCAGAGCTGGGGACAAGCCAACTTCTGCCAGAAAAACATCTGCAGGCATCCTGACGTCTGCAAGGGACTGGCAGTTGTTGGTGGACCTTGAACATCAGCTGAAGTTCCCCAGCCATATTGCAGTCACCACCCTGCGACCAGACATTGTTCTTGTGTCTGAGTCCACCAAGCAAGCTGTGCTACTGGAGCTGACAGTCCCGTGGGAAGATCGCTTGGAAGAAGCCTTTGAAAGGAAGCTCTCCAAGTACGCAGGACTTGTCAGCGACTGTCAGCAGGCTGGTTGGAGAGCAAGGTGTTTCCCGGTGGAAGTTGGATGCAGAGGATTCGCAGCCCGTTCCTTGGTCAGAGCCTTCAGCAGTTTAGGCATCGAGGGAGTGAGAAAGAGGAGAGCCATCCGCAGTACCACCGATGCGGCAGAGAGGGCCTCAAGATGGTTGTGGCTCAAAAGAGGGGAGCCATGGAGTCATGGTAGCTAGCTAGCCATCTGGACACAAGCTGGGGTCTGATCAGCCCCGGCTGGGTCACCTGGAGGAGGGCGTATGATGTTGCGAGACCCGAAACGTCCTATGATTCCAGGAACATCACTGAAGATGTGTCCAGACTAGGCATCAGTAGATGTATGTACACAGCGAATACCCTGAGTGATCAGTGACAGCCAGGAAAGACTGGATGACAACCATGAATAGTGTGGCGACTACTGGAGAGTCAGTGACAGCCCGGAGAGACGGCAACCGGGGCAGAAAGGGTTGGCAACCCAATCTGCATCCACTGAGAGGAGGAACCCAACCAAGCTACGATGAACTTAATGGAAAAATACCCCCAGGGGTGCCCGAGAGGGGGGGAGGATGAGCACCCCAGTCTGACGGACACAACGGTAACAGACCCAGGCAACGGACAAACGACTATGAGCAAGCAGTGTACATGCGGTAAAGTCTGCAAGAACATCCATGGCTTAAAGATCCACCGAGCGAGGATGAATTGCCCGTTGGGAGCAGAAGCAACACAACGCACAGGTGTTACACCTGGTGAGACGCAGGAGGTGCCAGGCCCGGAGTCACCCCATAGTGCCCAGAACCTCCAAGTGTTGCAGACAACTCCCTCGAGCATCAAGTCTGACAGGAGGCGTATCAAATGGCCTGCAGCTAGCATGACCTCACTCTGGAAGCAGTTCGATGACGATGTCGACCAAATTCTGGAGGCAATGGCGAAGGGAGAGGCCGACAGGAAGCTACAAGCTATGACAACAATCATTGTCAGCATCGCAGCTGAACGGTTCGGCGAGGAGGAGAAGAAAAGCTCCGGAACATCTTACTCAAAGAATCAAAGAGCTGTAAGAATCCACAACATCAGAAAGGAGATGAAAGTGCTGAAGTCCCAGTACAAGGCGGCAGGAGAAGAGGAACGCACTGGCCTAGCCCAGCTAATGTGCATCCTTCGGAAAAACATCAGAGTTCTCCGCCGGGCCGAGTGGCATCGGAGGCGGCGGCGCGAGAGAGCACGTAAACGTGCTGCTTTCATCGCTAACCCCTTCAAGTTCACTAAGGATTTGCTGGGGCAGAAGCGCAGTGGCAAACTGGCCTCCTCGCAGGATGACATAGACCAACATCTGAAGCAGACGTACAGCGACCCCGCAAGAGAGCAGGAGTTGGGAGAGTGTAACAACCTCATAGACCCCCCTGAACCAGAAGTGCAGTTCGACATGTCGGAGCTGCAGCTAAAGGAAGTCAGGGAGGTTGTCCGCAAAGCAAGGGCAAGCTCTGCTCCAGGACCGAGTGGCACTTCATACAAAGTGTATAAGTACTGTCCCAAACTCCTGCTGCGTCTGTGGTACATCTTGCGAGTCTTCTGGAGAAGGGGGAGGATCCCTTATCAATGGAGAGTGGCTGAAGGGGTATGGATCCCGAAGGAGGAAAACTCCACTCAGCTAGACCAGTTCCGCATCATCTCCCTGCTGTGTGTTGAGGCAAAGGTTTTCTTCAGCGCTGTTTCCAAACGGCTGTGTACCTACCTGGCAGAGAACACCTACATCGATACATCTGTCCAGAAAGGTGGCATTTCAGGAATGCCAGGATGTCTGGAGCATACCGGTGTGGTGACACAGCTTATTCGGGAGGCCAGAGAGAACAAGGGCAACCTGTCAGTGCTGTGGCTTGACCTGGAGAATGCATTCGGCTCCATTCCACACAAGCTGGTTCAGTTCACTTTGACAAAACATCATGTCCCAAGCAGGTGTAGAGACCTCATTGCTGATTATTACAGCAATTTCAGGATGAGGGTCTCTTCAGGAGAAATAACATCCAGTTGGCACAAGGTGGAGATCGCTATCATCACAGGGTGTACTATCTCTGTGACATTGTTCTCCCTAGCCATGAACATGCTCACTAAGTCTGCTGAGCCAGAGTGCAGAGGGCCCCGGTCCCAGGCTGCCGGTGGATTCTGAAGGGGCTTGAAGAGCTGGTGGAGTGGGCCCGGATGCGTTTCAAACCCGCCAAATCCAGATCAATGGTGCTGAGGAAAGGGAAGGTGGTGGACAAGTTCCGGTTTAACATCGCAGACACAGCCATCCCATCTATCTCAGAGAAGCCAGTCAAGAGCTTGGGAAAAGTTTTTTACTGCTCTCTGAGAGACACAACATCTATCCAGTCGACTTGCACTGAGTTGGATGGCTGGCTGAAATCCGTGGACAAGTCAGGCCTACCTGGGAAGTTTAAAGCCTGGGTCTACCAACATGGCATTCTTCCCAGGATTCTGTGGCCCCTCCTTGTCTATGCGGTCCCTATCTCAACAGTTGAGACCCTAGAGAGGAGGGTCAGCAACCACCTCCGGAGATGGCTTGGGTTACCAAGGAGCCTGAGCAGCATTGCACTCTACGGGAACACCAACAAGCTGCAACTGCCTTTCAAATCCTTGGAGGAGGAATTCAAGGTAACTAGAGCCAGAGAAGTGGTTCAATACAGGGACTCAAGTGATCCGAAGGTGGCTAAAGCAGGGATCCAAGTGAGGACTGGCAGGAAATGGAGGGCAGAGGAAGCAGTTCAAGAGGCAGAGGCAAGGCTGCGTCACAAGAGCCTGGTGGGAGTGGTCACACAAGGTCGAGCTGGGCTAGGATCCTTTCCAACTCCCCAAATGAACACCAGGGGAAGGAAGGGCGCCGTCTTGTTCAGGAGGAGGTGAGAGCAGCAGTGGAGGAGACAAGAACCTGCAAGGCAGTGGGAATGAAGCAACAGGGAGCTTGGACGAGATGGGAGAATGCGGTTGAGAGGAAAGTGACCTGGGCTGAGCTTTGGAAAGCCGAGCCTCACCGCATCAAATTCCTAATCCAGGCAGTGTATGATGTGCTTCCAAGCCCGTCAAATCTGCACACATGGGGCATAGCAGAGACACCAGCATGCCCATTGTGTTCCAAGCGAGGAACCCTGGAACACATCCTCAGTTGCTGTACAAGGGCACTTGGAGATGGACGGTACAGGTGGAGGCATGACCAAGTCCTGAAGACCATTGCTGAAGCCATCAGCGCAGGACTGGCGTGGTCAAAGCAGTTCCGACACTCCAAGGACACCATCGCCTTTGTCAGAGCTGGGGACAAGCCAACTTCTGCCAGAAAAACATCTGCAGGCATCCTGACGTCTGCAAGGGACTGGCAGTTGTTGGTGGACCTTGAACATCAGCTGAAGTTCCCCAGCCATATTGCAGTCACCACCCTGCGACCAGACATTGTTCTTGTGTCTGAGTCCACCAAGCAAGCTGTGCTGCTGGAGCTGACAGTCCCGTGGGAAGATCGCTTGGAAGAAGCCTTTGAAAGGAAGCTCTCCAAGTACGCAGGACTGGTCAGCGACTGTCAGCAGGCTGGTTGGAGAGCAAGGTGTTTCCCGGTGGAAGTTGGATGCAGAGAATTCGCAGCCCGTTCCTTGGTCAGAGCCTTCAGCAGTTTAGGCATCGAGGGAGTGAGAAAGAGGAGAGCCATCCGCAGTACCACCGATGCGGCAGAGAGGGCCTCAAGATGGTTGTGGCTCAAAAGAGGGGAGCCATGGAGTCATGGTAGCTAGCTAGCCATCTGGACACAAGCTGGGGTCTGATCAGCCCCGGCTGGGTCACCTGGAGGCCCTGGTATGATGTTGCGAGACCCGAAACGTCCTATGATTCCAGGAACATCACTGAAGATGTGTCCAGACTAGGCATCAGTAGATGTATGTACACAGTCACCCATCAAGGGCAGATTATCAACCCGTTTTTCCAATGGTGCAGAGCCCAGCTTCATCCGATTATCGAACATCAACACTTTCATAAGAAAACTCATGAACAATTCTGAAAGAAAAATCATGAGAAATGGCAAATGGCATTAATTAATGGCTCTCTATGAAAGTTCCTCTCAGTGTTCCAAAGTCTTCTCAAAATGAACACACCACCTCTCAGGCCAGAAATGTATTTAAAATTCTTGAAGAAATCTGTAACTTAAGTGACCGGATCATATGTTATGTTCTTTTTTTTCTTTTTTGAGTTGGGATACGTTGAAAGCAAAAGAAAATCACAGATTTGACAAATTTAATTTCCCCGTTAACACGTTTAAGAATAATAACATTTTGTTCGTACAAATTGATAACATTAATGAATGTTAACATTTCTTGGAAAATAATTGAGAAATTCTCACCCATCGAGGGCAGATTATCAACCCGTTTTTCCAATTGTGCAGAGCTTGTCTTCATCTGCTTATCAACCTTCGACTTTATCCTAAAATTACACCTGATGAATCCTGAAAGAAAAATCATGAGAGATGGCAAATGGCATTAATTAATGGCTCTCTATGAAAGTTCCTCTCACAGTGTTCCAAAGTCTTCTCAAAATGAACACACCACCTCTCAGGCCAGAAATGTATTTAAAAATCTTGAAGAAATCTGTAACTTAAGTGACCGAATCATATGTTATGTTCTTTTTTTCCTTTTTTGAGTTGGGATACGTTGAAAGCAAAAGAAAATCACAGATTTGACGAATTAGATTTCCCCCGTTAACATGTTTAAGAATAATAACATTTTGTTCGTACAAATTGATAACATTAATGAATGTTAACATTTCTT